>CP092865.1:70008037-70417978 GCA_030710605.1 Cordylochernes scorpioides
TCTTCCATATCCCCCTCGAAAACATCTTGCATGCACATCTGTTGTTTTTCACGTCCATCCCTATCTACCCCTCTACAAATGTGGCCCTTGCCCAAGCATGTGCCCTAGGGTTTCTAAATTTGGGTTTTGTGGGAAGCTCTGAAGTGTGGGAAAACACTGTTTTAAGCCTAACTTCGTTTTCTTTTGTTGTTCAGTTGTACTTATCCTAAAATTTCAAGATTATGTAAATAAATAAAAAGATCTATTAACACGTGAAATATAAAGTTTGGAAAATATGGAAATTATAAACTTTTTTTAAGCCTAAATTATCACAAAATGTTTATCACCGGTGTAAAATTAAGCTAGTTATATAAAAATATTTTAGGAGCATTATAGTTTTATTAATATTGTACAATTATTTCAAACAACAAATGCATTATATATTTTTAAAGTAAGATAATCGGTAAATTTTCAGGTAGAGTAATGAATTTCTCACCCAGAGGTTGTAGGCCTACTTCTTACAAATCTTTACTAATTTGAAATTTTTGGTAGTTTCGGCTCCACGTTGGAAAGCGCTAAAGTAAAGGTTCAAATTTTGCGCCAAAGTCTTTATAAAAACTCAACATATGAGAATCTTAAAAAGAAAAAAGGATCTTGGGGCTAACTCAGCTGTCACATTTACAGTCTTCCCCACACTTTGAGGCTTCTATTGTAAGGTTACCACTTATGAACATAGAAACATCAATATATGCATGTATAAACATATTTATATTTATTTATATAATAAATGTCCTAGAATAAAGAAATGGGCTACTCAAATTACTAACCATATTTAAAATTTCTACATACATATACATGTATATTTTGATGTTTATATATATATAAACCAAAAGGATATCATATAAAAAAAGGGAAGGAAGAAAGACAATTGATAATATGTAAACTATAAATGTTTATTTTTTTGCTTCCAATGATGATTTTTCTACACAGAATTATAATATTCACATAAAAAATGATGTTGGCCTAGGTAAAATTGTCTAAATAAAAAAAAACTAAACTAACTATAAAAAAATGTATTAACTCCGTATTGATGACATAAGAAACAAGAAGAAAAAAAATTCTTACTAACATTTTACAGTTGCTCCCCTTGCGGGGAGCCCCTGGCCAAAGCCCCAGTTGTGCCCTCTTCCGCGACCACTTTCAAAACTGACCGCCTATCCTCTTCCCGGGTGACCAAATCATAACGAAAATATAAATCTCATCATGAATCATAAAAATATATTATTTAAGATAATAAACTTAGTGATAATAAAACTTATAGATAAAAAACTTATCATCGTCGCAATGGTGGCGCTGCTTGCGAGTTAAATCTACAAATCTGCAAATATCTCTAAGAATTTTCAAGAAATTATTTTTCAAAAACCTTCCCGGGGATATACCTAATAATATCCCAAATTTTCACGGCGATTGGATGTATGGTTTTTGAATCTATAGAGTACACACAGACAGACATTCAATTTTATATATATACTAGCGGATGTGTACCCGGCTTCGCCCGGGTTTTATCCGAGTGAAAGTTTGCCTAACGAATATTATATATTATGAAGTATAATAAAAAATGTTAAAGATTAGTTTTAATTATTAATCAAGATTGTGTGTGAATATGTGAGAAAGATGTAATATCGTTGTTGTTTTCTTGGCCGACTGTTTTACATATGGTGTTATCTTAAAATTGCTTGTTTTGAATATTTTTTTAGATTGAGTTGAATGAATTGCTGAATTTTTTTTTTTGTATTTAAATATAAATAAAATTAACTCTGTTGATTTTTTGTATTTAATCGATAACAGCGAAGTTACGCATGTTAAAGTTAGGAAAAATATTTTGATGTTAAGCAAAACCTGCTCCATCTCGTTTTACATAAATGTTGAAAATTTGGTCGAAATTGATGCATTGTAACGAAAGTTTTTAGTGAACAACACTTATGAAATTTGCATTTTATTAATATAGATATAGATTATCTTAAAGAATATTTATTAAAAGTAAGATTTTCTACCTATTAATTGCGCACAAGTCAAAGTTAGTTTTATCATTTATCTACAACCTATATATTGGGAGAATAGATAAAATGATTTTGTAATGTAGAAAATTAGAAAAGACAAAATTCAGGATGACACGGCAATTTATTTGAGACAAGAATAATGATACAATTCCAAGGCAAGATACTATTACTTTAACTTCCAATTACCGAGGGAACCAATTAATAATGATTTTATTCAACTTATCGAGTATTTTTAAAGGGACCGGAAAAAATGTTAACTTTATCGAGAGATTCAAATTTACGAGTTTCAAAAAATCAAAATATATCTATTATTTTTTTAAATAAGTTTATAGAGAATTGTTTTAACAAATGTTCGTTAGACAAACCTTTACTCGGGTAAAACCCGGGCGAAGCCGGGTACATCCGCTAGTAGATAAATAAACAAAGATAAATTGCGAGATAAATAGCTGAAATATAAAATAAAAATAAAAATGATAAGCGAATTACACACACAAAATGCGAAAAATAAGTTCTAAAAAATATATAGTACATAATTATGACCTAAATTAACACATCATATAACCTAATTATTAAAAAATAAAAAGAATAGAAATGCGAATAAATTAAGCACTTTCTACGAAGGTACACACTGTCGCTATAACATAAAATATAAAATGAAATAATAAGTGGATTACAAAATAAAGAAAAGGTAAAATGTCTATGGATAAGAAAAACTAAATATAATTTTATTAATCTAATATAATTAATATTGAGAGGATGAAACATGCTATAAGGCAACCCTCCTGCAGATGCAGGAGGCCCGCGAGGAAAGCTAAGCTAGCAACCCACCTTCTCGGTTCAAATCTAGGCATCGACTCCTCTTTTGTTTTCTTCCATATCCCCCTCGAAAACATCTTGCATGCACATCTGTTGTTTTTCACGTCCATCCCTATCTACCCCTCTACAAATGTGGCCCTTGCCCAAGCATGTGCCCTAGGGGTTCTAAATTTGGGTTTTGTGGGAAGCTCTGAAGTGTGGGAAAACACTGTTTTAAGCTTAACTTCGTTTTCTTTTGTTGTTCAGTTGTACTTATCCTAAAATTTCAAGATTATGTAAATAAATAAAAAGATCTATTAACACGTGAAATATAAAGTTTGGAAAATATGGAAATTATAAACTTTTTTTAAGCCTAAATTATCACAAAATGTTTATCACCGGTGTAAAATTAAGCTAGTTATATAAAAATATTTTAGGAGCATTATAGTTTTATTAATATTGTACAATTCTTTCAAACAACAAATGCATTATATATTTTTAAAGTAAGATAATCGGTAAATTTTCAGGTAGAGTCATGAATTTCTCACTCAGAGGTTGTAGGCCTACTTCTTACAAATCTTTACTAATTTGAAATTTTCGGTAGTTTCGGCTCCACGTTGGAAAGCGCTAAAGTAAAGGTTCAAATTTTGCGCCAAAGTCTTTATAAAAACTCAACATATGAGAATCTTAAAAAGAAAAAAGGATCTTGGGGCTAACTCAGCTGTCACATTTACAGTCTTCCCCACACTTTGAGGCTTCTATTGTAAGGTTACCACTTATGAACATAGAAACATCAATATATGCATGTATAAACATATTTATATTTATTTATATAATAAATATCCTAGAAAAAAGAAATGGGCTACTAAAATTACTAACCATATTTAAAATTTCTACATACATATACATGTATATTTTGATGTTTATATATACATAAACCAAAAGGATATCATATAAAAAAAGGGAAGGAAGAAAGACAATTGATAATATGTAAACTATAAATATTTATTTTTTTGCTTCCAATGATGATTTTTCTACACAGAATTATAATATTCACATAAAAAAATGATGTTGGCCTAGGTAAAATTGTCTAAATAAAAAAAAAACTAAACTAACTATAAAAAAATGTATTAACTCCGTATTGATGACTTAAGAAACAAGAAGAAAAAAATTCTTACTAACATTTTACAGTTGCTCCCCTTGCGGGGAGCCCCTGGCCAAAGCCCCAGTTGTGCCCTCTTCCGCGACCACTTTCAAAACTGACCGCCTATCCTCTCCCCGGGTGACCAAATCATAACGAAAAAATAAATCTTATCATGAATCATAAAAATAAATCAGGTCACCCTATGTGATAAGTCCAAAAAAGTCAAAAAATAATAATATACCTAGGTAAAATATATATATAATTTATATATCTACTAGCAGATGTACCCTGCTTCGCCCAGGTTTTACCCGAGTAAAGGTTTGTCTAACAAACATTTGTTAAAACAATTCTCTATAAACTTATAAAAAATAATAGGTACATTTTGATAATTTGAAACTCGTAAATTTGAATTTCTCGATACAGTGAACATTTTTTCCCGGTCCCTGTGTGCCGTGTCATCCTGAATTTTGTCTTTCATAATTTTCTACATTACATAATCATCGTTTTATCTAGTGAACATTTTTTCCCGATCCCTTGAAAAATACTCGATAAGTTGAATAAAATCAATATTAATTGGTTCCCTCGGTAATTGGAAGTTAAAGGAATAGTATCTTTGCCTTGGAATTGTATCATTATTCTTGTCTCAAATAAATTGCCGTGTCATCCTGAGATAATCTTACTTTTGATGAATAATCTTTAAGATAATAAACTTAGTGATAATAAAACTTATAGATAAAAAACTTGTTATCATCGTCGCAATGGTGGCGCTGCTTGCGAGTTAAATCTACAAATCTGCAAATAACTCTAAGGATATTCAAGATATTCATGAAATTATTTTTCAGAAACCTTCCCAGTACTATACTAAATAACTTCCCAAAGTTTCATGGCGTTCCAATGAGTGATTTGGTCAGGCATAAAGGACAGACACACACACATGTGATGATTTAAGACCATGGAATTGTTGTAAATAGTCTAGATATCTACTACCACATGTTCCACCCCATGACTGTATATAACTTCTTATGTACTGCAAATAGAAAGCCTCAACTAACATCATTCTGTACCGCGTAAGAATCTAATAAAGTATAGCAACTGTACAGATAGAAGGAATGGAGACTAACAGGAGAAAGTTAAGGTTAAAACAAATCAGGCTTAGGTGATAGTAGAAGTAAGGCCTAACAAAGAGGCTTAAAGCCAGCACCACTAGTAATAAATCTACAGTCAATTTTACGATCGCGGAAACCATAAAAACTAAGTTTAACGCCCAGTACTTCCTGGCCAAGACCGGGTATATCTTCCGTCAAAGAGATAAGCCAGGCCCAATCAGAAGACAATACCTAAGTAGGTCAACCAATAGCCAACGGCCATGTGACATAGTCCCACCAATTAGGAAAGAATCACCTAAATAGGTCAACCAATTAGAAAGAAGAAAGGCCTTGGTGTTAAATCGAGAACCTAGGTTAGGCAGTCTTCGCTTGGATCTCACCGAGGTAACACTTGCTCTAAAGATCTCTCTCTCCTCGTCCCATTCCTTCTTGACGTTCAGACGCTTCTTAGTGGAATCTCTGTTTGTTTATTTCACCTTTGGCCCAGCTGTGTCGCCTTCCACCACGACTGCACGGTAGAGTTGACATCGAGGGTCGTCTAGCATCAGGTAACACTGGTCCCAGAGGTCCCAAGATATCACAGACTCCCCCGTCCGAAGAGTCGACAGGATAGTGGACGCCAAGGTACAAGTAAGCAAATAGACCACTGTCTGTACAGAAAGATGGAACAGGGAAGAGAGGAGGATCCAAAGGAACCAATGGAGTCCGATCCCGACTCCGAAAGTGGCGAAAACACCACTTTTCCAAAGAAAGAAAACACTCTCGGTAGAACGGAGGAAATCGCCCCCAGCCAGGAAGACGTCACGCCCCCGCCGCCGGTATCAGATATCCTGGGGAGGTTGACCAGGACGCGACATCAGCTTTCTGCCGTGACCGGACTTTCGCGAGATGTGAAGCTACCGCGTTACGATGGTTCGTACGAGGCGCAGAGCTTCTTCACCAACTACGACGCCCAAGCAGATCGGGCCCAACTACAATACTCTACAAGACTGAGAAAGCCACCAGACCTCCTGCAAGCACCCCTCCGAGTTACCAACACAAAGCGTATGTTACCTGCTCCCCCGACCATCTCTAAACCACGAGCCCAGCGCAAGCAGTGAACTCTTAACTGTCCCAAGGAACCTCCAACCATGGCACAAGACCAGAACTGTCCCGACATACAAGACAGCACAACAGTAGGTTCCTCCTTCTATAATTTTTGTAGAACAATTGCTCGTTCTAGCTGAACTATCCAATAATGTAAACCTACCTCTACTACTTGATACAGGAGCATCTATCGCTATAATTAGGCAGAATACTTTTAAAATAGTAGAAACCAGTTTGTAAAAGAAAATACCTGTCCATCCATTTAACTTAACTATTGACGCCATAGCTAACAATATTTTCATCGTAGATTATATCTTTTTGATCTTAAAAATAGTTAACATAACGCAGAACCTAAAATTCTATATCATCGATACACCCTTGCCTTTTGGCATTTTATTCCTTAATTCCATAAAACGATTTCTACTAATTATAAATTGTTCTCAGCTACTCCTGTATCAAGATAATGTACTTCTACCAACTACCTTTTACCAATTCCCCTCGTGCAAGCAACACGTGTCCCATGGACAGGTCAATACAACTGTCCCATTTACTAAATTTTCCCCTCCTGGAACGGGTTGCTCACACGTGTTGAACTCCAACGCTCTTATTTGGTCTTATTATAATGTTCCTAATCCCATTCTCAACGCCCCTATGTCCTTTTCTTTCATAGCTTTAGACAGAAATAACCTAAGTCACAGCCTTCCAAACTATTCCAATCGTTAAATTCCCACATAACTACACTCCTTCCTTTTACATGCATATTTAAATATCGACAAATCACTCTCAACAAAATATACAACACCCTCTCACATCACTTTTTCCAATTGACAACAATTTTTAATGCGCGACTTAACATCCAAATCCAATTTCGAGCCATACAAGCTCCATAAAGTCGCCCTACTAAACACACACAATCTTTTTTTTTTCACATTAAACGTGTCATATCCACTAACAATATAAAAATTCTCGATATGTTCGTACAAACAGCACCCATGACTTTAGTAAATTTGTTATTCATAGTAAAACAGGTTAGATTTTGTACCAAACAAAGACTTCACGCGACACCTTTTCATTTACAATTTTTTCGCTTCGTGTCACAGAGCTACACCACAAAACTTTCACGTTTCAGACCAAAGACGCCTTCATCACGCCTGTGACACATTTAACCACACATTGTTTACGTCGATAGTCGCAATTTCATTCAATTCTAACCCGATATCATTGAATAACATTTTTACTAAGTCCGCCAAAAACCATTCGATTTAATATCAACAGATACAATATCCGAATTTTCGAAATACAAACACAAATCGAACAAATGCTTGAACACAGGATAATTACAACCTCTGTATCTCCCTATGTCAGTCCCATAACGCTTGTCACCAATGTGACAAATCAAAACGCTTTTGCGTTTACAATTTTAGAAATAATATCTCCGAACGTAGTTCGAATTAACAAATCCAATAAGTTGGAAGAAGCAAGCAACCTCGCAAAGGCCCCCTGACCTAAATCCGGAATCACATTAAAAATAGGTTCGCTCCCCATCCCCCCCCCCCCCCCCCCCCCCCGAGCAAACAAACAGCCGACATCTTGTTACATCCGTCGCCACCCCGATGTCACTCTAATGGATTTTCGCTACCTATTAAATTAAATATTAGTGCGTACCTTTTACTATATACCGTTCTAATACCTAACCAATTTCTACGCCGATATCCCGTTTAGCTACTAATAACTTGCTTAACACGTTATTTTACATTTACTAACAAATCTGTTCACTAACATTCTCTCGCCCTCGATTAACTTGTCCACTTAACATCGACATTTAGAACCAAGGACAACATTTTACCTAAAAATCACACACACCCACACATGTTTAAAAAAAAAAAAAAAAAACAACAACAACCCTTTATCGGTTAGAATAGATCGCCGTGTTTCTCCTGCACACACAGAACAAATGCCGCTTTAGGAAGAATCACGTTTTCACCTAAACGTGGCGCAGGGAACAAAAAATCGACAACATTAGGACTCAGTGAGTTTCACAGTTAGAAACAATATGATCCACGAGTCACGTCAAACATAAAACCAATTCGATAAGTTAGAAAAACTTAGGCCAACAAGACCAAAGATATCGCGGTCGAGGACAATTTAAAGCTTTCTCTACCCATCCTAAAAAACAGGAACATTACATTTGGCCTACAACTTTCCATTCTTTCACGATATATAATTTCTATGTATAATCTTACTTGCTCTTCTTTCTCGATGAACATTTTTTTTTTCATTTTAATATTCTTTATATAATCATTATATAGCTCTTATAATTGTTTTTTTTTACGTCAACCAATCAGTTTAGATTATTGTCATTTTATTTTATTTTTCTTTACCAAAACTTATTTACTTTTGCTTTATGACTCTATTCCATAAGCAAATTTATATTTTATCTTTCATATCTAATAATCTCAAGTTTATATTTTTTGTTTATATCTCACTAATTTGCATTTATCATTTTATATTTTCTCTCACTTTATAAATTAGATGTTATTTACATTGTTTCATCTTCCACTACCATGTCAATGCTATCGAGTATATTACTGCTCTTTTTTTTTTCATTTAATATTTTCACTTTCTATTACCCCTTATATACTGCTGTAGTGTGTTAATCTTTGTATCATATCATCACTATTTTTACTTTTTTAAAGATCACTTTGCATTTAACTTCGCAATTCTATTTTCGATTTTTCAAATCCTTTAACGCTATATGCAAAGCCTTAATTTCGCAATTTCATATCTCAATGATATATTCTTTTATAATCAAACTAAAAATCATGATCTAAAAACAGGGCAATCTTCAATAACCTCTTAAACAACCACTTTAAAGGTTACTTCTTAATAAATACTAACCCTTTTCCGCAGGAACTTTTAACTCCTTCGCAGGCTAGACTTGACCTACTTTGATTTCGTAATTAACAATCTTGACACACCGTCCCCCAGATTTACCTATCCCAACTTCTGGCTTGGATATGTGCAAATTGTATTTTTTTATTATATATTCCAGGGCACTCTCATGCCACACGCTGGCACATTTTTTTTTTTTTTTACTCTTTTTCTCGCTAAGCCCCTGACGACTCTAATTAAAACTTTGATTTCTGGTCACTGATCTTCGCCCTCATTTATCCTGCATGCGTACGTCTTAACGACTAATTACTAAAACCCATAACAATCCCCCTTATCTTACTTTTCGATTGTGGTACTGTAACTTTATTCGGTCCTTAAATTTACATGTGAAACATTGCCTAGGTTCTCCGCGCCGTGCACATTAAATGGTTTGGGACTTGAGTCAAAGTGACATTGCCTCAACCAAGTAATAACTAACCCCTCAACCCTTTCTAACGCCCATCACGAAGAGATCATGATTTTCCCATCCAATCGTTTTTATTTTCACCTATAATCATTATATGTTCTCTATTAAATATTTTATTCATATTTTTATTTTTACTTGTATGTTTAGTATTAGTTGTTTATACTTTATTATCTCTTATGGATATACAGAAATCAACCCCATGTTATATACCAACTCATTTCAATTAATTTTTTAAAAAATTACTTCCTTAATAACAGTCTTCCTATTCCGCTCTCTTAAATCCCTCCATATGAACCCTCTCACATCCGGGGCCATCTGTGATGATTTAAGACCATGGAATTGTTGTAAATAGTCTAGATATCTACTACCACATGTTCCACCCCATGACTGTATATAACTTCTTATGTACTGCAAATAGAAAGCCTCAACTAACATCATTCTGTACCGCGTAAGAATCTAATAAAGTATAGCAACTGTACAGATAGAAGGAATGGAGACTAACAGGAGAAAGTTAAGGTTAAAACAAATCAGGCTTAGGTGATAGTAGAAGTAAGGCCTAACAAAGAGGCTTAAAGCCAGCACCACTAGTAATAAATCTACAGTCAATTTTACGATCGCGGAAACC
The DNA here is from genome assembly GCA_030710605.1 of Cordylochernes scorpioides. Lineage (NCBI taxonomy): Eukaryota > Metazoa > Arthropoda > Arachnida > Pseudoscorpiones > Chernetidae > Cordylochernes > Cordylochernes scorpioides. The sequence goes on from CP092865.1 coordinate 70,018,191, forward strand.
ATAAAAACTAAGTTTAACGCCTAGTACTTCCTGGCCAAGACCGGGTATATCTTCCGTCAAAGAGATAAGCCAGGCCCAATCAGAAGACAATACCTAAGTAGGTCAACCAATAGCCAACGGCCATGTGACATAGTCCCACCAATTAGGAAAGAATCACCTAAATAGGTCAACCAATTAGAAAGAAGAAAGGCCTTGGTGTTAAATCGAGAACCTAGGTTAGGCAGTCTTCGCTTGGATCTCACCGAGGTAACACTTGCTCTAAAGATCTCTCTCTCCTCGTCCCATTCCTTCTTGACGTTCAGACGCTTCTTAGTGGAATCTCTGTTTGTTTATTTCACCTTTGGCCCAGCTGTGTCGCCTTCCACCACGACTGCACGGTAGAGTTGACATCGAGGGTCGTCTAGCATCAGGTAACACTGGTCCCAGAGGTCCCAAGATATCACACACATACATTCATTTATATGTTCATAAAGGGCACATCTTGGATTCAATAAATAATCTTTTTATTTCCGATATTTCGATGGGCTAAACGACCATCTTTTTCTAGGATCTCATCTCTTTTTGTGGCCAGTTGCGCGTTACTCTCGAGACACGGGCGTCTCACAATCTCCCCGGGCGAAAATCATTCAAATAAAATGTAATGCATGCAAACAAACAAATATCGCACAATACTAATCAAAATAAATGAATAAATAGAGTAAAAGTAAATAGCTATGTATACAAAATAAATATTCGGCTATTGCATTATGAATGAAGACATTTCACTGAAGTTCATATATACATAGAGGTTCCTATTTTAGGAGCATCTAAATTGTGTGTACATGTCCGGTATATCGATCTTTCGGTTTATGCTATTTCTGTCTTCAAAAGAACTCCAACTCTCCAAGAATAGCCTGCTGTGCTTTTCTTTTATATCTTGGTATATTATTGATGTTTGTTCAAAGTCTGGAATGTGGCCATTGATGAGAGCATGATCTACTAATAAGGAGGTCGGGTTATGGTGTTTTAGGGCTGATTTGTGTTGGTTGATTCTTTCTATTAATGGTTTACCGGTTTCTCCTATGTAGACGGCTTGGCAAGACTTGCATGGTATTTTGTATATGACATTGGTTCTATTGTTTGGTTCAGTGATCTTTTTTGTATCAGGATGGCGGAGGATGTTGTTAAGATTCGAGATAGATTGGAATATAGATATATATATAAAATGAATGTATGTGTGTGCGTCTGTCCTTTATGCCTGACCAAACCACTCATTGGAACGCCATGAAACTTTGGGAAGTTATTTAGTATAGTACTGGGTAGGTTTCTAGCAATTAAAATTTTTGAAATAACTTTTCGCCTAAAAATAATCAAGATAAATATTCTAATTTATCTTTTATAATTCAACAATCTGCTCTAAATATTATCATGATGATACGATGATTTTGTAATGTAGAAAATTAGGAAAGACAAAATTCTGGATGACACAGCAATTTATTCGAGACAAGAATAATGATACAATTCCAAGGCAAGATACTATTCCTTTAACTTCCAATTACCGAGGGAACCAATTAATATGGATTTTATTCAACTTATCGAGTATATTTCAAGGGACCGGGAAAAAATGTTCACTTTATGAGAGATTCGTTAGACAAACCTTTACTAGGGTAAAACCCAGGCGAAGCCGGGTACATCCGCTAGTATATATATATATACTGAAATAAAATCTAAAAATTATTTTACCATTACAAATCTATTAAATAAATAATGAGAATTATTTAAATCAATATATTCAAAATTGGAATGCTAAATTTTAACAATTCTCAGGAATTATAGAACCAATTTGTAAATTAATTTAAAAAATAGTTTTAAAATAATTCGGATGAATTATTTAAAATCTCTTCCTACTATTTAACAAAAATTGCCTAGGCCAACATAAAAAATTATTTACATAAAAGAACAAAATAAGGCATGCATAAGAAAATTGGATGGTGCAATTTGACGTCCCTCAGGCCATTAAAGGTTCTTCCCAGGCTGTAGGATGAATAAGTCTCTGGACACTCTTTCAGGCCACATGATAAATCAGCGCATGATGTGCCAGTGTTCTGCAGAATCCTGTCAAAGGGTATCCTGCACATCCAATATCCAGCCGAGAACCTTGTTTCCTCAAATTCACACTTATAATGTTTCCATTGTTGGGTCTGAGTCCAAAATGGACCCAACACAGACATTCTTAAAAAGAAACAGTATAACACATTCTCTGTGCTCCATATCATGCTGCCTCTAATGGCGAGTTAGAGAGAGCCATACAAACTTAAAAAAAACTTCTAAGAAAAAATGACAAAGGTGGTTTGTCAACAAGGTTGGATAGATCTCTCTTGACAATGAGAATAATTATAAACAATACAACTCATAAATCTCCAGCTCAGCTTCTGATGAACAGAAATTTAAAATGTCTTCCGAATAAATTTCATACAGAAATTGTCTCTGAAGAGATGAATAAACAAAAAGAAAAATTCATGAGAACATGGAGATCCCATAGAGCGGTGGAGGAAGGACAGGAGATTGTATCCAGGAATTACCATGGTCCTAAATGGCTACCTGGAGTGGTCTATGAAAAAGCAGTCCCTGTCTCAGTTAAAATGGAAACTGATTATGGAAGAGTTATTAATAGACATTTGGATCAGGTGAGGAGCTGTGGATAAAATGAATCCTTGCCTTCTTCATCGTCGGCTCCACAAGTGCCACCTAAGAGCGAAATTGAAGGAACCCAAGATGCTCCAGTAATAGTATCTCCTGCAGTGACTCCGCAGCCTGTCTTGAGGAGGTCCTAAAGAATAAGGAAGGCTACAAAGATTTTTGACATCAGATTGGTGTTTGACTTGATGGGGAGGAGTTGTTGTTTATTGTTTATCATTGATTTTCTATATTGTGTTTTTATCATCATCAATATTGTCGTAATCAAAAGATGTTTCGAGAAAAAATTGTTTTTTTGTTATTGTGTTGTAAACAAATGTCATTAATTCAAATATAAAGACATTTACACTTTATAAAAATCCTGAATAAAATCGAAAATAAAAGTGTAAAAATGGTGTTATTAAAATTTAGAAAATTGCTATTAAATTGTAAAATTTTATTAGGGTTATAATTGATTCTGAAATATCATAGTTTTTGTTAAAAAGTAAAATACTGTCTTGAAAAAGTAAAGGTATATACTGTATTCAATAAAATAATTTATGATTCACAAAATCTTTTTCAAATAGTAAATTATTTACATCAACATTTAGTTAATATTTTACTTCCAATGTTTTAAAGACCCTCTGTCGTCCTTTTCAAGTAATTATTTGGCTACAGCAAGCATGTCAAACCCGCGGGCCTCATGCGGCCCACAACGAATAAATTTGCGGCCCACCAGACAATATATTTTAATAATTTTTATATATATAAAAAAATAATAATAAAAATTTGTAGCCTAATTTTTAAAAATTGTAATTATACATAATTTATTTATTAATAACGAACCACTGGTCGCCATACATAAGTCGTAAGTTTTGATAATATTATACCTACATACATAACGTATGTACATCGCCATAAGTATTGTGTGCCTTAAAGTTTAAAGAAAATATTCTTTCGGAGTACTAGAAAAAAAAAATTTTTTAAGTTACGTTCAATAATTTGTGCAGTTATTCTGTGTCTGGTAAGTTAAAAAATATTAATTAAAAAAAAATAAAATATTAATTAAAACGTTTTATTATTTTTTGTTAGCGATTACTAATTTTTTTTCAGACCTTTGTATTCAATATGTCTTCATCAAAACCAAGTGGCAGTAAAACTGAACGAAAAATTGCTGACGAACATAGGAATTTTCAAGAAAAGTGGGAATTAGAGTATTTTTGCTCTGAAGTAAAAGATAAAATCATCTGCTTGATATGTAATAATGCTATTAGTGTACCAAAATTATATAACATTGAACGTCATTATGAACAACATAAATCAAAATATGATACCTACGAAGGTTTAATGAGACAAGAAAAGTTAAAAGAGTTCAAGTTGGGAATGAAAAAACAACAGTTTATGTTTACTAAAGTATCACAAGAGAGTGAAGCGGCGGTGCATGCAAGCTACGTTTTATTGGAGATGATAGCTAAACACTCAAAACCTTTTACTGAAGGTGATTTCATCAAGGAATGTTTAATTGAAGCTGCTGAAATTGTTTGTCCTGGAAGTGTGAAGACGTTTCAAGCAATATCTTTGTCTCGAAATACCGTTGTGGAAAGAGTTACTGATATGGCCAGAAATTTAAATGATCAGATACAAGAAAAATCATCTTGTTTCGAAGAATTTTCCATTGCCTGTGATGAGAGTACGGACATTGGGGGCGTAGCTCAGTTAGCTGTTTTTTTCGAGCTTGCGACACGGATTTCAACATTTTTGAGGAATTATTGGAACTAGTACCGATGCATGGCACTACTACAGGAGAAGATATATTTAATTGCGTTTATGATCTTCTGCAAAAATACAATTTACCTCAATCAAAATTGACTTCTGTAGCAACAGATGGAGCTCCTTCAATGACTGGAAAAACCAACGGTTTCGTAGCATTGCTACGAAAAAAACTAAGTGAAATTTCTGATGGTTCCAATATTCATTATACGCATTGCATTATACATCAGGAAGTATTATGTACGAAGGTAATAAAAATGGAAAATGTGTTGACACCTATCAAAATATTCATCAATTTCATAAGATCTCGAGGTTTAAATCAGTGACAGTTCTCTCTATTCTTAACTGAATTAGAAAGCGAATATTCAGGTTTATCATACTATACCGAGGTACGTTGGCTATCATGCTCCAAGGTTCTCAAACAATTTTGGGACTTGAAAGAAGAAATATGTCAGTTTTTAATAACCAAGAATCAAGACATCACTTTGTTTTCTGATCAAGTATGGTTGCAAGATTTTTCCTTCATGGTTGACATAACAAAACACTTGTGGGATTTAAATTTGAAACTGCAAGGAAAGGATCAGATCATTACCAACATTTATGCATTCAAATGTAAGCTAGTTCTTTGGGAAAAGCAGTTGAAAAACGAAGATTTAATGCACTTTCCGACATGCAACATGTACAAATCAAGTTTAGGTGAAACTGCATCGTATCAAAAATATGCGGAAAAAATTTTAAGTCTTAGAAATGAATTTGAAACAAGGTTTTCTGATTTCAAATCTTTGGAAGGCAAGTTTACTTTGTTTTCTTCGATTTTCTCGATAAATATAGAATCAGTACCTAATCCTATGCAAATGGAGGTAATAGATATCCAGTGCGATTCAGATTTAAAGGCAAAATTCATTGAAGTTGGCGTTTCTGAATTTTACAAATATTTGCCAGCCAGATTTGAAAACACTCGAAAATTAGCATATGAAATTATGTCCATGTTTGGAAGTACTTATCGGTGCGAGCAGTTATTTTCACTTATGAAAGGAAATAAGTCTCCAATCAGATCGAGAATTACTGACGTTCACCTTGGGTCAGTTTCAAAATTAATCACTGCGAACAAGATTTCCCCCGAAGTAGGAAAGATGGTAGCAGAAAAGAGATGCCAAATATCAGGGAGAAAATATTAACTTTACTTTCTTTTTTCTTATTAAGTATTTTTTAAAATAAACCTACATAAATGTTACTATAAAAATTTAATTACTTGTTTCTTTTTTTGCGGCCCACATAATCTTATTACTTTTTTATTTGGCCCGTGTTAGGATTTGAGTTTGACATGCTTGGGCTACAGTTTACTTTTAAACAAATCTTGATCTGATATTTTAAAAGCGAAGAGCATTTTAAAATATGTGAACACAGAATTTGTTTAAATGAAAACAGTAGCCAAATAAAATTCCTTGAAAAGGACAGTGTAGGATCATTAATCACCACAGACACGGTTAGCCATTAAAAGTTGTTTCTATTTCAAAAAGTCTCTCGACTTATTTAGGCATACAATTTTTAGTTAAATGATATTCTAACAAAAAAGAAATATAACATATTGTTTACAATAAAATATAAAATAATTTTAAAAAGAATAATTAAATATTTACATTTACAAAATGTAACTTTTATAACACACAAAGTTTAACACAGCGCCATCTAGGTGTGGCAATTGGAATTATTTAACCCTACATTCACTCCCCCTCCAGCGACCGGGGTCACGTTATGTTAAAAATCTTTGGGGAGGATGAATCACCCTACCACTACGAGTCCTTTGGGGTTCCTCAAAATGGACTTTCTGGATACGGGCCTTGGATGGTTGCAGGTACTGCTGGATCCCTGGTTGCTGGCCCCGGTCATCATCTTCAGGGTATAACTCCTTCAGAAGATAAGCTGGTTTCAAACGGTCGAGGGAAACATTGTCTTCTTTTCCTTTAACCATTACTGTAAAATATTTTACAGTCCTCTTCAAAACCATAATGGGCCTTCATAAGCCGGTTCGAGAGGTTTTTTTTAACTCTGTCCTTTCTAATAAATACATGGGAGCAACTTTGCAGGTCCTTATGAATGAAAAAATTAGGATTCCGGTTGATCCTTGATTTTATGGGTTGGAGGGAAGACATGTCTTTTTGCAAGTTTTTGATTAGATAATCTCTATCTCTCGTTTGTTGAGAGTCCTGGAAAAATTCTCCTGGAAGTCTTATGGTCTTGCCAAATACCATTTGTGCTATGGAAAAATCAGAAGAACCATAGATTGAGGATCTTAATCCTAAGAGTACTGAAGGCAGCCTCTCGGTCCCCCTGTTGTAGAAGTGAGAACTTATTGCGGTTTTCAAAGTTCGATGGAACCTTTCAATTTTGCCATTGCTCTGGGGGTGGTATGAGGTCGTATGCTTCAACTGGATTCCGCACATTTTGGCAAATTCCTTAAGTTTCTGAGACATGAATTGCATGCCTCTATCAGTTATTAGATGGCATGGGGTTCCATATCTGCTGATCCATTCCTTGTAGAAGGATTTGATTATGACATCTGCTTTTATGTCTTCCAATGGCAGAACTTCCACCCAATTGGTGAAACGGTCGATAAGGGTCAGGCAATAGGTTTTTCCTTCCGATGGTGGTAGAGGTCCAATTAAGTCGATGTGGACGGTTTCAAACCGCTCATCAGGTTTCCCGAATTCACCATACTCAGTTTTGGTATGACGAGTTTATTTTACTCTTCTGGCAGTTTATGCATCCCTTAGTCAAATTCCTAATGTCTTTGTTGATATTAAGCCATATATAACGCGAGGTCACTTCTCTGATTGTAGTCCTAATTCCTGTATGAGACAGTCAATGAATTGATGTGAAGACGTTCATCCTGAATTATTTTGGAATATATGGCCTTATTCTGGAAGTGGAGATATCGCACCAAAGGGTTTTTCCTGAAGGCAAGCGATGCTCTTTAAAAATCAGCGACTTGTTTTGTGACCGAAGATTCGATAATTCAGTATTATCTTGTTGTTTCTCAGCAATGATGTCGTAATCAATTGAGATGATTTCAGATATTCTTGACAACGTATCAGCCACCATGTTGTCCTTGCCGCTGACTTGCCGAATCGAAGTCGTGAATTGGAAGATGAATTGCAACTGTATAACTTGACGGGGAGAAGCTTTTTCGAGGTTTTGTTGGAAGGCGTAGATCAGTGGTTTCTGATCAGTAAAAATGGTAAAATCTCGACCCTCCAAGAAAAATTTAAAAAGTTTGATTGCCGAAAAAATAGCTAGCAATTCGCGATCATAAGTGCTATATTTGGTCTGGCTTTCGCTCAATTTCTTTGAAAAGAACGCTATGGGCTTCCAAGCTCCATCTGTGAAATGTTGTAGGACTGCACCCATCGCTCTGTCGGAAGCGTCGGTAAATAGAGCCAAAGGACATTTAAGATCAGGGAATGTCAATAGTGCTGCTTTTGATAATTCTGTTTTCCACTTTATAAATTTCTGTTCAGCTTCTTCCGTCCAGGGGATAGGGCGCTTGTCATTTTTCTTATAGCCCTTCAAGAAATCGTTCAAGATAGCTTGATCTTCAGCTGCATTCTTCAAGAATCGACGATAAAAATTTAGCATCCCTAAAAATCTTCTTAGATCTTGCACTGTTTCAGGTTTTTTGTAATCCACTATGGCTTGAACTTACGATTCTGTTGGTCTTATTCCTTCTGGAGTGATCCAATATCCTAGGAATTCGACGATATTGACGTTTAGGACGGTCTTCGCTTGGTTGATGCGTAGTCCATATTGATCCAGTCTTGAAAAAAACTGCTCTCAAATGACTCTCGTGTTCTTCTTCGGATTTCGAAGCTACAAGGATGTCGTCCAAATATGGGAAAACAAAATCCAGACCCCATAAAACTTCGTTGACGAACCTCTGGAATGTTGCAGGTGCGCCACATAATCCAAAATTCATCACTTTGAACTCGAACAGTCCAAACGGTGTGATAAAAGCTGTTTTCTCTCGATCTTCCTCATTGATTGGGATTTGGTAATAAGCCTTGAAGAGGTCTATTTTTGAGTAGTAACGGGTCTTCTTCAATATGTGGTTGAAGTCTTCGTGTTTGGGGATCGGATACCTATCTGGAATGGTCATACTGTTGAGTTTTCTATAATCACCGCAGGGTCTCCATGAACCTTCTTTTTTCCTTACCATGTGTAGGGGGCTTGCCCACGGCGATCTAGATGGTCGAATTATGTGGTTGTCCAGCATGTATTGGAATTCCTTTTTAGCGATCTTCAAGAGCATGCTGTTCAATGGTCTTGCTCTTGCAAAAACTGGAGGGCCTTTTGTTGCTATAAAGTGCCTAACATTGTGCTGGACTTTGGGCCTCAGCAAGTTTCGAATGGTTATATTCGGGAACGAAGAAAGAATATTATGAAATTTAGAATTCTTGACTAGGGTGCTGATGCCACAACTCATTGAGGTTACTGCGTCTCTAATTTTCAGGTCAGTGCAACCCTCAATATGTTGCCAGTTTTTCAAATCAATTAATAAATTGTGCCCTTTGAGGAAATCAGCCCCCAGAATACCTTTGGACACTTTCGCTGTGATGAAACGCCATTTAAAATTTCTTCGTAGTCCCAAGTCGACCTCCAATATCTGAAATCCATAAGTTGGAATGAGGCTTCATTAGCAGCATACAATTGGATGTCTTCTATAGGTGTACCGTTGCCTTGGAATGGGATATGGGAAACATCTGCCCGCTGTCTATTAAAAATCGCATTCCCGTTTTTGCGTCCGTGACGAATAATCTGGATTTGCGACAAGTCTTTGTCCATTGGGCAGTAGGATCTGTCGCCGCTTCCCCTACCTCTGGAGTTTCCCGATGGCTTCTTCCATTGACAGGGCGAAGTGCATTTATCTGGGCGGCACTTGTTTCCAAACCTGTAATGGAAATAGCAGTATTTGCCACTTGGGTTGTACTTACCTGAGCGAGATCGTGATCGCTGTCTTGGACCAGGCGACTTGGAACGCCTGTTCTGCCTAGTACGATTCTCTAGCTTCAAAGTTGCAATTTCCTCTTTCAGTGACACAATTGTAGCAGTCATTTCCTCAAATGTTTGGTCTTTGATCTTACTTTAATAAACTTGTAGTCGAGGGTTCATTTCCTGAATCTTGTCAGCCATCTCTGCCAGCTTGTCCAGGCCTTCTTCGCTCACTACTAGTATATATATTTTTTATGATTTCAGGTAATTTGTCCATCCATAATGTTTGGAGAACTTTTTCTGAGATGTCTTTTTTGAGAGTTCTCATCTTCCTCAGTAATTGGGTAGGCTTTAGGTCACCTAATTCCAGTCCAGTTAGTAGCTTCCTTAAGATTTTTTCTTCGCTCTCTTTAAAAATTGATACGAGACGATTTTTGGCGTTGTGTATTTGTTATTGTTCTGGGAATCTTGGATTATATCCCATAAATTCTCTATAATTTGCGACTCTATAGTTGGGATACTAAATAGTTAAATTTTGTGGACTCTTGGATGATTCCCGAAATGGCAAACTGAGCTTCCACTTGGTGAAACCAAATCTCTGGTTTGTCTGACCAGAATGGCGGTATTTTGATCGAGACCTTATTTGTCTCCGATTCCTGTTTTACTTGCATTTTTTCAATTATTACCAAAGCTACTTTTTCAAAGATCAAAAATGCAAATTAGATCAAAAATGCAAGATTAAAATTCCCAAAAGCTACTTTTAAAAATATAATAATAAAAGTATGCAAAAATTTTCAAACTGGACTGTGGCAAGATCTGTGGCACTATCTGAGGTACTACGAAATATTATGATGTCTACAAACTTAAGGTTTGCGCACCCTTTCCCTTGGAAGTATCCCTCAGCCTTAACACTGGTAGAGGCACAGTCAGGACTGACCAAAGGAGACCTATTAAGCCACCTCAGAAGAAACCACTATCAAAGTGGGTCTTCTTACCTCTGGCAGTATCCCGTAGCCTTACCACTGGTGGGGGGACAGTTGGGACTGACCAGAAGCGCTCCGTCTCACCACTGTAGGATCATTAATCACCACAGACAGGGTTGTTGGGGCACGTTTTTGTAACCATACCCCAACAGAAGGCGTATGTATAATCAAATCAAATGGATACATGGCTTCCCTCCCACATAGACTTACAGACCATTCTTTTTGCCCAGAAACCTAGACAACAGATGACACCAGACTTCCATGCCGAAAGCTGATGCCTGGTAAAGAAGAAGACATCCAGAGACATCCGAGCTGGAAACTGTTGTTTCATATGTACATATATTCCCCTCACCAAAAATTTAGGTAAAGGTGACCAGAAAAAAAAAAATTGGAGAAGGAAGATCTCTAAAAGACTGAACCTTATAAAAAAATCCTTCCCGAGAAAGGAAAGCCTTATATTACAGTTCAAGTGAAAAGGGACCTGTGTCAATTTTAGCTAAGACGGAGGGGGGGCGATATATATATATCGTCCCGAGAAAAAGGGAGGATTTTATTTCAATCCATGTGGAGGGGAGGGGGCTGGGGTCTGAAATTTTACACTATCGCCGTAGGTGTTGCTCTCTTTAGATTTTTTTGTTTTGGTAATACTATATGTTCTATTTTGATGGAAGAGGCCTGGAGTCTGAAATCTTACACTAGTGCCGTGGTTGTTTCTCTCTTTAGCTTTTTTTGTTTTGGTAATACTATATGTTCTATTTTGATGAGGCCTGGGGCGTCTATGAAATTGATACTGGAGCGTTGGCCATTTTGATTGGTGTTTCTTTCGGCGAATGAAAATGGAGAGAGACATGAATAAGAGGAGGTTCTTTGCCAAAAGGCGAGATTCGATCGGAGTCGCTCAGTGAAAGGACAGTCTGCAGACAGGAGACCAGACCTTTGCCGGCACTTTCGAGAAAAGGTAAGCCATTTGTCATTATGACTCAGCGCCTTCCCCCCCCCCCCCCCCCCCTTTTGTGTAGTAGCCAACCTAGATTTCGCATGGGCCCTAAAGGGCTATAAAGTAACTTCAGGTCACCTCTATCTAAATTTTACTATGTAAATAGCATATCTCGTCAGTATAGACATGTTCCCAAATTTTAAGATATTTAAATAAATATCTAGAGAAATTTTCTTGTTTCCTCTGTTACCTATTTCATACATAATTTGCCTTATGGTGCTATTCCCACTGTTTAAATGAAATGTTGTATGTTTCTTACCTATTTGAAGGGAATGTTACTAATAATCAAGTCTCCCATAAATTACCGGCCACATACATTGCCGCGAGTGTCTGTGTTTCAGTGTTTTATAGATTGCCCAATTTAATAACGATTTCATGGGTTGTCTGATGAAATTGTATAATAGTGTCGCGGCTGTTTCCATCTTTAGACCATTGTTCTGACAATATTATATGCTCGATCCTTGCTTTAGCTCAACTCTTAATCAATTACAGAGTTTTTCCCCCCTTTTGTATCCTCCCTTTTCAACTATCCAAACCGGGAACCCAACAATGTCGCCCGCCGCGGGGCTCGAATTTAGTATATGTTTCTTCCCCTATACTTTAGAAATATATACCTAATGAAAAGCCATACTATTTTTAAGTATTGGTGAAGTAGTCCACGCATCCTGAGATTAACAGTCTATTATAAATCGTAAATTTTAATTTATGCTTTCCGTTTCACTGGCATTTTATCAGGCAATGAAAGTTATGTTGAGGCGGTGTATACCGCATCTCTCGCCGCTGTCTTTTACGATTCACATTGTTTGTGGCAAAACCTTAATATTATCATTAATTTCTGATATCAAAGTAAAACGTCTATGGGGATGAGTATCTTTTATTCTGGTCTTCTCGAGCTTTCGAGCTTGTCCGCCCTTCTACAGGAGAAACATATACAATATATCAAGAAAATATAACGTCGCCTGATGCTAAAACTATTATGATTCTATGTACATATATATATATATACATTAGAAAGTTTTGCATATTATTTGTTTTCTTAAGACATATTTTTTTTTATTAAGGTATTACACATATTCTACTATTGTTTGCTATATTCTATGAATTATCTTATAGGTTAGAAATTCTATTATTTAAGTAGTTTTATAATAGTTATTGGCTATTACATATAAGTTACTTATATTATTGTTGATATTATTAGCTGGTACTAGGATATATTGTGTTATATGTTTCGGGCAAATCTATTTTCTATTAATGCTATTGTGTTTTCTGAATAATAGAAAATCAATTATAAGCCTTTGATATTTGCTGTTTATGTTATTGTAATGTATTCTAGGTTCTCCTAATGCGAAAGTGTGACCTGTTCCTTTGCAGTATTGGAAAATTAGAGACCTATTGTCTTGATTAATAACGTTGCGTCTATGTTCATATATTCTATTGCTGACTCTCCTTCCTGTCTCCCCTGCGTATTACTTGGCAGCTGTTACACTCTACGGAATATATTGCCTTTTATTCTCTGTTTTGGTTAGTGGGTTTTATGATAGTAGGATTATTTTAGATAGCGGACTTTTATGGTGGAGCCTATGTTAGGGGAATTACAGTAATACGTTTGGATGCCAGAGTTTCTTAAGTAGTTGGCTATTGTTATAGATGTTTGTGAGTATGGAATGTAACATATCGCCCTATAGATATTTTGTGGAAATGTTGTAATATAAAGATGGTTTGGTATCCTGCTTGCTGGACATTATTTATAATGTTCTGTGTCTCAATCATTTTGAATTCTGTTGCGAGCACCATTGATTACAATTTCTTTATTTTACTTTCTCAAATTATTATATACAGTATGAGAAATGAGGTTGGATTTCCCATGGTTCAAATTTAGAACGGTGATCAGTGTTTTACAGTAGTCTACTGAAATGACTTAGCATTTTTTTTCATCATAGCTCTGATATAATTTTCTCACAGCAGAGGTGAGTTCTGATAATTATTGCTGGATACAAATATCTTAACTTAATTTTAATAGCGCTTTCTATCAAATCATACTAGCCTGTGCATCCAGATATATGAGCCTTAAGGTGAAAATAGAATTGAAGATCCAGTTAGCGTACCCGTGAAGAGAGAAATTTGATCACCATAAAAAGACGCGTCAGGCAACCGACTTTTTTCTTTTTCTCATGATGCCTCCAACTGCATATGATCTTAAATATCCTGTATACACTCTGACAAGGGAAGGTTATCCTGAATTGACAAATGTATAATTTTGTCTTTAGTAGAGATTTCCAAGATTCTATTTCTGAAACATTTTTTTTTTTTGGATGAAGACAAATAAAACCATCTTGATAGTATTGAATTTTACAGTAAATATTTGCCAGCAGAAGGCATGATGAGAATACATGAAATTTAAACCAGTTATATGCTTAGTATGTTTCTTCAGCTGTAATTTGACACAGTCATCAAATGAAGAAATGGGCAGTACGCCATATCTTGATGCTGGACACTTCTGTGTCAGGAAGGTGTAGTTAGTCTGTTTAATGAGAATTTCAATAATTATCGAAATTTAGCAGATTATCATTGGGGATTTGAACAACTATCTTGAAAAATTTTGAACAGCCTGAGTAGATAAAGGAATCCTGGAGTTAGAGTGGAGAATTAGTAGTACAGACTGACCACTCGACGCAGATAACTCTAGGGAACAATTATTGTGTTAATCCGCCGTAGACAAGAAGAACATTGATTCTCAGGATACTCGATAGGCAGAATTTTGAGAATTGATAAGGTCATGGTTAAAGTTTACACAGGCAAGTGGGAGTAAAGACAGTGATTTAAAGAGGCAGCCTTGTGTCTTAAATACTTTCAGTGGAAGCAGATGCCACTGCAAATATTCAGGTCTAATAATTTCCAAATTTGAAGTCATGCATGACGGGTTAGCACGGGATTGACGCCTGAACTGGCTTTCACTGGGATTAATCGAGCTTGCGAAAGAACTAGAAGAAGTGTGACATGTCACGCCACTGTACTAAATTAATAATTGAGAAGATTTATGTTGAGCCAACTGAAATTAGTAAAGAATTAAGAGATTAAGGTCTTATTCTTTGAGTTTTACACTAATTTCAATTACGCGATATGGACGGCGTTATAAGTTGGGTGGAAATGATTCGGCCGCAATGGGATGGTCTCCTGGAGGTGGTACGATCAAATACTTACTTATTGAATGCCGGGCGGGATCGCATGGAGCATTAAATGACATCGAGAAATGCTTAAAGAAACACCCTAGAAGATTGGGGATCGACAAAATGACGACATGGAAAATGCTCAACATTGTACATTGGCAGCAAAATGATATCTTGCTATTGTATGGACGACCACTCCTTCCTGAAATGTGCAGCGGATGTTAGTCCCAGAATTAGGTCCTTTGAGGCGACACTTTCCTTTGCAGATGACATAAAGACGCATGACAAAACAGCACATGAGCATTTAAACTAGCTTCAATTCCTGCCATTAATTAATTTAGTTGACCAATAGCTATAGAACCACTGGAGACCTCCATACCTGTGTGAATATTTTAGTGAGAAATGAGCGATTCAATTCTATGAGCCATGAGGTATCCTGTAAGATCGGAGTTGTACCCCATTCAATTTTTTTTTTAATAGTAGCCAGTGCGAGATATTTCCAGGATTTTTTTTTTCTAACTGTCATAAAATTCGGAAACTAGAAAACTACACTATTTTGATACAGTTTACGCCTAGCATCCATGTGAACTCAATATGACTATTGAACGTAGATTGAAGATTAATGAGCGAGCCAACCTAAAGAGAACGAGTTTAATAGGCTTACAATCAGTAGTTGAAACAGACTATTCGCACAATTTTGTTATGTTCTCCCTCTAGCTGATCTATGACATTATAGATTTTTTCTTAACAAGGTAACTACCCCGCCGAGTGTATATGGAGTTATAAAGCTAAAAGGTCATAGGCTGTTGGAATAGAGTAGTTCAAAATTAAGAGTGATAATAGATCGGGATCCAGATCCCGATGACGGGTTTCGAAGAGACTTCAGAGGGATGAAAGAGGTGTTGAAAGTGATGGAAGGGCGATGAAATATGATGAAAAAGGCGTTGAACTGTGTTATAAGGTGATGAATAAGAGATGAAATGTGTTGAAGGCGTTGAAGAGAGATGCGATGGAAGTAAGTTGAAAGGCGTTGAGGATGATGAAGGATGATGAAAGAGTGAGAAAGCGTTGAATGTTGATGAGGAAGAGATAGAAAGATGCAGAAAGATGTTGAAAGAGAAAGAATTGAAAAAAAAGTTGGATAAAGGGTTTTGTAAATAGTAGATAAAGATTGATGGAAGAAAGTACATTTAATGTATAAAGCGTAGCTGTCGACCGCAATATCGCCTCGATAGAACTATTTCTTTTAAAATAAGACATATTATGCACTGGGGGTTTGTGTAAGCTGATTTACATAAGTTTCGGCAACAATATACACTATTTAATATAGATAGGTCTTTATTAATTACAATATTAGGTTATATATTAAATAGCAAATATGTCTTAGTGTTATGGTGAACTTTAAACAGTTTGCAGTTTTTTTTTTAAACATGTGTTCTAGTGCTAAGTGTTGAAAGGAGCTTTAACACCATGTTTCAGGGTTTGTGTGTTATTTGTCTCAACCTTGTCTTTGTGCAGAATACCGTCTCACAACCTTACTGTAGTGTTTGTTGCCATCTTTAAAGATCTTCACAATTTGTTTTAATATTAGTGTGTCATTTAGAGAAAATTGTCACAACCTTATCCTTGTATAGAACACCGTTTTTTTTTACACCGTTTTATTTAATAAGTTATAAGAGAGATTTTAGATATAGTATAAGAGTTACTATTTACATGAGCCAAATCGACCCAACAGTTAGAGCAAGAGGGGGGAACTCAGATATTTCCTCCTTTCGCGAGACGCGACTGTTCACCCCGACCGGTCGTGCCAGATAAGAGGGAATACCAGGAAACTCTGTCCCCCTGACATCGCTCCCTCAACACGAGGAACGTCATCCCGCTGCTTACTAGTCGGTCACAAGACCTTAGGCAGTCTGTTCTTGCACTTCGGGTTTGTGATAGGGCCCCATGCTCGCTACAAGGACGACATCTTGGGTTTTCGTGTTCTCCTAGTGTAGAATTGGCTCAGCCTCATTTTTAGTATAGTATATAATTAAGAGTCGTCTCACAACCTTGTTTTAATATGACACACCGTTTTGAAGAGCTTGTACAACCTGTCAGGATATGATTTAGGAAAATTTTAGTTTCTTTTTATTGTTATGTTACAATTTTATCCAACAATAGAACCAGAGCGGACTCAGAAGTAATGAGACGAGGGGAAATTGACTGAGTTAGTGTGGACAGTTTAACTTTACGCAGGTCTACAAGGGTGAAAAGGCCCACACAGTGTAAATTCTGCTCAGACCGTCGCCACTAACTAGGATTTTGGAGTGTGTACGGAGAATCAGCTCGATAGAATGAGAAGTTTAGAGATTTCAACCTTTTTTTTTTTTTTTCATTTAAAAACCTTTTTTTTTTAAAGTAGAACTTCATTAGGATTCCTTTTTTTTTTTTTATATACAAACTATTTCTTGTTAAAACCCGAGTTTCAAAGACCAATGAGAATAATGTATACCATTGTGAATTAACTATTTAGTGTAAATCTGAAATTTTAGTTATTATCAGGAGTAATAGGTGAAGGAAGGTGTAGGAAATCACAACTTAGAGGGGGGCTATGTCTAAAACAACGAACCTAATAGGCATCCTATGGCTTGTGTTGGGTAATTCAGAAACCCTATAATCCCTGGCCTTCAGGTAGTAGCTTTGAAATAGGTTTCTAATGAGGACATGAAAGGTCAATCTTTCAGAGTAAAGTTGTGAAGTATAGGGACCCTAAGCCAGGGGTAGAAGTTAAGTAGGCCCAGACCGTAGTCGATCCTTGGAAAGCACTTGAGAATGTTAGTGTTGGGTAGTGAATCATAAACCCTATAAATCGATCTTTCAATAGAGTGTTGAGGTCGGACTACTGCAAAGGGGACAGACGCACGATGAAGTAAGAAGATAGTGACTTCACCCACGGTGGCTAGGGGAGTGACTCAATCCGCTTTTATGAGGTGTCACGTTTAATGGTCCTTTATACACCATTATAATTTGTGTGTGTCTTTATAGAATTGTCGTGAAAGGTCGCTTAGTGTCAAGGCAAGGGCAGTTTTTGAAGTTACACTGATTCTTTTTTTTTTTGGTAGGTTAGCTTCCAGATTATTTAGAATTGTTAACAATTATTGTTGACAATCATTTATCGAGTATAAAGTGTTAGTATATATAGAGCTTGTACAGAGGCATTTTCTTTGAGTAACCTAGGGCTTTAGTTCCCAATTTGTTTTAATTAGAAAACTTTATTTGATTTCACATTAGTCCTGGAATTTAGAAATTGTTAGGGTTTATTTGATAGAGATTATTGAGTGTTTTGGCGTCTATAGCAGTTTTTAACTTTAGAATGAATGCCCACAGTGACTGAATTTTTTTTTTGTATGAATGTGAAGTGGAATAAATGATGAGAAGGTTAAAAACTAGTATACTGTTAGACCAAAATTACTTTAGAGCGTGTTAGGGAATTTAATAGGTTCAATTTTCAATTTTGATTTCTTTATTTGTTAGGAACGATAGCCTCACAGGACTGTAAAAACTCTATTGTTAGGAAAGGTATTCGCTCCATTTTGTTAGGTCTCCCC
The DNA here is from genome assembly GCA_030710605.1 of Cordylochernes scorpioides. Classification (NCBI taxonomy): domain Eukaryota; kingdom Metazoa; phylum Arthropoda; class Arachnida; order Pseudoscorpiones; family Chernetidae; genus Cordylochernes; species Cordylochernes scorpioides. Next base: position 70,036,339 of record CP092865.1, read on the forward strand.
TTTCGGGAGTATAAAATTTTAATTTCTATTACTAGGGTAATCAAGTACTCTTTGTTATTTATATCAACTTGAATTTTAAGAGTCGTAGATAATGATCATATCTTGATTCTCAGACTGGAAGGTTGTGGGAGGTTATGATCAGACCAGGAAACCCACAAAACTTCTCCTCATTAGAGGAAACGAAGAGGTATAGATTGAATTTTATGCAGGATGGGGGATTTGTTTTAGCCATGCCGTATAGCCTGGGGTATAATGGCGCGACCTTGGGTAACCGATCTGACACCGTAGTTTCGACGTTTTTAGCGTGGCTGGAGCGAGGGTATTCCAGACGGGAGGTCCTGTAAGATTGGCATGTAGGCAGAGATTGCCCAGTTATTCTAGACGAAGTAGTTTCCGTCTATTGAATTTTTTTGGTACCAGTTTGATCCCCCATAGCTAGCGGAAGTTTCTTCTAATAAAGGATTCGCCCTGCCATACGTTTTGTTGGAATGAATTCGAGCATAAGACCGATTCGAGAGGCAGAATAAGTAATTATTAGGACCTTCAACGAGTTTAAACTCGTTTCATGATAGGATAAGATTTTAAAGTATTAGTTAACTATAAGGACCGCGAACGAGACGCCAGAACGAGCCAATGAGTCAAAGTTTTAGAAGTGTTGTATTGAGGACAGTAGAATTAAGAGCAGTTATACAGGGAGTAGAATTCTGAAGGAATTTGTAAAAGAACCAAAATTTCAGATTGATAAAATTCAAATTTATAAGATGTAGATTTGTAGGATTCAGGTCAATGAATAGAGGGTATATTAGTAGATGAAAGTAATATGAATTTCTTGGAAGGGGGAGGTAGCTGAACTGTACACACCCCAGAGACAAGGTAAACGGAGTCACAAACAAAATGGGAGAAGTTGATTAGTTTCTCTGTCAAACAGAGAGCTTTCTTCATACGGTTGTCACCCTAGATTTAAATGGACTGTGTAGTTTAATAGAGGTCTGGGCTATGTTCCATTTGACCAAGATTCTAAATGACGTACCCATCTGAGTTGAGAGTATTGTAACAGAGGAATCTAACACATAAGAGAAAACACACCCTCCAGTAGGATCGGGATAGACGAATATTACCCAGTGACCAACTCGTGATTCCAGACTGAATAAGATTGAAAAACTTAACTGAGATACTAAACCTTGAACCTTCAGCGCACAAATATATATAATGTGTTTTCATTTTCTAATTGAATATGTTATTATTTTATATCATATATATTATATTATAATCATATGCTATTCATTTCAACAATTTTATTTCCTTTGATATTCATGATATTAGTAATATTTACCGGCCATGTTGCGATTTTTTTTAACATGTTGTCATGGCTTATTCTTCCCTCAAGGCATGATCTATTTTATCCTTATTGTCTTTTATCCGCCTTACTTGTATAAGTATATATATTTTGTCATCATATATAATTTTGTAGTAGTTTTCTTTATCATCTATCATGGGATGATTTTTTATCATATTTAATCACTATCTGCATGATACGTGTTTTCTTCAATATATATATTATACCCATCATATAACATGGAAGGATTCATTTTATCATTACATATTTCGTGCCTTATTTAATAATTACTTTCACAATTTGTTTTCTGTAACCTTTTTTTTTTATTTAGCAAAAGTCATCATGTCATAGGCTAATCATTATGTATCAAGATATTTCTTTCAGCTAACTATAATTATCCTTTCCTTTGATTGTATATGTATAACTATACCACACGAATGTCTTGATTGGTACTTAAATAAAGATGCTGGCATGTTTTAGGAGTTGGACTAGTCAGTTATTTCTAAACGACTTCTTGGCGCCCAAATTTTTATATATAATATGTAATAGGGAAATGCTCTAACTGTATTGTTAGCAGAAAGAAGGTAGCAATGAATCCAGCACCACAAGAGGCAAGGATGGGGTTGAGAGGACTTACCACAAGGAGGGCCTACTCCTCAAGGCCAAAGAAGAAAGTGGAAGGGTGGTATATATACCCATGAATGGTAAGACAGATGACCTTGCTTACTTCCATACATATGATATGACTGTCCCCCATAACCTATGTTGATAACAGTGTGCTGACAGAATAATAACACATAAAAACCCCTTTGCCAGGATGCACAATGCCCACTAATGTTCGGAATAATAAACATCTAGAATAGCATACCATCATTTTGATTAGCCTTATCTTCCCTATAGGTTTCGGTACACCTGGCTTCACCTAGTAATGGAAAATGCATTTTGCTAGAAATGGGCCTGCTTTCATAGTAACTGATGAAAGGCAGATGAATAATGAATAGCACAAACGCATTTGTCCATTACTTGGCAGGGGGAGGATTGTTGGGGCACGTTTTTGTAACCATACCCCAACAGAAGGCGTATGTATAATCAAATCAAATGGATACATGGCTTCCCTCCCACATAGACTTACAGACCATTCTTTTTGCCCAGAAACCTAGACAACAGATGACACCAGACTTCCATGCCGAAAGCTGATGCCTGGTAAAGAAGAAGACATCCAGAGACATCCGAGCTGGAAACTGTTGTTTCATATGTACATATATTCCCCTCACCAAAAATTTAGGTAAAGGTGACCAGAAAAAAAAAATTGGAGAAGGAAGATCTCTAAAAGACTGAACCTTATAAAAAAAATCCTTCCCGAGAAAGGAAAGCGTTATATTACAGTTCAAGTGAAAAGGGACCTGTGTCAATTTTAGCTAAGACGGAGGGGGGGCGATATATATATATCGTCCCGAGAAAAAGGGAGGATTTTATTTCAATCCATGTGGAGGGGAGGGGGCTGGGGTCTGAAATTTTACACTATCGCCGTAGGTGTTGCTCTCTTTAGATTTTTTTGTTTTGGTAATACTATATGTTCTATTTTGATGGAAGAGGCCTGGAGTCTGAAATCTTACAATAGTGCCGTGGTTGTTTCTCTCTTTAGCTTTTTTTGTTTTGGTAATACTATATGTTCTATTTTGATGAGGCCTGGGGCGTCTATGAAATTGATACTGGAGCGTTGGCCATTTTGATTGGTGTTTCTTTCGGCGAATGAAAATGGAGAGAGACATGAATAAGAGGAGGTTCTTTGCCAAAAGGCGAGATTCGATCGGAGTCGCTCAGTGAAAGGACAGTCTGCAGACAGGAGACCAGACCTTTGCCGGCACTTTCGAGAAAAGGTAAGCCATTTGTCATTATGACTTAGCGCCTTCCCCCCCCCCCCTTTTGTGTAGTAGCCAACCTAGATTTCGCATGGGCCCTAAAGGGCTATAAAGTAACTTCAGGTCACCTCTATCTAAATTTTACTATGTAAATAGCATATCTCGTCAGTATAGACATGTTCCCAAATTTTAAGATATTTAAATAAATATCTAGAGAAATTTTCTTGTTTCCTCTGTTACCTATTTCATACATAATTTGCCTTATGGTGCTATTCCCACTGTTTAAATGAAATGTTGTATGTTTCTTACCTATTTGAAGGGAATGTTACTAATAATCAAGTCTCCCATAAATTACCGGCCACATACATTGCCGCGAGTGTCTGTGTTTCAGTGTTTTATAGATTGCCCAATTTAATAACGATTTCATGGGTTGTCTGATGAAATTGTATAATAGTGTCGCGGCTGTTTCCATCTTTAGACCATTGTTCTGACAATATTATATGCTCGATCCTTGCTTTAGCTCAACTCTTAATCAATTACAGAGTTTTTCCCCCCTTTTGTATCCTCCCTTTTCAACTATCCAAACCGGGAACCCAACAGGGTTAGCCATTAAAAGTTGTTTTTATTTCAAAAAGTCTCTCGACTTATTTTGGCATACAATTTTTAGTTAAATGATATTCTAACAAAAAAGAAATATAACATATTGTTCACAATAAAATATAAAATAATTTGAAAAATAATAATTAAATATTTACATTTACAAAATGTAACTTTTATAACACAACAAAGTTTAACACAGCGCCATCTAGGTGTGGCAATTGGAATTATTTAACCCTACAACAGCAGTTGATCGTAGAATTGTTGGAAGAAAATTATTAAATGAAAGTTGATGTGTTGAAATATAGATTTTTAACTTCAATTAGACAATTTTAATTCATATTTAGACATTTTTCATTTTAATTTAGACATTTTCCATTTTAATTTAGACACAAGAACTTTTTATAGAAAAGTCTAAATGTGCCTAAATTAAAATTGAAAATGTCAGAATAAAAATGAAAGTGCCTAAATTAAAATGAAAAATGCCTATAAATATATATCAAAGTTGTCTAATTAAAAGTTAAAAACCTATAGAGCAATCTATAAATAAATCTTTGATTTATTTAAAATAAATTTAAAAAAAGTTGATGTGTAAATAATTTAATACTCAATTATTGGTTTTTAACTTTTATTTGGACATTTTTCATTTTAATTTAGACACTTTCATTTTTATTTAGACATTGAAAATGTCTAAATATAAATTAAAATTATCTAATTTAAAGTTAAAAAAAAACCTATATATAACCAATCTGCAAAATGGCGTTTTCTGTTGAACAGTTTTGTTCATTTCCAAGTATTTGACGATTTTGAAAAAATTGTTTTCAAAATAAAACGATTATGTTATTATTAAATAATTTCTCAATGTTAAAATTTTCTCGAAAAAAAAAAAAAAAAAAAGACCTAAAATAAAATCTAATTATAATTTGACCCAAAGTTTGGATGTTGATGTTTTCTTTTTCAATTTCAGTCGTCAATTTAAAAATCATAATTATATAACAAGAATTTTCGAGTCAACTAATTACGCGCTCCTGGAATTTTGGCTAAATATAGATATTATATATATATATATATTACTATAAGTAGAGGTATGTATATATTTTTGACAAAATAAACATTTTACATTTCGTTTACCATTTCAATACAGCAGATATTAGAATGTTTCTCATAAATTATTATTTATTTCGCGAAAGCTACTGTTTCCCAAAATTTGGATAAATACATATTCTACCCACGAAGGGGATCTTACATAAATCCTTACCCTATATTACATGAAATAATACTTAGGCGAGACTCGCCCAAGTATTATTTCATGTAATATAGGGTAAACGATACAACCTGATATAAAACCAACGCCAAATAAAATCAAGTTTAATCAACTATTATAATCGTGTGTTAATCGCTATGTATAATAATTTCTTTAGGATTATTTAATTGAGGATGGTGGTTGAACAATGAGGTTCTGGAGCCTTCAATGGCCCCTGATTGCACAAGTCCAACCTCACCAGTGAGTGCAGGTAGCCAAATCAGGCTCTGTCACCTTGTAAATGCTAAAATCCTACTGATTCCACCTATGTAGACATGTACCTTGTGTATACTGTATGTAGACATGTACTTAGAGTATACCCAGTTATAGGCACCTACCCAAAATGAGTATCATGAATCTGGGATAAGGGTAATAAAAATTAATTCTAACACACACATTATACAAAGTCTAACAATTTATATTATCATAATGTTTATATATAAAATTCACAAAAGGTTTCTTTACTATATACAGTAGAATGAATATCCTTGAGAAGACACTCCCGCTAGAGGACACATCTCTACAAAGGCCAAAATTACCATTTTTACTCTTTAGCAACACTCCGGTAGGAGGACACTTCTCTCTAAAGGACTCTTTGACTCTGCAAATAGTTGTTATTCATAGAGAGATTCTGCTGTATATTCTATATATACTTAAAATTTTTAAATAAAAAGGCATATATTGGATCAAAATATCATTTATTTTACCAATATTTCAGTTGGCTCAACACCATCCTTTATCAAGGTACTGTAACATATTAATGTGTGTCAACAATAAAAACTCAGCCTTGACAGTTGTTGGCACACAATAATTTGTTATAATACCTTGATAAAGGTTGACGTTCTGCCAACTGAAATATTGGTAAAGTAAATTATATTTTGATCCAATATATGCCTTTTTATTTAAAGATTTATTCACGGATTGCTTTATTTTCAATACTTAAAATTGTATACTATAAACTGCCCTGCAAGTTTCAAAAAAGGATTGACCTGTTGAGGAGCTCGTAGTTTGAAGGTTTGCCACAGTTCCAGATATAACAAAGAAACTTGTTGCACGTAATTTTATTTGATAATAATTTTAAAAATTTTCTTGCATCTTTATCCCTTGAAATAATTATAATTTTTTTTTGCTTATTCCCCTTGTACACGTGGTATACAGGCCATGATAATCATAATCATGGTGGGTAGAAGTAGGCGACTGCTTTTACTGTAAGTGCACCACATGTCTACACATGTGAAAATCAGTTCGACTTTTCACTAAAATATGTGCCAGAGCCCCATGTGCACTCGCTGGTGGGGTTGGACTTTGCAAGAATTTTATCGGAAAAAAATGCCAAATGCGGGAATCAAACCCAGGTCGTAGCGGTCAAAAACCAAGGGTTCAGACCATCCTTCCACTGACTCCCCTTAATAATTATAATTACATAATATATTCGAATATTACCCTAATGTTTCACTCAAAATATTTAGTACAGTAGAACCTCCATGAGAGGACACTCGCTAGAGGACATCTCTCTACAAAGGACAGCTTTCATCACCAAAATTACAATATTTGCTAATTAGCAACTCTCTGGTAAGAGGCACCTCTCTGGTAAAGGACACTTCAGCTCTGCAACTAGATGCCGTCCTTTACAGGAAGGTTCTACTGCATATGTTAAATGTCAAAGGATACGGGTTATTTAAATGCTTTTCCATGCAATATGAATTCTGGCAAATCCTGAATACCTATGCTTGGCCCAGGTTTAAAACTGCATTTTCCTCTAAATCCTGATTCACTTCTGTCCACAACTAATTTTCCTACTTGCCAATTTGATCTACTGGACAGCCACATAAATTGCACAAATAATAAATATAATATTTTCATATATTGTTGCACCAGGTTGCAGCTTTGCAGGGTCGTCGACCTTGGTTTCCTCCTTCTTGGTGTTATACACGTTTCCCGAGCGGGTGTCCATACTCAAAGCAAATAAAGCAAATAAATAAAAATAAATTAACTTTTAAAGTTATTACATTTATTTATTCGTTGTTTTCCTCGTAGGTCGCGGTACGCAGTCTTCGTCTAGGTCCTCTCTTGCTCCAATAACCAATCAAGATATATGTTCAATAAATATTACAAAAGGAATGAAACTTAAAATTGATGCAACACTTCCCCCTCTCCAGAGGTTGTCACGTCCTCGTGAATGACCTCATCCATTCTCTCATAATAAGGCTTGAGTCTTGAAACATGAACTATCAGAGGGTCTTGGTCCGGATTATCTTTCGTTTCTATTAGATGATTGACGCTAGACATCTTCTTTAATATTCTATATGGACCAAAATATTTTCTCAGAAGTTTCTCATACTTTCCTATTTTCTTAATTGGTGTCCAAACTGCTACTAATTCTCCTGGTTCGTAGCTTCTTTCCATGTGTTTCTTGTCATAGTTCTTTTTCATTCTTTCTTGAGTCTTTATTGTGTTGTTAATAACTAATTTTCTTGTTCTGTCTCTTTTGTCTAAGTGATGTTTTATGTATTCATCATAATCATCCTTGTCAATGTCCACCGAGATATTCCTGTCGTCCAAAAGGGACATGGCTTCTCTTCCAAACATCAGAAAAAAAGGGAGAATATCATGTGGTTTCCTGAATTGTAGTATTGTAAGCATGAGTGATGAATGGGAGTATTTCGTCCCAATTCTTCTGATCAGTGTTCACATACATACGGAGCATATTGATCAATGTTCTATTTAACCGCTCTGTCAATCCATTAGTCTGGGGATGATAGCTCGTTGTGAAGCAATGTTTAATCTTGCACATTTTCATCACCTCTTTCATTAAATTACTGGTAAATTGAGAGCCCCTGTCACTAATAAGATATTGTGGGGCTCCGTGCTGAAGAAAAATAACCTCTACTAGAAATTTAGAAACTTCTTTTGCTGTTGCTTCTGAGACTGCTCTTGTTTCTGCATATCTAGTGTAGTAGTCCGTCAGCACGATTATCCATTTCTTCCTGTTTTTCGTAGATGGCAATGGACCAACAAAGTCAATTCCATTTCTTTCGAAAGGAAAGTTTGCAGGGGGAATGGGCTGTAGTAGTCCAGAAGGTGATTGGTTTGAGCCTTTCCTACTTTGACAAAGGTGACATGTCTTAACGAATTCTGAGACATCCTTTAGCATGGATGGCCAAAAGTATTTACTCTTTATTCGGTACATGGTTCTGGCAACACCCAGATGGCCATTCGACATATGATTGTGATATTCTTTCATAATTTATCTCTTTTTCTTCTCTGGAACCACAAGCAACCACGCCCTGCCTTCAGGGTTCGGGTTTTTCTTAAAGAGGCATCCATCTTCTACTTTAAAGTTTTGCACAATTGATCGCCTGCTTCCATTGAGGTTTTTCTTAACATTTTCGATAAACTTATCCTCTTCGTCTGTTATTTGATTTAAAAATAGCCTATCAAAATCCTCATCCCAATCAATTTCTGGTAAGGGTCCCCTAGATAAGCCATTGGCGTCCAGATGCTTCTTTCCTGATTTATGTATTATATCGAAGTCATATTCTTGAATTATCAATGCCTATCTTGCCAATCGACCTGTTGGATCCTTCAAGTTTTTGAGCCAGCATAAGGCATGATGGTCTGTTACTATTTTAAAGTGTCTTCCATAAAGGTAGGGCTGTAATTTTGACATTGACCAGACAACAGCCAGACATTCTTTTTCGGTGGTTGAATAATTTTGCTCCGCTTTACTTAGGGTACGACTCAAATATGAGATCACCTTCTCTTCACCACCGAGGTCTTGGACAAGTGTTGCACCTATGCCGATGTTGGACACATCAGTATGAATATAAGTAGGCGCATTTGGATTAATGTGACCTAAAATTGGTGGACTTAATAGTCCTGTTTTCAGGGTTTGAAACGCTTTTTCTTGCCTTTCTGTCCAGGTAAATGTTACACTTTTTAAAATAAGGTTGGTTAATGGGTCAGCAATTTTTGAGAAATGTTTGATAAATTTTCTATAATATGAGCACATTCCCAAAAAGGATTGTACTTCTTTGACCTTTGTGGGCCGAGGAAAATTTCTGACAGCTTTGATGTTATGTTCTGCGGGTTTTATATCATGTTTGCTCGTTATATGGCCGAGAATCTCCAATTCTTCAAAAGCAAATCGGCATTTTTTGTCGTTTAACCTTAAATTAAATTCATGAAAACATCTAAAAACAGCTTTGAGTCTTTTGAGATGCGTTAGAAAATCCGGGCTATATATGATAACATCATCCAAATAACACAAACAAATTTGCCATCTCAGATTTCCAAGAATATTCTCCATATTACTCTCAAAGGTAGCAGGCGTGCTACAAAGTCCAAAAGGTATCACGTTGAATTAATATAATCCATGCGCTGTAGTGAAAGCTGTATTCTCTTTGTCCCTTTCTTCGACTTCAACTTGCCAATATCCAGATCTGAGGTCTATTGCTGAGAAGTATGTAGATCCTTGAGAGTATCCATAACTTCGTCTATTCTAGGGATCAGATAGACATCATTTACTGTTACATTATTCAGTTTTCTGTAGTCCACACAAAATCTGTATTTATCATCTCACTTCTTGACCAATATTACTGGAAAAGACCAGGGACTAGAAGATGGCCTAATTATGCCTTCTGTAAGCATCTTGTCAATTTGCTATTTTATAATATCTTGTTCTTTAGCACTTACCCTTTAGGGCTTGTGTTTAATTGGCTTCGCATCTTCTGTGTCAATCCGATGTTTTGCCAAATTAGTTCTCCCTAATCTCAACGAAAACACATCTCCATACCTTTCTAAAACTTGTTTTAACTCCTTCTGTTCCTTTGGTGAAAGATTTTCGTTTATTTGGAATCTAGCTTCCTCGTTCTCTTCTACCTCTCTTTCTCGATTCACATTTATTTTCGCTGGACTACTTCCAAAAGCCAATGTTTGGTTTTTCATTATTTTTAACGGTTGAGGATACGGATTAGTTATCCAGATATGTGTTTCCAATTCATAATATTGATCAAGGTTATTGCTAGACCCAGTCCATTTGTTTGAAACATTTTGCTGCTCTCCTCGATAATATATTCCCCATCCTCTGTTTCTACCAATGCCTTGATCAATTTAATGGAACATTCCAGTACAATGGAATCCTTGGCACTCTTTATTTTCAACATTTCAAAATTGATTTCGTCATGATTATTCGTCAAATCGTATTTTATAGTTTCTTGCTTACAATCTAATTTTCATGTTCATTTTCTTAAGGAGATATCTTCCAAGAATTAATGTCCGTAAATGCGTTTTCAATATCACAAATTTGTGTGATAATGCTTTGTTGTCAATTTTTATATTTAAAAATATACTTCCTACTATGTCTAATTTTTTTCCATCTGGTCCTGCACAATTTTTTGCGAGTTTACTTATACCATGGCCTGTATTGAGGACCGTTCTGAGGTCGACCACTGAGAGGTCAGCGCCTGTATCAACCAAAGCTTTAAAAGTTCCTATCTCGTCCACATGAATTTTCAATTTGTATTTAGGGTCCAACTTTTTGATTCCGTTTATGGTCGACTTGTTTTGATTGACAGATTCAGGTGTGACGCTTAGTTTAAATCTTCCAACACGGAATATCTATTCCGGATAGCAATATTTGTCTGTGTGCTATGACATACATCAGCATAAAGCCGAGGTCCTGATTTCTCTGATATTTCATTCATTTGGCATTTCTCTTCGACCTTCTCTTGGGTAGCTGTCGGATCCTCTTCTAGGATTCTTATAAACTTGACCCTACAATAACGGGCCCTGGCTTGTTACACTTAAAGCAGATTGGTCTTCCATCTTTCGTCCTATTTTTGCTCACTTCTTTGCTTTTATTGTAGGTGTTTCTCTGGAGGTTTGGTTTCGGCAAAAAGTTTGGATTAAAAGGGCGTCTAGGGGTAGAGTGCTTGGGCAAGTTGTTTCGATACTGCCTAGGAGTAGGAGGGGAGTTGTTCTTGTAATATTTGGAAACAGGGACCTGGGTCCTGGAAGTGGTCTGATAGTTTCGCGTGGCAGTCGGCTGTACGTTCCTCGATTGTTGTTTGGGTCTAGAATTGTGTGGACCGTTATATAGGCTTCTTGATTTCTCCACTCGTTTCTGATACTTCTTCTCAAAAGAATTCATTTTCTTGCACACAAAAAGAAGTTCATTGGTCGTTTTAGGAGTGTTTAGGTAGAGCGCGAATGAATACTCTTTTTTTCAGTCCTCCAATAACCTGTTCGATTTTTGTTTCTTCTTCCATTGCGGGGTCAACCTTGTTGTACAACACTAAGATGTCTTCTGCGAACCTGATTTCTGGGTCATTCCAGTGTTACATTCTGTTAAGCTTCATACTTAATTCTTCCTCATTCGGGTCCAGAGAAAAATACTGAATGAGGAAGATTTTAATGTTTTCCCAACTCGTGAAACTAGCTTTGTGTAGATTCTACCAGGTTTTGGCGCTTTCCGTCATGTTCATGGTGGCTTAACAGGCAATTATGTAGTCTGCCCAATGGTAGAGGAAACCAATCTCTTCAATGGATTCTATCCATGGGCAAGGGTCTTCTGTTCCGTCATACTTCGGAATTTCTATATTGGGGTTCAAATCAACTGGGTCGGAACTAGCATCTCTACCAATTGTTGCACCAAGTTGCAGCTTTGCAGGGTCGTCGACCTTGGTTTCCTCCTTCTTGGTATTATACACATTTCCAGAGCGGGTTTCCATACCCAAAGCAAATAAAGAAAAGTAGTAAATAAAAGTAAATAAAAATAAATTACCTTTTAAAGTTATTACGTTTATTTATTCGTTGTCTTCCTCGTAGGTCGCTGTACGCAGTCTTCGTCTAGGCCTCTCTCGCTCCAATAACCAATCAAGATATATGCACAATAAATATTACAAAAGGAATGAAAATATAAAAAGGAATGATGATACTCTAAATATTCTATTTTAAATAAATATTAATTATCATAGAATATTTTGAATAAATGTAAGGCACATTAAAATTGATGCAACAATATGATGAGACGATAAATGTCATAAATAAATTAGACTCTACTTAATTGAAACTAATCAATCTTACCTTTCTCTCTCAGACTGGGAATTGAAAAGTCTGGGAAAAAAGTCTTCAAAAGAATTGAATTATTCTACGATATATCTTTCATCTCTGCTAAATTATAATAAGAAAATTCCTCTAAAATATCCAACTGATTTTTTTTTAGTTACTCAACACTATTTATTTAAATTAATCAATTTTTAATTATCACACATTTTTTTAAAGCTTTTATGATCAAAAAATGACATGATTTTAGGAGTTAGAATTTGATGTTTTTTTATAACTGAAAATTCAGATACCTCACTCTGTACCCAATGCTGTTAGTCAAAAATAACCAGAACAAACATTGTGCAAACTGTTTGGTAGCACCATTGCCATTTTTCATTTGACTTTTATGATAGTTTGAGTAAATTGGCAATCTATTAAATAGAGAAATATTAAAGAAAGGTACTGAAAAAGAGAAATATATAAGGCACAATTGCACGAAATGATAAGGCACATGCCCCTAGAGAACATGTTCTGCCAACTTCCATTTCCTTTTTTATTACTTCACTTAGAAGTCTGTTTATCACCTTTATCAGTCCATTTGATCTTGAGAATTCTTCTAGCACACCAGAGCTCAATTTTTACTTCAGTTCTTTGGTCATTGTCCAAGCTTTGCATCTCTCCAGGAAAACGGACCAAACAAAAGTTTCAGCATCCAATTCTCAATTGTAAGGCAAAAGTGCATTTAGAAAGGCATCTGCATTTAGAAAAATGAACTATTTGACATGCTTATTTTAAAAATAAAACAATTTCCTACTGCCCTTAATGCAATGATGAAAATAGGCCTGGCTCATCAGTGGTGAACCTTCACCCACTGATGAGCCAGACCTTCCCAATATTTCTATAATTGCAGTAAGGGCGCAGTAAGAAATTGGTTCATTTGAAAAAGAGACAAAGAGTTCAATTTTCGAAATCCATTTAATTAGTTTCAAAATTTTAAAAATCTCTCAAAGGCTCTTTATTTCTAAAAAAATATATATATTTTGCTTTTACAATTCTAACCCAAACTTATTTTTTACATCTTCCAGCTATGATCCTTCCAAGATAGGTAAAGGATTTCACCCGAGATTGATTTCCTTGTTGACTCTGCACCTAGCTCTACCACAACTGGTAAATTATTGGTAACTACACAAGTTATATTGTTACTTTTTGGTTTTCATCTCTGAAATCCTAAATTATTTTATTACATTTTATTTAATACGGTGTCAGTTATAGGTGAATTATTTAGTTGAAAAAAAAAAGTTTTGAAACTTGCTGAAAAACAATTTATATTATAAATAATAATGTGCTCTCATAGTGTGAAATCTTCTTGCCAAAGTCCACAGGAAAAGCATCAATTGCCAAAACTGATTTATGGCATCTTTTACAATTGACTATAAGCAATGCCTCATGAAACAAAACATTATGACAAGGTTTAGTATGGAACTCTTTAATCAGAACTGATGGTTCATCTAGAAGATAAAATACTCAAGATTTTTTCAAACCAATGTCATGTCATATAAAAGATACACCTTTGAACACAAACCTCCATTTAGTTCTAGGGCCTTTATACGGTATTATCTCCTACACCCATTACATCACTGTGGAGGCAGTCATATATCACTATGATTCTCATAACCTGCCAATACCATCTTAAAACTAAGTAAAAAGATATACTGAAGTAATATTGGGGCTTGACTGTTTTTATATATATAAAAAAAAAAGTTTGTTGTATTGGGGGGCTAGCTGGGATTATACTAATAATAAGGTTGGAATCTATCAACTTGAAAGAATTATTGTTCTGAAAGTTAGTTTATTAAATTTATAAATTTAATTTACTAATATATATTTGTTATGAAACCATATTTGCGGAAGAGCTTTGCTCGATGCAATACCTTGAAATTATATGTATGTTCTTCTACAGACCTATAAGCTTATGTCCCTAGTTCACTAAACACCCCTAAGCTGCCTTCCATAGAAAATACAGGGTATATCCCAAACCAATCCAATACAATAGTAGAGCGGTCTAGAGATTAATTTGGTGAAACCACTGAGAGGGTTCACTACTAATAAGGGGATCGGTGGAAGAATGGTCTAAGCTGTTGGTTTTCGACTGCTACAACCCGAGTTTGATTCCCGTATTGGGCACTTTTTTCTGATTTAAATAAAAAAATTGCTCCAATGGCCCCTGATTCTTGCAAAAGTTTAACCCCACCAGTGAGTACAAGTAATGCAATTAGAAATTAAAAAAAAAAAAATCATTGAAGTAAGGAATGTGTGCAGGAAGCTTGAGTTTACATATTACAGTACAGATGCTGTTCAGTCCTTGCAACTTCCTAACCCCTTGTAATCATCTTGGCTTTCAACCACAAGCCACTAAGTACTGTAAGACCAGGTTATAATTGATTCTCTAAACCACAGTCAAATATTTTAATATGATCTATAGTCTCCAAAATAATAAATAAAAATTTAAAAATCATATAAAATTAGTATATACAGTCGAACCTCTTTAATTCAACACCCCAAGGAATCAGAGCTTTCGGTTGAATTAAAGGAAGTGTTGAATTAAGGTTAGATGATTAGTTAATCATCTAACTCGCTGAAATATTTTTTAAAAATTGCTTTGTAATATAAATTAATGATATTAATTGAAACCATTGTATGTACTTTTTTGTATTTATTTTTTTATTTTCATGATTAACTTTTAGTATCAGGGACAAAATGGCAATAATACATATTTTTGAAACATAAATAATTACAAATAATATTTTATTCTAATTGAAGATTATAGCAGTTGAAAGGAAATAAATATGGAAAAAAAAAGAAAATTTAAAAATAATATTTTAAAAGAGTCAAGAAGATCTTTTTAAAAATTCCTTTATAGATGTTTGTTTTTGCACTGAAATCCTATTCAGGATGTATTCCAGATGGTCTATTTAAAAAAAAAAAAACATTCTTGTCTTTCTTTCTCTGGAATATCTTTTAAATAACAAATATTTTTATTGTATTAAAGGCATCCACTGCTGCTGCAGGTGTTATTGATTTTGTGTTTGATTCTTTTATAATAACATGGAAATGGAATATTGAAATAAAATGTTATCATAATCATTGTGGCTACATTTCATGAAGATTATTTATTTAAAAGGAAATTATTTGTAAATTTAAAAATAACTAAAATATTTCAATTCTGAAAAGTAAAAAAATAATATTATTAATTAGCGCACAAAGCCTAAATTCCTGCGTAAAAAAAATAAATAAACAATAACACTCGCGACATTGCGCAATGGCACTGCAAAGTGAAACTTAAACTAACAGTAACCAAATAGTGCGCAGTCTCGATTAATCTGCGGCCGCTGATCGTCGCGCCGTAATACCATTTTGGCGGTAAAGTTGTATGTAAAAAAACATTCAACTGTCAAAATTCGAATTTTAAAATGGTCGAACTATGGGAACTGTCGTATTATCGATACTGTCGAATTACGGTTTGTTATTTGATAGGCCGGAGGTCGGGACATCAAAATATGATCGAATTAAGGTAGAGTGTTGAATTTGCGTGTGTCGAATTAACGAGGTTATACGGTATATATGTTTCATTTTTTAAAATGTTGCTCAATTTTTTATTGAGATAGTAAAAAATTCAAATTCACTCCACGTTCTATATAGAAGTGAGTAGAGAGTAAAGAGTAAAAAAAAAAAAAGATTTTCGCAGGCTTTGCGAAAATTCTTTTATATCTAATAAATCGCCAATATTCACTGGCAATTTTGGCAAATTTGGTTTGAATGTTCTTTGCAAATGTTCCTTTTGCATTTACAGCAAGTCATGGTTGACAATGCAGTTCTTGGCGCAAGGGCAAATATAGCACCGTTTTACTAGCCATTTTCAGAGAAAAAAAGCTCTAAAATTAAACCTATATATTAAAAATTCAATATATTATAAATTAAAAAAAATAAATATGGATAAATAATTGAAAAAAAAGTTTTAAAGGATTCCACAAAAAACGTACCAGTGACGAGAGAGAGGCCAGGCAGTAAGGTGAAACCTAACCAAAAGTGTTACGTCAGCACTCACGACGTGCTTTTGAGGCACGCCGACAATATTTTTATTTTATTTTTCACACCCTCCTGCTGCCATTGAAATTCAAATATGGTTTAAAATGTTGATCTGCTGAATAAGTACAGCTATGAAAATTATCATTTTTTTTTGCATTTTAAATTTTAAATTGGGTCAGCTGATATCCCCCTTAAAACCACTAATAGATAGGCAAGAAAGTATGGGACAAGATCCCGGTGGATGCGAATTTGCGTTGGCCCCCGGCGATTTTATTATTTATTTTTAGAAATCAGGGACGCAAATTCGTGTTCTTTGGGTCCAAAGTGTAAAATAACACGAAAATAGAATATTGAAATAAAATATTCTCATAATCATTATGGTTTCCTTATAATGCTTTGTTAATTTAAAAGGAAAATATTTATAAATTCAAAAATAACCAAAATATTTATATGTTGAAAAGTAAAAGGAAAATAATATTAATCTCAAAGCGCCCGATGCCCAAATGGCCCACGTAAAAAAAAACAATAACACTTGTGACATTCACAACGGCATTGCAAAGTGAAACTTAAAACTAAACAGAAACCAAAAGTGCGCCGCAGGCGCGATCCTAAAGTTCGCTTTTTGGCTGCTGTTGCACGCCTTCATAATACCGTTTTAGCTGTTAAGTTGTATGTAAACAACAATCAACGATCAAAATTTGGGCTTCAAAATGGTCAAAAATATCAAAAGTGTCATATTATGGATAGTGTCGAATTACAGTTGTTATTTGATAGGCCGGAGGTCAGGACATCAAAAAATGGTCTAATTATCATAAAGTGTCAAATTAACAAGGTACAGTAAACTCTCCTATAACGTGATTATTGTGTTCAGTGTTGTATGAAATCGCGTTATAGGAATTTGCGTTGTACAAAATAAAACTTGTATAACGCAAATGTTGTTAGGGTAAATTGTTAGTGACAAATATCATGTAAAAATGTATTGTATAAAATGATGTGTATAGGAAAAATAATTATATCTTAAAACAAAACTAAATGTTATATTATTTCATATGCAAATGTATATATAAAAAAAAAATTAAAGTTTATTCACTACGTAATTTTTTTTTTTTTATATACATTTGCATATAAAATAATATAACATTTAGTTTTGTTTTAGTATATAATTATTTTTCCTATATACATAATTTTATACAAAACATTTTTACATGATACAGTATACAGTATAACCTCGTTAATTCGACACTCGGCGATAATTCGACCATGTTCCGATGTCCCGACCTCCGGCCTATCAAATAACAAACCGTAATTCGACAGTATCGATAATACGACAGTTCGACCATTTTAAAATTCGAATTTCGACAGTTGAATGTTATTTTACATGCAACTTTACCGCTAAACGGTATTACTGCGGCGACGATCGGCATCGGCGGGCGCCGATAGGATCGCGCCTGCGCACTTTTGGTTTCTGGTTAGTTTAAATTTCACTTTGCAGTGCCGTTGCGCAATTTCGCGGATGTTATTGTTGTTGTTTTTTTTTTACGCGGGAATTTCGGCATCATGCGCTAACTAATAATAATTTTTATTTTTTTATTTTTAACATTGAAATATTTTAGCTATTTTTAAATTTATAAATAATTTCTTTTTAAATAAATAAATCTTTATAAAATGATCCAACAATGATTATGATAACATTTTAATTCAATATTCTGTGTTAATTTGAATAAATGAGTGGGGCAAGAATGTCAGGTTCTGCCAAAAAAAATTGGAAACGTAGTCAGTATCACCAGCTCACTTATGTGGAAAAAATGAAAATTATAGAAGAAATAGAACAAGGAAAATCACATAGTCAAGTTTTCAGAGAGAGAAATATTCCACGTTCCACCATTAGCACAATTTTTAAAAATAAATTCGCCATAAAATCTGCCTTTTTAAAATCTGATTTTAGCTCTACCTTGAAACGTGATTGTGACGGGGAATTCCCAGAGATTGAAGAAGCCCTGTTTAGGTGGATAAAGCAGGCAAATGCCATGAAACTTGCCATAAATGGCAATATCTTGAAAGAAAAGGCTATACTCTTGGCCTTGAAAATGGGTCAAGATAATTTTGAAGCTAGCAATGGCTGGCTAGAAAAGTTTAAGGCCAGAAGGAATATTGCTTTTAAACGACTTCATGGAGAAGCTGGAAGTGTGGATGCCAATAGTGTAGCCACTTGGAAAGGTGGGATTATTCCTTCACTTTTAGCTAAATACAGCCCACAGGACATTTTCAATGCTGATGAAACAGGGTTATTTTATAAACTTTTGCCTAATCAAACAATGACTATCAGAGGTGAGAAATGTGAAGGGGGTAAGAAGTCTAAAGAGAGAATTACAGTGTTGGTATGCTGTAATATGGATGGAAGTGAAAAACTGCCTTTACTTTATATTGGGAAATATAGAAGACCACGATGCTTCCATGGCATGAATATTCCCTCAAATTATCATTTTAATAAAAAAGCCTGGATGACTGGGGCAATTTTTACAGATTGGCTGAAAAAATTGGACCAAATATTCAAAAGAAGAGAAATTTTTTTAAAATTAATTTTAGATAATTGCCCAGCCCACCAAATACCTGAAGGGTTACAGAACATTGAAATAAGATTTTTGCCCGCCCTAACTACAAGTGCATTACAACCCTGTGATATGGGTATCATTAAAGCCCTAAAAGACCAATATAGGAAACGAATGATAACATATCTTCTCACTTGCATGGAAGAAAAAAAAATGCTCAAGTACATTTACTCTTTGCAATTAGCTGGCTAGAGGCTGCATGGGTTGGGGTTAGTTCTTCCACTATAAAAAAATGTTTTTCTAATTCAGGATTTGTGATGGATGAAGCAATGGAAGAAGTTGTTGAAGAAGAAATGAACAGATGTTTTGAGGCATTAAAAAAACATCAAGCCATTGATGTCAACTATATTGACTTCTTGGAAGTTGATAAAGATGTGCAAGTTGCTGGGGAACAGTCCATTGAAGAAATTGTAAAGGAGGTAATGGGAAAAGAAGAAGATGAAGAGGTAGAGCCAACAGAAAAAGATTTAAACAAAACATCAATAACACCTGCAGCAGCAGTGGATGCCTTTAATACAATAAAAACTCTTTGTTATTTAAAAGACATTTCTGAGGAAGAAAGGCATGCATGTCTTTTAAAAATAGACTATCTGGAATACATCCTGAATAGGATTTCAGAGAAAAAACAGACATCTATAAAATATATATATTTTTAATCTTGATTCTTTTCAAATAATATTTTTCAATTTTCTTTTTATTTTCTATATTTATTTTCTTTAAACTATTATTCACAATTGGAATAAAATATTATTTGTTTCGAAAATATGTATTATTGCCATTTTGTCCCAGATACTAAAAGTTAATCATGAAAATAAAAAAATAAATATAAAAAGTACACATACAATGGTTTCAATTAATATCATTAATTTATATTACAAAGCTATTTATAAAAATATATATATATTATTTTAGCTAGTTAGATGATTAGCTAATCATCTAACCTTAATTCAACACTTCCTTTAATTCAACCGAAAGCTCTGATCCCTTGGGGTGTTGAATTAAAGAGGTTCGACTGTATCTCCTTTTCAATTTTTCTTTTTTTCCAACTTTATTCATCATGCCTGGGGAGCAAGTTTCGTAATTTTTTATATTTGCAAAATATTTACATGTAAATTTTAATTTAATACCTTATATGCGTTAAAAATATTATTTTAAGCTTTAAAACTTAATTTAACACTATTTAAAAATTTTAATTACAGAAACACATGTGCAATTAAATTGACAAAGTATACAACACTACTTCGTTCAAAAACAAAAAAATTGAAAAACGCGTGTGCATAAAAATTAAATGTATTGTACAGTTGTCAATATGGAAATTTCCGCATTTTATTTTATAACGCGTTATACGAAAATTCGCGTTGTATAAATAAATTTGTCGCAATTTTTTTATCGCGTTGTACGAAAACGCGTTGTAAAAACTCACATTATAGGAGAGTCTACTGTACTTTATTTGGATTTGGACTTATTGCCCTTTATTTCTAATCTATAATCCAAATTTTATCTTATCATTTAGAAAATAAAGAAAAGGATAAAAGGAAAAGGCTCTAAAACACTTGTTTACATCAGTAATTTGCAGCCAACTAAAATTAGGCCAAAATTGTCCATCATTGGTGCCGATTTTGTGACGCATTTTAAGAATTTTAAGCACCGTGCGCATTCACTAACTATGGCTAGTATGCCTGCTCTGCCATTGTACTTTCAGTAAGTAGAAAATTGTTTTATTTTAAAAGAATCATATGCGTCAAAGTAGTTCAATTTTCATATAACACATGGCGCGCTAAGGCATCATATTAATATTGTGTTTTAAAAACTTTTACTTGCAATTTACGGAAGAGCAATGCTCGAAGCATTTTATATATTTATCATTATTTCTACTGTCCTTAAAGCTTATGTCCATAGTTTATTTAAAATACCCCTTCCAAGAGTCTAGCTTCAGTATCAATATAAAAGGAAAACCGAAAAATGCAATATTACAACGGTAAGGTAGATTAAACTGGCGAAACCGCAGAGAGGGTTCACCACTCATGAGCCATACCCTCCCATTATTTTATCATTGCCGTAAGAACAGTAGAAAATTGATTTATTTTTAAAAGAATCATACACACCAAAATTAGTTAAAATTTCTTATAACTTTCAGTAATAAATTTGTATTTAAACAAGAATTATCTAATACTAGCCGAATGACCCGGGCAGTGCCCGGGTTTTACCCGATTAAATGCTTTTATTTAAATACAATTATAAATTGGCGCCGTGGATGTCATTCTTGTGAAACATCCCGCTCCAAACTTTGTGTCTGAGAAGCGATATTTTTATAAAGAGATGATCTGAAGCCCTGGAGGTTGTAGCTCTGTTGCGCAAACCACTCAGCCTGTCCCCCCGCTGCTCTGCAGTCTCTGAAGCCCTGGAGGTTGTAGCTCTCTCTCGCGTAGCCTTTAGCCGGGCCTCACGCTGCTGTTCTGTCTCTGAAGCATGCGAATCTCTCCCGCAGATTAGCAAGTCTACACTCTCTTTCTATAGGCGTTTCGTTAGCACGTTGTTGTTTCCTTTTTTTAGCCTCTGCTTGGCAGTGGCCAAAAGCCTTGCGTTTTTTAGGAGGCATTCAGCTTTCTGAAAAAAAAAAAAAAAACTGTAAAGCAATGATACATTACAATCTGAATTATATATATGTTGCCTAGAAATTGAGATAAGAGCTTCAGAAAAGGAAAAGGTTAGGCATGAAAATGGTAATCTTTAAAAAAATATGTAAAGTTTCTGCAAAAGAAGAATACTCCGCATATAAGTTATAAAAAATTCAATATTAAAATAGAAAATTGAATGAATAGCTAAATATAATATTTTTTAAACAAAATGTAAATTTAAAAAAGAGGATATATAAATATATTGAATTTAAACAATAGTTATATATATCGTACATAGAGAGAGATGGCGCCACAACTTAGGTCATCCGACCATTACTTCGCATTTTCCCCGCTAGGGGCACTACTTTCGAGCTAAAGGGCAAATTTCCACGCAAATTTGCAAATAACTCGAAAAATATTCTATATAGAGACCTTATATATATATATATATATATAAATATTCACTATAAGTTTTCCAATAGTTAACTCTATATACTGTTAAAATTTCAGTCAGATTAGTTACGTATTGTGGACGTGTATAGCCGACATAGGAACAAACACACATACATACATACATACATACACTGACTTTTATATATATAGGGATGTAAAAAATTGGATTTTAAAAATTGGTTGAAATATTGTTTGGTTAAATTAAAATTTGTTATTTGATAGGCTGCAGGTGGGGACATGAAAATATGGTTGAATTATCACAAGTGTTGAATTATAGGGTGTTGAATTAACGGGGTTATGCTGTTGTTAAATGGCTAAAATGTATTGACAGACATAGCTAGAGTGGCTGTTAGCTACCAAATAGATCATACAATGCACACATAATATGTTGTAGCTCAATCCTGTCGACTCTCACTTATTCCTGTGCTAACTGAGAGGACATTCAGGGTGTGGGGTGCTTTCCAATACCTCTCCGCACCTTGAAAGACCTTTCACAGCTCTCACAGAGTACAGGCAGTCGTAGTCAAGGTAGAATGGAAGACTTGGGAATGTCCACACAAAAACGAAGGGACACACAGTTGTACTAGGAAAGTTCAGTGAACAGAAAGAGATAGATTCTCTTATTAAAATAGATAGTTCTTACTGTTCAATGGTGGCATAGTGGAGCCTCAAAGGATGATGTGATGTAGGCTCCCGCTGACTTGGAAGGGGCTATACATTTCTGGAATTTTAGGGCTTTATGAAGAGGCTGATGCGGAAGTACTGGGCTTTCATCTGATGTAATACTGGGATGAATCAAGTAATAGATGTCATTGTACTCTCTTAACGACTTTCTGAAAACTTCTGACATCTTTAAGCCTCATTCTTACATGTTGTTGGGCTTCTATATCTCACTCTCTGCTACTTAACTCAATTCTTATTCTATTACACAGTTTTATTTTATTCAGCTTGTACAGAATGCATTACATATTGTGATTCAATGATTCAAGTATAGCATATGTATAATTATTTACAGAAGTGTTTCTATTTTACAACACGTTTTACATCATATAATATTATATTACACCAATATGGGGTAGTGGTTTAAATTATCATATATATACAAGGTAGGATCAGAAATTCCCGAACTTTTAAAAAAATTAATTATGTATTCATAGTATAATAATTTAAACATCAAATTTTTAAAAATAAGAGCCTTGGTTATCTACACATTTTTTCCAATGTGAAAAAAAGCTGTTGAAATGCTAGTTCAAAGTCAATTTTTCTAAGCTTGTTTAGCTCCACCGTCGCATTTTCAATTACTCCTGATGACGATGAAAAGGGCCTCCCGTTTAGCATCATTTTAAGTTTTGGAGAGAAGAAGAAATCACATGGGGCGATAAACACTACAAGCATTACTTTTACTTTGGACTTGTCAAGACGAACTTTCTTCTTCCTAGGATAACTTTGTGTGTGCCATTCGAGTGATTGTTTTTTGGTTTGTGGATCTAAAAGAAAGCACCATGTTTCATCACCAGTTATTATTGTTTAAAAAAAATCAGAATCATTATTTGCAGTTTCAATTAAATCTTTGCAAAATGATAATCTGGTTTCTCTTTGTTCATCTGTTAAATTTCGTGGGACAAAATAACCACAAGTTTTTTCATGTTTAAATGCTCACCAATAATTTTTGAGAACTACTATACGAAATTCCAAGTATTTATGATATATTATCAATAGTAATTTTTCTATCAGCAACAATTAAATCACGTACCTGTCCAATATTGCGATCCGTTGTTGACGTCAATGGCCGACCTGACCTTGAATCATCTGCGATGCTCTTACGGCCATCTTTAAAACGTTTATACCAGAAATAAACTTGCGTTGGTGACAATTTTTCATCTTCATAAGCAACATTCATTAATGCTAATGTCTCTGTGAAAGACTTTTTTAGTTTTACACAAAATTTAATATTTGCCCTTTCTTCAAATGATGACATGCAGAAACCGACGCAAGCTAAATACAACAAAATTATGCCTAAAATGAAAACTACGCATGCGCATTTACTTGCGTTGCTAAATTAAATTATAGTTTAAGCTTTGTTCTTTACAGTAAAATTGATTTTACATTTTTCAAAAGTTGTTTTATTTTTTATTTTTAAAAGTTCGAGAACTTCTTGATCCTACCATGTATAGTTAGATGGCTGAAATGTGTTGACAGATGGAGTGGCTGTTTGGAAGTCAGAAGACCCCGGACCAACTGATGCGACAGAACCAGCGGGCTCTCAACAAGGCCATGAGGGACTTAGACCGGGAGAAGTTTCAACTGGAGCAGCAGCAGAAGAAAGTCATCCAGGACATCAAGAAGATGGCCAAAGCCAACCAGATGGTATGGGCTGATAAATTTACTCCTTTAATCCATCATCCCGTCAATATCAAATCATATTAGGCAAAATGCAAATCAGTAACTGCGTGATAATGACTTGCAGCTTTATTATTGTTATCATCTACAAGGGCTACACAGGCCTATATCTTGTAATATAATCCCTATGTAGTGGCCTAAAAAAAAAAAAGTTCAATTACCATTATAAGAAGCATTTTACCACCCGATTTTAGAATACATGAATTTGATTAAGATTTAGATTTTTGATGCTAGAGAGAGAAAGTAACTATGAACAATGAAAAACTAAAAACTAATTTAAATTTACATATTAAAGATTTATCTACTTATATATTTGCCTTATTCTGTCTGTTTGTCTGTTTGTTTGTCTGAAGCTCACGGATGGGATTTTTCATAACCATCGGTGGTTCAGTGGTAGAATGCTCGCCTGCCACGCGGGCGGCCCGGGTTCGATTCCCGGCCGATGCATTTTTTTTTTTTTTACAATTTTTAAAACTCATTTATATATTATACAAGAATGACATCCACGGCGCCAATTTATAATTGTAACGAATAGTATTTGAATAAAAGCATTTAAACGGGTAAAACCCGGGCGTTGCGCCCGGGTCATTCGTATATAATAATTGTATAAATGAATGCAAGACAAAATCACCGCGAATGTTTCTTTTTTTTTAAGGCAATTATCGTTATTTATCGTTAATTTTTGTTTCGATTTTATTGGAAAAAAAAATGATATGGTGCCTTTAAAAAATGATCTTTATTACTATGCAGTTTTCTATTTAGTCAATATACCTAAGTTCATGTTGCAAATGTAATTATCTCTATCGATTTAGTAGGTGAAATGCAAAAAAAAAAAATCGACATGATGAAATCTTTATGAAAATTCACATTTTTATTTTTATATTTTCAAGACACACACAGTTTGGGACGGGACGTTTCACAAGAGAGACATCCACGGCGCCAATTTATAATTGTAACGAATAGTATTTTAATCAAAACATTTTAAAAACACACAGTTTGGAACGGGACGTTTCACAAGAGTGACATCCATGGCGCCAATTTATAATTGTAACGAATAGTATTTGAATTAAAACGTTTTTTTAAAAATATATACGCACTCGGGTAAAACCCGGGCGTTGCCCGGGCCATTCGTCTAGTATTCTACAATTGAATTTAGAGATTTTGGCCTTATTTGCATACATAAAATTGAATTTAAGGAAATTATTAATTATAGGATCCAACAGATGTGTGCAATATAAATTATTTCATATTATCACTCTATTGCAACTAAATTTATGATATACAGTTAAACCTGTCTATAGCGCCTCCTCTAAATAGAGCCTCCCTTTCTATAGCGCCCAATTTTAAATACGTAGGATGATGCGATTTACATTAAAAGTGACCTGTCTATAGCAACCCCTCTCTATAGCACCCTATTTTGGTGAGTCCGAAAAGGGGGCGTTATAGACAGGTTTAACTGTGTATATATATATAGTCACGACCGTCTTTCCTCATCGGCCGCCTCTGTCACGGATAATATAGTTATCATCGTCATGCGTTCTTAATTCTGTCACCGTTTGCTTTTGGTTCAGTGGTAGAATGCTCGCCT
The DNA here is from genome assembly GCA_030710605.1 of Cordylochernes scorpioides. Classification (NCBI taxonomy): domain Eukaryota; kingdom Metazoa; phylum Arthropoda; class Arachnida; order Pseudoscorpiones; family Chernetidae; genus Cordylochernes; species Cordylochernes scorpioides. The sequence continues at coordinate 70,062,238 of CP092865.1, forward strand.
GCCACGCGGGCGCCCCGGGTTCGATTCCCTGCCGATGCATTTTTTTTTTTTTTTACAATTTTTAAAACTCATTTATATATTATACAAGAATGACATCCACGGCGCCAATTTGAAATTGTAACGAATAGTATTTGAATAAAAGCATTTAATCGGGTAAACCCCGGGTGTTGCCCGGGTCATTCGGCTAGTATATATATATACAGTAAAACCCCTCTATAGTGAACCCCATGGGACAGAGCTTTTGTTTCATTATAGCCACGGTTTGGCTATTTTTTTTTACTTTTCAAAATTTTTAGACCATATAATTAAAGGACAGCCATACATACTGGAAGAGGCTGCCTCTTAATAGTGGTCACATTGTTTTAATTACCTTAATTAACCTATTTCCTTAGATTAATACTGAATAATAAAATAAATTATTTGATGATAGGTTCTTCTTTTATCATTCACATACATATACCTCTATGTCTAATTTTAAAATCAAGACAAATCCTAGGCAAAGTTTTATTAAATACATATTCAAAGATAATACATGATATTAAAACATCTTTATCACATTATATTGTAGCATGGGCCGACTTCATGGAACAGTAAGCTCTGCCAGCGCCGGGTTGTTCCAGGCGAACCCTCGCGCGAACTCACGCGCCGCGCCAGTGATTCTTTTCCGCGCGAACGCTAGTGCTTCTTTTCTTTGCTCTCATATAAACAACCTGTATAAACTTCATTTAAATTTCTTTCGCTTATTAAATTGTTCTTAAACCTTTACGCGCCACGCAACGATCTATCGACTTTAGCCTAGGTTTGCACAACGGCCATTGCCACGATTCATCGACGCGGGAAAAAAGTGGGGTTAGGGCAATTTTTTTCCCCGCATTTTCGTATTCTCTTGTTTCCTCTAGTTACTATAGTCTATAATTTAACTTTTGCTGTAAGAAAATATCTGATTCTACTTATCCCAATCTTTATATAGCGATGTCAGAAAGTGGTGAAGAAACTGAAATTTATCAACTTAGCTCTGATGAACTCACTTCCGATTCTACAGAAGATTTAGACATTTCCACTCCAACTGGGAGTGAATATGGTGACCATAATTCCTCAAGAATATGGGTAAGAACATATTCCCCTTCTACTTTTCCCAAACCCTTTATTTTTTCCGAAAGAACTGGGCCCCAACACTGTCCTTCAACTTTGAAAAAACCAATCGATTATTTTTTTCTCTTCTTTTCAATAGATATATTCAGAGATTTTGCGAGATTTACAAATAAATATGTGAAGGAATACTTGAAAGATAATATCGCAACTTTACCTTCACATTCCAGGCTACAAAAATGGAAAGAAATAACCACAAATGAAATGATGGCATTCTTTGGAATCATTTTCAACATGGGTCTGAATCCCAAGAATCAAATAATGAATTACTGGAGTAAAGAAAGATGTTTTAGACAAAATTGGTTTCCTGATGTTATGTCTAGGAACCGTTTTGAGCTAATTTATTCTTTCTTTACTACCTGTGATTCATATAAAATGCCTAAACACACTGACCCTGGCTATGACCCCACTTTGAAATATAGAGACTTGATAAATCATGTAAACTTCAAATTTTTATATTATTATAAGCCCACTCAACATCTGAGTATTGATGAAAGTCTGGTGTGTCTGAAAAATCGTACCAGATTATTGCAATACATGCCAAACAAACATCATGGCCGCTTTGGAATAAAACTCTGGATGTTGTGTGAGGCTAGAACTGGATACTGTCTCCAGTTTTATGTATATAAAGGTAGATTTAGCGAAATATCTAAAAGTCTATCTTATGATGTACCATTGAAACTCCTTACCGACACAAATATGATAGGAAGGGGTTATCATGTTGTAATGGATAACTTCTTCACCAGTGTGGACCTTGCCAAAGACCTAGCTGGTAAACAGACCTATCTGACTGGAACTATACGGTCCAATCTCGTAGAGGCTACCCCAAAACTTTGAAAAGAGCCTCCCTACATGTAGATGAAGTCATCTATATGAAAAGTGATATGCAGCTAGCAGCAGCATACAAAGAAAAAGCTAAACGAAAATCAATAAACTTCCTGAGCACCTATTGTGATGCCGTTTCAGAGACCAAACCTGGTAGTTCAAGAGACCCCCATCATTTATATCCTCAGGTCAAAACCGTCTATGATAAATACATGGGCGGTGTTGACCTGAGTGATATGATGATGTACTGCTATATGGACGAGAGAAAGGGCCGTAAACATCACAGAAAGGTTGTCATAAACATAATACACAGAGCTCTTCTGAACTCCTACATCCTATACAGTCAACATTCAAGTGATTCTCCCAAGCTGACCAGGCAGAAATACCAGGTCTCAGTGATAAATAGCCTTGTAGAGGGCACTATCAAGGGATCTACTTCATCAGCAACCACCAGCAGCAATATTCAATTGGAAAAATTGACCGAGAAAAAGGAACGACAGTGCGTTGAGTGTAGGATTCGAGGAGAGAAAAGAAGATCCAGAACTATTTGTTCTGGGTGTAAAATGGGATTGCATGGAGTATGCGCGCTGAATCACCGTTGTAAATGAAGAGGAATCTTTGTACATAAATTTTAATCCGAGTGAAATATTTTGTATCTCTTACCTTTATACCTGCTATTTGAATTTAAATTATCTGTTTTATTTTGTTATTTTTTTTCTTGTAAATATGCCGATCAATAACTAAATGTATATAGCAAATACAATTATTTTAGCCATTCAATTTTGAAGAACAATGTTTCTAGATAATAAAATCATTTTATTTTTCAATATTGAAAAGTGTTTCTTGGAGTTATGAGGAAACAAGAAGAACAGTGCAGAGGAAACAATTGGGCGAACAAAAGGTGACGGCGGATTACGTCACGCCGGCACTTCCGGCGGTGGTGCTTATAGGGTTAATTGCCATACGACTTGCTAATTATTTCATCACTACATTTGGTGGAGAAGCCGGGTACGATTCCGACAAGATAATTTAATCTGGACGGCGTTTTGAGAAGAAGCAAACGTTTGCAAAGCTTGCCACCGCTCGACATCGGTATGAGTGAAGTAGAAGAAAAGCCACGTGTGCAAGCTACCACTTTCACATGTCTTCAACACCCAAGAAGCCCTCCTAATTTTTCAGGTAAGGCCACTGAATTTGCCCACCTATGGTTAAAAGATTTCAACCGTGTTGCTTTTTATAATGGTTGGGACGAAACAATGTGTTTGGCCAACGTTGTCTTCTTTTTGGAAGGGACAGCTAAATGTTGGTTCGATAACATTGAGGATGACCTTACATCTTGGGCTATTTTTAAAGAAAAATTTTCAGAAATGTTTGGTGACAAAGAGGATTACTCCAGAAAAATTGAGTCAGCGCTATAAGTAAGAGCACAAAAGCCTGACGAGTCCATAGAATTCTATATTCAGGATGTGCTGAACCTATGTCGCCAGCTAAACCCAAACATGTCTGAAGGAGACAGGGTAGGCCACCTCATGAAGGGAGTTTCTGATGACATTTACCGGATCCTCCTCACAATTGAGGTAGCTACAACTGTGGACTTCACCAACCACTGCCGTCGGATTGAGAAACTCAATAAAAATATAATCAGTAGTGTGAGGTTCGAGAGGATTCCCTCCGTTGCCACAATTAAAAATGAAGAGGCGGGTTACACTTTAAAGGATCTGATCAGGGAGATTGTCAAGGAAGAGCTCCGATTAATTCCAAATGAACAAGCAAATTCCATTTCTTCAAAATCTTTAGAAGAAAAGGTTTTGCGGCGAGCAGAACAATCCTTGTCGCCGATTGAAAAAGCACCTGTGGTCCATTCCAGGAAGGCTTTCCAGAATTTTCGCCGTGACAAACAAGAAATGGGTGAAGCGACAAAGAGGAACGGAGGATAACATCCCGATATGTTTCTATTGCAATCGGCCAGGACACGTCGCAAAACATTGTTGGGAAAGACACCGTAGCCACCAAGAAAGAGAACCAAGTATAATCCAGGACAGTTATTATAGTCGTCGAAGACCTGGACCTATCTATATGTCAGACTTTATAACGCCGCAATTGGATGATTTTAAACGAAGCAACTCTCCCCGCCGTAATTTACCTAAAACCCAAACCAGTCTATTTGAGACTGAGAGGAGCCTTATTTATATTTGGTTTCCATGGTAAAATTGTATTTAGGACTAGAAAAACTTGGTTTTAAATATATTCATACATAAGCCTTTGTCATATGCAAAATTCTCAACCAAAGAACATCCAATATATGTATACATATATAGAAAGTGAAGTAAAGGCAGACAATAAAAGGAAATACATATATTAAAATCAAGTTAGATCTTGTTAAATTCTTTTTGTAACTGATCTGTAAAAAATGAGCAATCTTGTTGTGCCATTTTTATATGAGATGAAATCACTATTCTCTCATCGATATCGTCAGATGCCAGTTGTTGGATTTTCTGAGAATTTTTTTTTTCTTCTAAGACATTGCAATCAAAGAGAGTTTTAAATATAATTCAAAATAAATTGCATTGATTCTCTCAAGGCCATTCCACTCCAAATATTTTAGTGTCTTCTTCTTTCTTGTTTCCACTCAATCACACTAAGGTATCAAGCTTGTAAAGCTTGAGACTTTTGATGGTGTATATTTTAGTGTAGATTCATTTACCTATTTTTGAAAATTTTTACAAAGAGTTAGACATGCTTCAAACATTTAATATATAGAATACATAGTAATTTAGAATTATGATTTTCAACACACACATCATTATATTCTTCTACATTTTTGTAGCTTTCCGAAATCTAATGAAAGCATAATTAATATTCAGTCTGTAAAGTTCAGAATAAAAGCTAACAAATTATAGTATCATACATGTTGCAATTATTAAAGGTAAATGTTCTTCCTGTGTAAATGGCATATGAAGATTTGGGAAGTACTAAAGAATGTCGTGTGCAGGAAGCAGTGAAGATCATGGCACTGGACCTGGTACGCATACGGAAGCAAGTCAAGAAGTTTATCCTGATGAAAGCCAACATTCAAGCAGTTAGTCTGAAGATTGTGACTCTGAGGTCCCAGAACTCTATGGCACAAGCCATGAAAGGAGTCACCAATGCCCTTGTTTCTATGAACCACCAGGTAACAGCTTCTCTTCCCCCATATTTAAATTGACATTACAATTTATATTCTATGAGGAACCCAAACCTGCTTCACATGGGTGGTGGTGGTGGCGGAATATTTACTCATAAACAGAAAATTTGTTTGAACAACTTATTTTATGACAGCAACTTGATTCTGACATCATAATTCTAAAGTCCAGTTGTTTCAAATCTGGTTAATAACAGCATGAATATCTTATCCCAAATGATGTTGTTTTAGTCAGGTTTGAGTGTATTTTTCATATACATTTTTCTTATATTTTTAACCTCTTTATTTTGGCTCACTACACTTAGCCACACATCTAGCCAATTTTCCAAATCCCAACCTTTCAAATTACCATCTTTAATTCAACCCCAACAATATTTAAAAACATACTATAATTCAACTGTTTTAGCTATCCCAATCAGCCTGCTTACATCTACATGTAAATCTTCTGATAAATACGATCAATAAAATGAAAAATAATAGCAAAGAGTTTCTTTAACCCTTTGAGTGCTGGTGTCATTTGTCACTTAGCCATATTTCTTTTCCAAAAATGATCAAAATTTTAATTTTTTCTAAAATTGATTTATTTTCTTTTTTTTTTCAATTTATTATTTGATATATTAGACACAAAAATAGATATCTATCTTATAAATCTTGATAATAAATAGAGACTATTAGCTATTATGTACAAATATGACAATTTTTATGATTTAAATGGAGCTTATTTCTATAAAAATATATGTATAAATTTTTAAATACAGTAGAACCCCTCTATAGTGAACCCCAATGGGAAAGAGCTTTTGGTTCACTATAGCCACGGTTTTTTTTTTTTACTTTTCAAAATTTTTAAACTGTATAATTAAAGGACGGCCATACACACTGGAAGAGGCTGCCTTCTAATAGTGGTCACTTTGTTTTAATTCCCATAATTGACCAAATTCCTTATATTAATACTGAATAATAAAATAAATTATTTGATGATAGGTTCTTCTTATCATTCACATACATATACCTCTATGTCTAATTTTAAAATCAAGACAAATCCTAGGCAAAGTTTTATTAAATACATATTCAAAGATATAAAATGATTTTAAAACATCTTCATCACATTATATAAAACAATGTTTACTTGAAAATATGGCTCTAATACCTTGTTGCTTCAAAGCACTCTTCAAGTATTGCACCTTTCAAATAAAGTTAATGTGTTTTTCTTCTATTTCATGTTTCCACATATTCTTCTTAAGTCTAGATTTTGTTTTGTTTTGAACCTGTCATGCAAACCATTGCTGGCTTTAAAATCGGCATAGTTCATGGCATAAAAAATAAATTTTGCTGCATCACGGGCCCATTTATTTGGATTTTTTTTTGCCCTAACACGTACAATCGAGGCAAAAGTTGAGGCTGATTCCTCTTTATAAACAGTTTTCAAATTACAAAACTATTTTAGACGCGTAATATTCTTTTTAAAATAAAACAATTTCTACTGCCCTTACTGCAATGGAAAAATTAAAGGGAAGGCCTGGCTCATCAGTGGTGAACCCTCCCAGCGGTTTCGCCAGTTTAATCTACCATGCCGCTGTTATATTGCATTTTTGGAACTTCCTTTTATAGTGATACTGATGCTTGACTCTTCAAATGGGTATTTTTAATGAACTATGGATATAAGCTTTTAGGACAGCAGAATTACATATAATTATAAATATATAATATGCTTCGAGCAATCGCTCTTCCGCAAATATCGATTTGTGTCATTTATTCAAACAATTATTAGTAAATTAAATTTTATTGCCATCTATCGTTAAAATTTTACACAAATAAATTTACTGGCAATGCGTTTCTTTTAAATATCATTAAATATTATCTCTACAGACCTTACTGCAATGATATGAGTTATTGATTGAGTGAGTTATTGGAAAAATTAATTTTTCCATTGCAGTAAGGGCAGTAGAAATTGTTTTATTTTAAAAAGAATATTACGCGTCTAAAATAGTTTTGTAATTTGATAACAGATGGCGCGCTAGTGCATCGTAATATAATTGTTTGAATAAATGACACAAATCGATATTTGCGGAAGAGCGATTGCTCGAAGCATATTATATATTTATAATTATATGTAATTCTGCTGTCCTAAAAGCTTATGTCCATAGTTCATTTAAAATACCCATTTGAAGAGTCAAGCATCAGTATCACTATAAAAGGAAGTTACAAAAATGCAATATGTTTGGCCTTAGAATGCTTCTTCTTCTTGCATGTAGAAGGCGGAACAATTGATCTCTCTCCAAAAATGCAATATAACAGCGGTATGGTAGATTAAACTGGCGAAACCGCTGGGAGGGTTCACCACTGATGAGCCAGGCCCTCCCTTTAATTTTTCCATTGCAGTAAGGGCAGTAGAAATTGTTTCATTTTAAAAAGAATATTTCGCGTCTAAAATAGTTTTGTAATTTGATAACAGATGGCGCGCTAGTGCATCGTAATAAACAGTTTTAATAGCCTTCTATTTTATCTCTTACTAGCGGATGTACCCGGCTTCGCCCGGATTTTACTCGAATAAAGGTTTGTCTAACGAATCTTTCGATAAAGTGAACATTTTTTCCCGGTCCCTTGAAATATACTCGGTAAATTGAATAAAATCAATATTAATTGGTTTCCTCTGTAATTGGAAGTTAAAGGAATAGTATCTTGCTTTGGAATTATATCATTATTCTTGTATGGATGTACCCTGCTTCGCCCGGGTTTTACCCGAGTAAAGGTTTGTCTAATGAATCTCTTGATAAAGTGAATATTTTTTCCCGGTCCCTTGAAAAATACTCGATAAGTTGAATAAAATCAATATTAATTGGTTCCCTCGGTAATTGGAAGTTAAAGGAATAGTATCTTGCCTTGGAATTGTATCATTATTCTTGTCTCAAATAAATTGCTGTGTCATTACAAAATCATCGTATCATCATGATAATATTTAGAGCAGATTGTTGAATTATAACAGATAAATTAGAATATTTATCTTGATTATTTTTAGGCGAAAAGTTATTTCAAAAATTTTATTTGCTAGAAACCTTCCCAGTACTATACTAAATAACTTCCCAAAGTTTCATGGCGTTCCAATGAGTGGTTTGGTCAGGCATAAAGTACACACACACATACATTCATTTATATATATATATAGATAATAGAAAAGTTATATTTTCTTATTTTAACATCTTCTGAAATTTTGCCTGTGTTGTTTCACTTTGAAAAGTTTTGAAAATGTTTTTTTTTTTACCTTTAGTTACTGGCGTTTGATTTAGTTACACAATTACTGGCGTTCGGCCTCTCAGGCCGACTTTTAAAATCAATAATAAACCATTGCTAATTATAATATTAAAAAGAAATTAAACGTATTCACATAATTTCCAAAGAATAAATATTTTTTTTTTTCGAATAAACAGAGCTCTAAACAAAATTAAATGAAAATGTACAATAAACTCTTTCTATCTAAATATCTAAAATATTCTATATAAATTTTCTAAAAAATTTTATCAAAATATTTTATTCAAGTTTGGGTGCACAATTCAAGCATATTTCAATAGAATGATCTTTGCAGATTGGCTCTTTGCATTTTTTGCATTGCATTTGAGTTCGACAATCCTTACATAGGTAGCATCTTTTGCGTTTTTTTTTGGGACAAGGACTACTGCTTGTAGATTCCTAGAGAACACACATTATTGATATTTCGTATAAACATCAAATATATATTTGCCTACCTCAAGTGATAAAGTTCTAGCATGCATCTGAATTAATACTTGCAGATCTCTTGACAATTTTTTGGCTTGATTTCTCATATTCAAGGCATCTCTCATTAGTTGTAGAGCAAGCTGCTTTTAAAAATATTTTCGAGCCATTCCACCGTCTTGCATGACAGCATTATAAATTACTGCTGAATTTATTACAACCACATCCAAAAAGTTAAAAAATAAACACAGGGGCCATATTTTGGTTCTTCTTCCAACAGAATACATGGCACATTTCTGATCAACTACATCCACACCACCTTTGGTCATATTATAAAATGTGATTATCTTGAGCTTTTGTTGTTCAGCAGTTTCTTGATCAATTGTTGTGGTCGAATGCATTGTGGAGAGTAATGTAACAGATTTTCCAATTTTAGGGACATAGGATACCAAAGTTTTGTTTTTTGAAAAACCAAAAGGGGAACCGAACTTATATTATAAAAAATTACAATCACAAAAGACAATTTAGAATGCAGATAATTAAAGCAAGAGTAATAAGAAAATGAATGCTCAACTTATTTGGTGTGTTTGAACATCTATAAAACCAAAGGTAAAACGGCCAATAATAGGGGTGCTAAAATTCCCAGTGACGTAATTACTGGCGCTCGGCTTTAAAGGCTGTTTGATTTAATAACTCGGGATATACAAAATAGATTTCTCTTAAAATGAAAAGTTCTTCAAATAAATGCATTTTATTAAGCTACCTAAAAATTTGATGAAAGATGATGCATTTTGAAATTTTCGCAAACATTTTAAATTTTCACACAGCCTTTCAAGCCGAACGCCAGTATTTAAGGGTTAAAAGTAATAACGTTTTTGTTTTTAGAATGCCTTTGTTTTCTTTATTTTAGAAGCCATTTGCATTTTTTTCTATTTCACATTTGATTGTTGCAAAGATATTCTATTTAATAAAAAGTATAATTGTAAAAATTTATACAACATACAGCAAAAATAGAATGTAAATGAAAACAAGCAATGCCTCTAAATATATTGTTTTGAAATCGCAATCCGTGAGCCGAAACATTCTCAAAATGTTGTTGTTTATTTTTTTAAATTAAAATTTTAAGTTCGTTATAAGCATAGTATTTTTAATAGATTTTATTATTTTGCGACCTAAAATAGGTTCGTTATAGGGATAGTTCGTTATATTAACCCTTAACTGGACGGGCGAATTTTTCTTACGTAACTGGACAGGTTGGGTTGATTCAACCCACTTATGTAACTTTATGAAATAAGCGCTAAATAATGATTGAAATCAATATTTAAAAAAATATTTAATGAATACAAATGTTAACATAGAGATTTTGATGTTTATAAAAATTCTGAATATAACCTATTTACAGATTTCACAAATTATTAAGAAATATATATTAAGAAATGTTTTTGCAAATTCCTAGTTGACATACAGAGCAAAGGGTTTTTTTTACCACGTTTTTGATGGACATTTGTAACATCATTTTGGAGTATTAGATTGTTGTGGCATCGTATATTCCCTTGATGTAGGTGAACCATCATTCTTCTTGAATTGTCGTCTGTAATTCCAGCGGGGGAAAATTTAAATTATATGTGGCCAGGTGTTCATCAGTCAATGCTCTCCCAAGATCACCAATAAAATCACTTCTTTCTTTTTTATCCTTTTTATCAATCCGATTACCGATTTTCTTTTTTGGGGAACATAGGAGACACTAAAGTGGTTGTTCCAGAGAAACCAAAAATAGATGTTCCTGATTCTCTATTAGGGTGCTGTTGAAATTGTGGTGGAATCTGAAGTTTGTTCTTTCTCATCCTTCCTAAAAATGTAAGGCCATGTTCATTCAACTTATCAACTAATTCTACTGAAGTGAACCAATTGTCTGCTGGAATGCTTCTATTACTCTTTTAAAGTGGTCGACTAATCTCTAAAATTATATATAGTTAGGGTTGGCGGGGATAGTTCTCTCTGTTGACTTGATTCATAATTCTACTGATCCAAGAATGAAGTGTTATTTTATATATAAAAGGAAGCTAAAAAATAGTGGAAGATAGCAACTCAAGTATGAGCCATGAGCTAACTGTTGTATATATTTTAATTAATTGTTACCACAGAGTGTATAAGCTCACAGGTAAATAGGAGCTAACTGAAAGAAAAAAAAGTTCCTTTGTTTAATATTAGTTTCCCTTTTATATTTTGTTCTCTCTCTTGTAAATCAATAATTATAATTGATAAGGCACAATTTGAATTATAGATTATAAACACAGGTAATAAGACCAAATCCAAATAAATAAAGTGTGTGACGTTTCGGTAACAACGCTGTTACCGAAACGTCACACACTATTTATTTATTTGGATTTGGTCTTATTACCTTGTGTCAATAAATATATTGTTTAATTAATAATTATTGGAATCAGTTTCATTAAAAATTCAAAGCACAGTCAACACTAATACTGACAGGAAAAATTCTCACGCTTCAGGACGGGCTGTGCAGAATCCGCCCCCACATGCAAATTCAACCCCCCTCCCAAAACTGATATTTATAAATGATGGATGGAAAATGTTTGTATCACTGTAAAAATAGAATACATGAAAGCTGGTAGCTCTCGGTAAACGAAAAATATATGTTTTTCCTATATTAAGTTTATGCATGGGCGGAATCAACCCAACCCATCCAGTTAAGGGTTAAAAATCGCTAAGTTCGTTATAACGATGGTATTTTCAATGGAATGGAATCGGGAATCGCCTAAATTTGTTATAAGGGAAGGTTCGTTATATCTGGGGTTCATATTAGCGGGGTTTTACTGTATTTAACGTAAAAAATATTTGTATATTTAAATATATTTAAAAAATAATATATATTTTTATAAGGCAGCTACAGAATTTTTTTTTTTTTTTAATTTTGCTTCATAAGATAATCCCTGACACATAATTCTGTCATATTGGGGCAATCTGGGCAGTAAAATGTAAAGTGTTTGTTTTCTTTTTCAAACACCTCCCCCCCCCCCCCCTTTTTTTTTTTTTTTTACATTTATTAGGAAAAAATCTGCATGCAACATAATTAGGTTTGAATTTTTTTTCTTCAAATTGATCTCTAAGGAAGTGTCTCTCTTCTAAGCAACACTCAGTTTGAACTGACAAGCTTCTTTTCCACCTGCTTGTGGAAAGTTTGCTTTTACAATTTTTTAAAAGTCCATTAATGACTTCTTGTCTAAATTATTTTTCACTAAAAATGTGGAAAATGTCACCACAGAGTCTTTCTCAAGCCTACCCAGCCAGCAAACTAACTAAACAAAGATCAAATTCCCTATGCCAGGATGGATGGAAATGAGTCAGCAAGTGTCATATTTTAATATTATAAAGCAGTCATCTTCTTCTACCCACCATGATTATCATGGTCTGTACCACATGTACTAGGGATAGGCAAAAAAAAAAAAAAAATTTTAATGGGGCCACTAGCATTGACTTAACATACTGAATTGATTTAATTTTTATAGCACGTGGACTAAAGTCGCTTCCCGACCCTACAGACTAAATCTTTGAAGCGACTATCATTGCCCTCCACACCCAAAGGGTTATGGCTTCGAGTTTTGAACTTAATTGCTCTTCTACTGGGTACAAACTGGTACCAATGCTTAGCCAATATATTTTTATTTTATTGATCGTATATTTATCAAACAACCTCAAGAGAATTATCTTCTACTGAATTATGTACATCTGCTATAACAACCAAGTGGGTTGCCAGATGAACCTACCCCAGATCCAAGCCATCCTGATGGAGTTTACCAAGCAGTCGGAGATGATGGACATGAAGCAGGAGATGATGGAGGACTGCATTGATGATGCCATCGCAGAAGATGATGATGAGGAAGAGAGGTAAGCAGCTTGGCCTACTTGGCCAACTTCTTTCTCTCTAACACCAATGAGGTTTACTTGTCATGCTTACCTCAATAAACTATGGTTATTGCTCTACATGCACTCAGGGTGAGGAGAACAACTTCTAACAGAATTCTATGAAATACACACTAATATAATTCCCATGAGAGACTGTAACTTAAAACATTGAGGGTCTGGTCTCTCTTGGAGGTAGTTTCTCATAGGATCTTAGATTGGGTTTGTTCAAGTATTTTTTATTTTTTTTTTAATCCATCAGTTGATTGCTTAAACCAACGTGCGCAGACCATGCTTTCCTAGTATATTGATGACTTGCTGGGGGATTTTGTAGATATCTTGCTTGTTTAGGCCACAGCACTGCAGGATGTGCTCCGGGGATGCCTCACAAGCCAGACATTTTGTGCAGTTTGGGAAGTGTTTGGTTTTGCCTTTAAAGAATATTTTCCTTGTGTGGCCTGTTTTTTGGTCATTGAGGTACAGCTTGCACTACGCTGAAGAGGGTTACAGTCCGAAACACGTACGTGGTTAGCTTTTCTTGATAATCAAGAATGGGTATTTGGCCAATTCTGGAATAATTAAAAATCAACGAATAGCTGATGTTTATTCCGATAGATGGCGCAAGCCATCAGCAACTCTCAGTTTCATGATATGGAGTGCCTTTTTTTCTTTTCTTAATTTATGAACCATATCCAAGTACAATTTCACAATTGTACTATTTTTTCACATTTATCTTTTAACCCTGAGTAAACCAACGTGTGAATAAACTGGCACTCGTAGACCTGGGGCGAAGGTGGTGAGGTTTTTCCCACACATGGACAGTAAGAAGCAGAGGCAGGGCTAGATGTTAGCACCGAACGGGTCAGAGACAGCTCACGGGACAGAGGTGGGGAGGCCATGACACAAACTGAATGCCTAACAGTGAGACAAGCAGAGAGAGCCAGAAGTGGCCTGCCTGGATGAACACACTGTATCACCAACTGAGCTAAAACTGTTCTGTTTACCACAGGGCGCTGTCGCCTATAAAAAGCCCTGGAAGGGGACCCATCTGGGCGTCGGCTATCTCCTCTGAATTTTTGCCGCGTAGCTGTCCCCAACTGCTCTTTTGCTGTTTTTATTTTGATGTCATCATTTTGAGTTGGAATACAAATAGAGATGATACAGATTATAATAATAAAGATATAGCATATCATGAAAAATATGGGGGGTGGTAGCAAATAGGAGTAGTGTACATTTTAATAGGAGGGTATGATCTTAAATTATTGAATCTAACTTAACAAATAAGAAGATATGTTAATATGCTGACAATCTTATTATTTAACAATATAAAATATACTACATACACACTCAGGAAAATTGCTCTTGGGTGAAACCCGAGCATTGCCCGGGTCTTGACTAGTTCTTTATAAGTATAAAATATTTAATTCATTTAATAGAAATTAAATTTTCAGTATCTCATTTATATTTATTTGAAATTTATATTTGAATGATACTCATTATTTCTTTTTTTATTTGTTATATACATTTATTAAGGCACTTCCTGTTCGTTGAAATTTGCTGATGTCTATCTATCGGAATAAATATCAACTAATCTTTGATTTTTAATTATTTCAGAATTGGGCAAATACAATTGGCCAAATTTCACATACATTTATATATTGTTTTACACAAAATTTTTTAATCTTTTTAAAATAAAATACAATGCTTAAAAGAAATTATATTTCTTATATATATTGGGAGAGTATAAATGAGTTCGTGGGGTTTTGATAAAGATGGCGATACAAGTTTATTATTCCATATTTTTAAGCGTCATCATAAGGCTTCCTTTTTCATTAACCGTCATTTCTCTGAAGTGTAAACAACCTAGTTTCTGTTTGCTCCTAAAATGTCAACTTTTGTACCAAATAATGTGTTGTACTTCATTCATCGGGGAGTTTTACTTCGTTATTTCAATATGAATAAAAAAGCTGCTGAGAGTCATCGTAGTTTATGGTGACCATGCTCTAGCTGAACGAATGTGTCAGAAGTGATTTTCACGGTTTAAAAGAGGCAATTTTGATTTGGAAGATGAAGGAAGACCCGCAGCGGCACCAAAGTTTGAGGATCAAGAATTAGAGGCAAGGCTCGATTAAGATCCAACACAAACACAAAAGGAACTCGCAAAAACACTTTGAGTCACTCAATCAGCCATTTTTCAGTGCTTAAAAGAAATGGGAATGATCCGAAAGGTAGGAAATTGGGTGTCGTTTGAACTGAAGCCAAGAGATGTTGAACACCATTTTTTCACGTGTGAGCAACTTCTCCAACATAAAAAAAGAAAGGAGTTTTTGCAACGAATTATAACTGCCGATGAAAAGTGGGTCCATTACGATAATCCAAAACATTGGGCAACATGTGGATATCTGGCTGTGCCTCATTCATCGACAGCCAAGCAGAATATTAATGGCGAGAAAATTATACTGTGTATTTAGTGGGACCAGCTAATTATGATCTGCTATAACCGAATGAAAAGATCACAGGGAAGGTCTACTGAAGACAATTGATGTGTTTGAACCGAGCATTGTGAGAAAAATGGCTGTATTATGACAATAGACACGACAAAGTTATTTTGCAACATGATAATGCTCGGCCACATGCTGCAGCACCTGTTAAAACATACTTTGAAATGTTCAAATGGAAAATCCTACCCTACCTGCTGTATAGACCAGACATTGCTCTTCCTAATTATTATCTTTTCCAATCAATGCAACATGGTCTGGCTGACCAGCACTTCTCCAATTATGATGAAGTCAAAAAATGGATCGATGAATGGATAGTGGCCAAAGAGCCGGCCTTTTTCCGCGATAGGATCTGTCAATTGCCAGAAAGAGGGGAAAAAGTAGTGGCTAGCAACGGACAATACTTTGAACATTGAAGGTCCAATCAATTTTTCACAATAAAGCTTCAAAAAAAAAAAAAATGCATGAACTTATTTATACTCCTAATACAATCTCTAAAATTAGCAAAGAAACTTTTAAATCGGTAACCTCTCAAGGTATAACAAGGAAAGTATTTACAAAATTTTCTATATGTCAAGCCCAAAACGCGTATCACGACAAAAACCATCTTCAGCTATGCACATCCACAATATTTTGAAAAGACTTATAAGAAATTTCTCTTGAATTGGTTATAATAGATGGTAAAATAAGGAGAAAAACGTTTCTTTAATGAACGGATTCGTGACAAGCTTTCGGGCTGTCAAGCCCTTCAACAGGTACAATGAAATGTGAGTAGACAGAACTATATAAAAGAATCGATCTATGAGATAATTAGCATATATGATATAGATGGCGTAATGATAAAATGAATCAAAATTAATATTGCTGCTTTGTATAACTAATTTTGTAAAAATATAAAATTATGGTAATAATAAAATTTAAAACATAAATAAAGCTAAAACGGACGGAGATATTAACATAATTTTAGGAGGAATAAAGTGAAATCTAAAATAAAGTATGACCATATGGGTAAAACCAAACAATGGAAAGAAGAATATACGGAAATAACGATAAAAGCGTCATACCAGAGGGCTTGACAGCCCGAAAGCTTGTCACGAATCCGTTCATTAAAGAAACGTTTTTCTCCATATTTTACCATCTATTACATCCACAATATGTTAACTAATACGGCTCTGGCACCCTAAAGTGCAAGGCTATATTGCTTTATTCATTTTTAGACATGAAAATTAGAAATGGAACATTAGAAAATGTGTAGACACATGGTGAAGTAACAGCCCCCTAGCCACCATTATTAACAATGGTCTGTGCCATATTTAAAAAAAAAACTGTAAAAAAAAAATATAAACTGTTTGTGTATTAGTTAAGCATATGAGGTTCTGTGTGTTGTTCCAGCAATGCCATCGTGGCCCAGGTGCTGGATGAGTTGGGACTGGACCTCTCCACCATGATGAATGATCTCCCAGCGACTGGGGACTCTCTTTCTGCCTCCACCAAGAAGAAGGATCCCTCAGCCTCCACCAAGACGAGGGATCTCTCAGCAACTGGTGTCTCTACCAAGATAAGAGATCCTCCAGCGATTGGTGGCTCAGTCTCCACTGAGTCATGTCCTGACTTCGACAATCTGCAGGCACGGCTGGAAAACCTACGCAGGCAATGATGCCTTCATTGTGTTTGCTGATTAGTTTAGCATTTAACTGTCTTCCAGTTCTTCTATTTTGTTTATAAAATTTTTGACCACAATTGTGTAGTAAAATGTGATATATATCTTTGGCTATATTTTTATAATCTTATGTGTGTTCCTAAAGTTTTAAGAAATTAATAATAATTTATTTGTCTCTTTAAGATGTACATATGTTGCCAAACATCTGGGAGAAAAAGCATGTCACTATGTATGGACCTTTTTGCTTTATTTATTTTATACTATGAAGCTTTGTTAAAATATTATATGCTCGTGATCACAATCAAAGAGTATTTTAAATAATCAATTATAAAGAGAAAGATACTTTGGCTGGACGAAAAAAAAAAAACCTCTATTTTCACCAGCATTTCAGCCTTCTCGGGGCTATTATAAAATAAATGCTGTGGAAATATTTCCAAATTTAGCCACACACTCCCTCTAGGCTCTAAAGTTGAAAATATTAGTTTCTTTTCTGAAATTAATTTTAATATTATTGGGAGTATATTTTAATTCATGAGGTTCCCCCCCTGGAAATTGAAGCTTTATTATTAAAAATTGGTTAGATATTCAATGTTCAGAAAAAAGCCTACATATCAATTAATTGTGCTTGATCAACCTTTATCTGGATGGTATAAATAATGCACAATCAATTTAATTAATATATGACGTACTTAAGCATAATTCATATCCATCTTTATATAACAGAAATGATAGGTATTATTTGTAACAAATACATTTACTGGCAATGTTTTTTTTTTCAAGAGAAATTCACTACTAATGATTCAAGCCTTCTCATTTAATAACTTATATCATTGTAGTGAGGTCTGTAGAGATAATATTTGATATTATTGAAAAGAAACACATTTCTAGTAAATTTATTTGTTACAAATTTTATCGATAGATGGCAATTAAATTTATAAATAATAGGTATTGTTCAATAATTTAACATTTAGATGCATACATATATGTTTGATCTTTTGTCTGAAGATGGTAACAACGCTGTTACCGAAACGTCACACACTATTTATTTATTTATTTGGATTTGGTCTTATTACCTTGTATATATGTTTGATGTTGAAATATAGGCCTATGTTTGTTTGGTATATAATTGTATTAAGCATTGTGGGAGTCGGTGGAAGGCTTGTTAAACCGTTTGGTTTTCGACCACTACGACCCGGGTTCAATTCCAGCATTGGACACTTTTTTCTTAAAAAAAAAAAAAATGCACCAATGGCTCCCGATTCTTGCAAAAGTCCAACCCCACCAGCGAGTGCAAGTAACCAAACGGGGCTCTGGCACATTTGTAAGTGCAAAGTCGAACTGCTTTTCACATGTGTAGACATGTGGTGCGCTTACAGTAAAAAGCAGTCGCTAACTACCCACCATGATTATCATGGCCTGTACCACGTGTACTAGGGATAAGCAAAAAAAAAAAGCATTGTAACTAAGGGAGTGAGAATATTCCTTTTTATCATTTAAATCCATCTAATTTCTTGCTTGAGGAAGTTTGGTAAGGCCGATTCTTTGCAAGGTTTTCTACTTTTGTTGTATTCTATATATAATTAGCTTGAAGATAATCATTCTATTAAATTAATAAAATTGATAGTATTATTATATAACAAAATGGATAGATTGTAGATAGTGCTACTTTAACAGATTTTATGTTCCATTTTTGTTTCAGAGTTATTGCCAACATATTGCAAGTTATTCAAAACTTTCATTGTAACTTTGATATATTATTGGCTTATGTCAAATTTGACATATACAGTAGAACCTCTCTTTAGCTGACACCCTGCTAGTGGACACCTCTCCACAAAGGACAGCTTTCATTTTCAAATTTCTATTTTTACAATTTAGCAACTCTCCGGTAAGAGGACACCTCTCCCTAAAGGACACTTTGGCTCTGCAATTAGGTGTCCTTTACAGGGAGGTTCTACTGTATTAGCATACAAACTTTTTTTTTTATATCAATTCTTTCCCATAAGAAAATATTTCATAATCACTTCAGTTAGTTAATACATTGAGGTATTTGTATAGTATAACAAACGTATACCAATTTTGCTTACAAAAAAGTTGTTGTTGATTGCACTTGATTGAATATCTAAAAAAAGAAGAGATAAAAAATTATTTTTTTTTCTTTCTTCACCTTAGCTTGTATATGTATTTAATTTTCTCTTTTCTATAAACTTTTCATCTTTTCCTTTTTTCTACCCAGCATATGTGTAACTGCTGAAGCTCTGCTGGAGTTTTTTTTTTTCTATTTTACAGTAGAACCTCCCTTTAGTGGACACCTCTCCACAAAGGACAGTTTTAATTTGCAAAATTGCCATTTTTACAATTTAGCAACTCTCCCGTAAGAGGACATCTCTCCCTAAAGGACACTTTGGCTCTGCAATTAGATGTCATTTACAGGGAGGTTCTACTGTATTTAATTATTTATTAAATATTAAAAATAATTTTTTTTTAAATATTTAAATTTATCCTAGTTGTATTATATAATGCTGAATTAACTTGCTATTCCGACACATAATTCCTAAAAAAAAAATCTATATTTAATATTTAAAATCTTTGACAACCAAATTATTATATTTTTCACATAATTTTTTCCTTAAATAATGAAAAATATACAGTATATATATATTTAAAATTAAAAAAAGCATATCCTGACCACCCACTGTGAGCAGTCAGGATATACTTTTTATGTTGGTTTTTAATATCAACACCTGAAATTCTCGTTTACACACTTGATAACTATTTAAAACATGCTGTGATATTTTTTCTCATTCAGCACTTTTGTCTGAAGATGGCAATAACACTGTTACTGAAACATCACACACTATTTATTTATTTGGATTTGGTATTATTACCTTGTGTTTATTATCTACAATCCAAATGGTGACTTATCATTTTATAGATATTGTATATTCTAGTCAAAATATATATTGTTAAACACATTTGAATGCAGCTCAAGTTCTATTGTTGTTGAATCTATGCCAACTTTGTCTGTTTTTGGTATATATTACTTATTAAATTTGATATTAAATTGCAGGAGAAATTTATCTTGTATTTTAAAAAAATACACAAAATTAAATGAACACACACATAATAGTTTTTTAAAAAATATAAATAGAAATTAAAATAACCTAGGTGTTATTACATAAAATATAAACCTTTTGGCACAATGAAAAGAGTTCCATTTCAACCATGAAAATTAGATGTTTGAATGGTTAAAGGATAAAAGTATCCAATTATGGATAATAACATAATAATGTAAATGATTCAAGTGAGTGATTCAGTTTAGTTACAGCTCATGATTTGATAATAGTAAAAATAATGTTACAGCATTTTACTTATTTGGAATGACTAGATCATAACAGGTGTACAAACCTAAATATTATAATACAGAAAGATCCATCTTAAGCCACCAACTGTGACAAAGATGCAAGTGTCAGTTCAATACTGGTTTAAGCACACATGACCTATACTGCTGGTCTCTTCTTCTGACAGGCACTTGCTTAACATTGTTGGTAATACTATTATCACTTATCAACTTATTTCTCTCTTGTAATAATTTGCTTTGTCAGTTCTTTTTACACTTTTGTTTCTTTCTATTTTACTACTCTCATTATTTTAGGAACTCTCTCTCTTGGAAGGCCAAACTTTATTTCATGTCTTGTTAAGTGTACTTTTAAAACACATTGGTTAGTGTCAAGAATACTGATAATTGGAATTACTTTTGCTAAGCATGTGGCCAATCAATGAGAAGTGACTTTATTAAATATTACTAATTAATTTCTGGGTGTGTTGCAGTCTATTTCACTCCAACATTTCCTCTCTCAACAGGTATTCAACCCAATGTTTCCAATTATAGGTTTCTCCCTCCTGGAGGATGAGTAGTTAGTCCGCAGGTGTTTTTTCATCTGAGTCCATTCTTCCTTTTAAGTCTCCATTTGAAGTCTTTCAGACTGTATTTTACCTTTTTATTTATTTATTTAAATTCAAAACGCTATGTCCCCCTAGGGACACTTGCGCTAAATGTACATACAAATATAACAAAGAAAATATTCAACATGGAAAGATACACAGAAATCGACTTAAAAAGATTCAAAAATGTTATTTACATATAGAGATATTCTTTGAATTTTATTTACAGTTACATCAATTGTTTACAACCATATAATATGTCCAATATTTCCTTGAGATCGTTACATCATAGACCATTTTTCTTAATGAAATCCAAAATATATTTACAAAGGAAATTAAATTTTATATATGTGTCCTTACTTGAAATTAAATCACTAGGGCCTAAAGCAATTAAACCGTTGTTGACTCTGTAATCTTGAAAGACAGGGCACTCCAGCAAGAGATGTATTGAAGTTTGTTCCCCCAATCCACAGAAACATGTCGAATCTTGCACAGCCTGAATTTTCTTAAGAAAAAACCTGAAATTTCCATGATCTGTGATAAATTGTGAATTATAATAGTTTGGTCGAAAATATTTCGTAATATCATAAGGAAAGTAACTTTGAAATGTTTGATTAGTATTCTTTTTCAGTAAATTAATCCTTGATATAATGAAATCTTTGAGTATACCTGGAATATACAAATCATAAATTTGTTTATCTTGTGTTGATAAATTATTCAACTCATAACCTATAATTATAGATTCCATATAATCAGTGATCAAAGGAATATTGGCTAAGGTGTGAACACAGTTATAACTGGTTGTTTTATATGTTTGGGTACACCATAGCAGAATTTGATATTGCATTGAGTTCAGTTTGTACATATATTTTTTGCTAATAAATTCAAACCATATTTCTGTTCCGTAAGTTAACGTTGGTCTTATTATCACGTATAATAAAGCGTTTGTTCGTTGAAGCCGAATAGGATTGGTCTATTCTGTGTCACGTGTTCAAGTTACGTATTCTGTGTCACGTGTTCAAGTTACGTAGTTAAGTGACGTGGCCGGCTGTAGGTATGTTTGGTTTTTGTTTTCATCCTTTATTTTATTCTATTCTGACCTTATTAGTCATTTTTTGCTTTCGGCAATTTATTCGGTGAATATTTGAGGAATAATATTTTTTAAATAATTTTATTTTTTAAATTTAGCTTGATTATTTTATTTTTATAAACAATGTCTCTTAAAAGAGCCCTTTCTATTGTTGAGGCCATCGAAGCAAAGCAACGTCATATTGAACAGCAGCGACAAAGACGTTTAAATTCACCCGTAAGAGAACGGCATAATGAACAACAACGGCAATACCGAATGAATATGAGCGAAAATCAAAGAGCCCTTCAAAGGGAAAACAGTAGGCTGAGGATGCAAAGAATCCACGGAAGCAAGCAAGGAAGGCTTCTTGAAAATAGTTCAGCTTGCTTCACCAAAAATGTTTTTTACAAAGAAATTTATTCATTGTAAGTTCACCTCTTTTAAGGTAAAAATGTTAATTAAAAAAAATATCAATAAAATGACCCGAAAGGTAAAATGTTGCAATGCTCGGAAGGGGATCGATCCCTGACGGACCATGAACGTTATTTTACCTCGAACGCTTCCGATTACATATTATTAAGTATCAAAAAGGAATGTGAGAAATAAAATTAGGAATCCACCTGCTCTAGCCGATCCCGTCCTTGGACGGGCCTTTCTACTAGTAGATTTATAAAGTGTAAACCTTTTTTGGGTGCTAAGACCCCAAGATTTTCCACATATTGAAAAAAGAAGATTTTTTAATCTTTGAGTTTTGTTTAGTATAATGTTAAGGTGAGGGCCAAAATTCAATTTGTTTTTCCTTCTATGATTCGCAATCATAATTCCAAGAATTTTAATTTCTTCTACGGGCACAATAATATTGTCTCTAAAATTAATTGAAATTTTGTCTTTATTGTGCAAGTGTAAAATACTAGTTTTATCAAGATTGATATTTAACTTATTATCATTACACCATTGATCTATCTTTTCCAAATTAAATTCAATCGACTTTTTTAGATTTGTTAACTCATTATTCCAACATATAATTGTTACATCATCAGCATAGCAAATGATTTCAGAGTTTGGTGATTTCAAATTAATTAGCAGATCATTTAAATATATCAGCCATAACAACGGAGACAATGTTCCACCCTGAGGACAGCCCTTTGTTAATATTTTTGAAACTTTCATATTATTATACTTGAAAATCGTTTTTCTATTTTTCAAAAAAGAACGTAAAATTTTGATCAATTCAACTGGTAAATTGTCTTCGTCTAATTTTTTAAACAAGGCTGGCCACCATGTATTATCAAATGCTCCTTGTATATCAATTGCAATCAGCGTAACTAGTTGTTTCTGTCTATGTTCCATTATGATCTTTGTGATTTCTTTCAAACAGGTTATTGTTGACTTATTCTTCAAGAAACCATGTTGTCTGGGGCTAAGGAGATCATTATTTTCATAGTATTTGTATATTTTATTTTTCAAAATTTTTTCAAATATTTTTGATAAGTTAGAAATTAATGAAATAGGTCGGTAACTCTTTACTAATTCTAAATTCGTTTTGTGAGGTTTTGAAATTATCCTGAGAGCTGCCTCCTTCCATCTATCTGGATAGTATCCGAAGTGAATGCATTTATTGAATAAATCGCATAATATTGGTAAAATTTTGGAAGGGCACTTTTGATCATGTTATTGCTTATACTGTCAACCCCAGGGGCTTTTTTAATGTCTATGTTAGATATTAGGTTCACCATTTCCCCTTCCTCAACAAATACTTTATTCTTGTTATACATTTTTAGTTTGTAATTTCTAATTAGTTGATGGTAAGAATCATCCGTATCAAAATTATCATCTGGTACCAACTCATTTAACAAATTGCTCATTGATCGTTCTTTTAGGTGTTCTGGGGCATTGTCAATTAAGGGTATTCCCCTTTGTTTATCTGGTGTTCTTAATTTATTAAAAAATTTATATGCGTTACCAAATGGATTATTTGTATAATTTTCTTCTATAAGATATCGCCAGTTAATTTTCTTTGCTTTATCAATTGCATTAGTGTATCGATACCTAGTCGACTTGAATGTGTTATAACTGATTGCTCCGTGGCGATAATATAAGTTTCTTATATAGTGAAAATGATCTTTCATTTTTTCAATTCATTATTCCACCAGTTGTTACTAGAATAATATTTAGAGTTGGAGGATATAACTTCCAAAGATTTAAATGCAGCGCTTCAGTTAAAAGGTTTGTAAGTCCATTTACTATCATATCAATATCTAAATCTGAATCAACTCTTTCCACTTTACTTTTAAGTCTTATTATTTCTGTTAAAGATATATTATGAGAAAATCGAGACCAATCAGCATATTTTTCTTTAAATTTCCATGTGGATTTTTGATTATTGAATGGGTATTCGTTTTTTGTTTTTTTTATTTCGAATTTTATAGCAACATGGTCCGAAATATTTGTTAGTTCTGAAGTTTGCCAGTTATTTATTAAGCTTAATGATTGTTTATTGGAAATAGTAAGATCGATTATACTAGTTTCGCGACAGGTTGGCGTTTTTAGGTTATGTATAAAGAGATCGTTTTCATCTATAATTGGTTTTAATTTAAATCCATTAGAGTTAGTTACTTTGTCGAACCATAATGGGTGACAAGAATTAAAGTCGCCACAGAGTACTACTGGTTGATTTTTATAGGTTTCAAGTAATCTACTCATAAAATTCAGATGATAATTGTTTAGTGAATTAGGATGAATATAGAAATTTGAGATAATTATGTTTTCTTTAAAAGTAGCTAAAGCCATTGTTGTACAAAAAGAATTAGTGAAATTTTCTACCATGGAGCATTTTAGCTTTTTATTTAACACAATAATTGCCGTGTATTTTTCTTCTATCCTATTCGAACACAATATCTTAGAATCCATATCGTACAAGACCTTGTTGTGTAAAACATAAGGTTCTTGAATCAAGAGAATATCGGTTGGGTTTTCTGTAATATGACCTTGTAATACATTTATTGCCCTAATACTCTTTCTAACATTTTGTTGAATACTGTATTTTACCTATTGTGCAACTTGTGGCCTTGCATTGTCATGAAGCAGCATCAACTTTCCATGTCGTTGTGCCCATTCTGACCGTTTCACTTGCGATTTCTTGGCGTAACTTTGTTAATTGTTGTTGAGAGTGATGAGCAGTGACTTTCATCATGTTGCACAAGTAGGTAGTAAAGTATGCTGTGCTGATCCCACCAGATGCACAGAAGAACCTTCTTGATGTGAATATTGGGTTTGGTGGTCGAGGTTGTTGTCGAGTTCTTGAGCTTCAGATTGTAAAAATATTCACCCATTTTTTATCCTCAGTCACAATACGATAAAGAAAAGACTTTCTTTGAAGCCTTTTCAGTAGGATTTCAGACATCGTTCTTCTATTTTCCTTTTTCTTTTCACTCAATTCGTGAGGCAGCCATTTTACTTCTTTCTGGATCTTTTCCATAGAATGCAAACAAAGTGAAATAGCCTGTCGAGTGACTTGAGAGAATCTGCTAACTGTTCTTGTGTTTGAGCATAGTCTTCATCCAATAATGCTTGAAGTTGGCGGCTTTCTGTGTTCCTTGTCATTGTTGTCAAAATCTCCAGATTTGAATTGTTTAAATCACTCTTGACAGGTTCTTAATGAAGGAGCATTGTTTCCATAGGCACTAGAGAGCATTTGATGAGCTTCGGTTGCTCTTTTCCTTAGGTTGAAGATGAAAAGCAAAGCTACCCGCAAATGAGACTTTCCCGGCAAAAGAGTAGACATCTAAAGTGTGCAAAATAAAATTGGGCATAAGATTTTATATCGAGTATCACATATGAATAGCTACACAGAAATCGTGCAAAACGAAGCAATGGATAAAGTTTATTTATGCAAATTTTAATGAATTAAATAAAAAGGCGGAGTCATTTTTGCGCACCTAATAATTAAACAAGAAGGGCTCAATGCAGCTTTCGATCCTGGTTTATGATAATTGAAAATTGATAATAATACTGTTACTCTGTTGTTGTTTCTTATCCCCTTGTGAAAAAATTACACAAATTCCATGAGTCCATGCTTCTCGAGCTGTTTGATGACAAGCAGTGGCCTCTGCCAAAGACTTACTCTAAAATATACTAAAATGTTATACTATTGCAGAAATACCACATTGTTACCAAAATTTGCTACTATTATTAAACTACATTATTCATTATCACATGTATTCAATACTGTTATTCAATATTGCTACCTAAAAAAGGTCACATATCAGTTAAATCTTAAAACTCTTGGGATTAATAATGAAATATGAAACTTTTACATATATATATATATATATGTTGTGATGTGTTTTATTCTGTAGGATGTCTGTAGTGTGTCATGTTAGCTGCAGTTGCTGTGGCCAAAATGTTCAGAGTGGTTTCAGGCGTGAATTGAATTACACATTAGGACAAGGCATATTGGATGTCACCACAGAGATGGCGAGAGCGTGCGTGAAACAGACGCCGATCAAGGCAGGTCTGTCCTGTGGGGTCTGTCAATCATCGTGTCTCAAAGCGGACTGATTTGTTTGAGCAAGAAGGGGCAAACCTAGTACCCTGACATGTTTTTGGGAGACCTTCCTCCTTGCTGGCGCCGACTGTCACTCATTCTAGCTTTATTTGTTTTGCATTACATGATGGCCGAACTGGCGATTTAAATTGTTTTTTACAGTTTTGGTTATTATAAATACTATAGCTATATTACATATGATTATATATATATATATATAGTGTAAAAACTATATAATAAAAATATAACAGTGATTCTACATTTAAAACTTAAGGAGCAAACTGATAAGAATGATAAATCATATCAAGTAGATTTGGTTAGATTAGCAAGCTAAATCTAAATTAATTATAAAAATAAATAGTTGTATAGTTTTATAGTTAAGTATTCTATTAAAATTATCTTAATTATTTTGATTATTTAAATTCAAATTATAAAATTTGTAAATTGTTATTATTTAGTATAGATAGAGAGAAAAAAAAAATCCTTTACTTCTAAAACATCATCTAGTTAATTATATATTTATAATTAATAACAATAAAATTTAACAACGTAACGTCTTTTGCATCAGCTTTTACACGTCATTTAGACATACTCTAATCCTATATATAGAATAATCGAAGTGAGAATATATATAATAGTTAGAAAAAAGAGAGAAAGACAGAACCATGTACTTTTGATCAAACTAATAATAAGAAGACAAAAAGTTTTGTAAAGAAGGTAGTTAAGATTGTTAGTATATATATATATATTTTTATAATTTTATATTTTATCCTTTTTTTTTTTTTAAATGATTTTTTAAATTTTTTTATTTTAAAATATGAATATAAATAGTTGTATTTAGTAATATATCTATACTATGAATTAACTTTTGTTATAAGTTTGGTTATTATGTTTTGAAACCCTAATGGTAGACCAGACATATACAAAAATTTTTAAATTGGAGTAATTATTGAAAAAAGAGGTCTGCTGAACCGGGAATTCTCAAATAGAAGTTCAGCAAAAAGTTCAGCTCAAATAGAAGGGATGAAACGCCGCTGAACTTCTATTTGAGAATTCCCGGTTCAGCAGACCTCTTTTTTCAATAATTACTCCAATTTAAAATTTTTTGTATATGTCTGGTCTACCATTAGGGTTTCAAAACATAATAACCAAACTTATAACAAATGTTAATTCATAGTATAGATATATTACTAAATACAACTATTTATATTCATATTTTAAAATAAAAAAATTTAAAAAATCATTTAAAAAAAAAAAAGGATAAAATATAAAATTATAAATATATATATATATATACTAACAATCTTAACTACCTTCTTTACAAAACTTTTTGTCTTCTAATTATTAGTTTGATCAAAAGTAAATGGTTCTGTCTTTCTCTCTTTTTTCTAACTATTATATATATTCTCACTTCGATTATTCTATATATAGGATTAGAGTATGTCTAAATGACGTGTAAAAGCCGATGCAAAAGACGTTACGTTGTTAAATTTTATTGTATTAATTATAAATATATAATTAACTAGATGATGTTTTAGAAGTAAAGGATTTTTTTTTTCTCTCTATCTATACTAAATAATAACAATTTACTAATTTTATAATTTGAATTTAAATAATCAAAATAATTAAGATAATTTTAATAGAATACTTAACTATAAAACTATACAACTATTTATTTATATATATATATATATATATATATATATATATATATATAAGTATATATTAGAATATATTTTACAACATATATATATATTTTTGTTGTAAGATTTAGGTACTTACAGCTTGTAGGAAGGCATGAGGACGTTGAGGATTATATGATAATAATCTTTATTATCCATTTAGCAAGAAAGACAAAATTATGGTAGCGAACAGTTATTGAAGTATAGAGAAGAAGGTAAACAAAACAGTTGTGATGATGATAGGTCCAGTGTGGCGCTAGCTGTCGTAGCATTCAGTTATCCAACAAATCCCCGGCATGAATGTGGAGACATCACGAGGTTGTAGCGTAACTTCTCAAATGTCGGCCTTGGTAGCGGCTTGGTCAGAATGTCCGCCTTCATGTCGCCAGTTGGGCAGTAGATCATTTTTATCACTGTCTTCTTCTGAAGATCCTTCAGGTGATGGATCTTGGTTGCGATGTGCTTGGTTCTAGAAGACACTTTTTCGGATGAACATATCTTGAGACATGATTGATTGTCTTGGTGGAAGTAGATTGGAGCTTTCTGTTCCAGTTCGAGATCCTTTAGCAAGTCGAGAAGCCATAACAGTTCTTGTGAGGCTTCAGCTGCGGAGATAAGTTCCGTTTCGGTGGACGAGAGAGATACGCAACCTTGTTTCCCAGTCATCCATGAGATGGGGTTTGAACCCAGTAGGAACAAGTTTCCGCTTAGTGATTTTCTGTCGGTGTTGTCGCTTGCCCATGTGGCATCACTGTATGCTTCCAGTGTGGGAGGTTTTTGGTTAGATATGCGTAGCTCGAGTTCTTTAGTAGTTTTTAGATATTTTACGATTCTTTTTGCTGCATTCCAGTCACAATTTCTAGGATTCTGGTTTCTGCTGCTGAGTATGCAGACTGGAGCTGCGATATCTGGTCTGGATACTACGCTTAGGTACAATAGTGAGCCTATCAGTTGTTGGTATTGGACGTTGTTTGGTAGAAGTTTTTCATCAGATATACCGGGATATCCGCTTTCCATGGGAGTGAAAGTAGGTTTCGCTTCTTGGAGATTGTACCTTTCAACTAATTCTTGGATTTTATTCTTTTGGCTCAGAAGGAGTTCACCTTCTCTGTTCCTGGAGATTTCTATACCAATGAATTGAGTGGGGTCTCCAAGGTTCTTTATTTCGAATTCTTTTTCGAGAGTTTTTACAGTGTTTTGGATGATTATTTCGGAATCGCTTGCAAGGAGCATGTCATCCACATATAGAATCAAGTAGATGGAATGGTTTTCTTCATTCTTGGTGAATAGGCATGGGTCTACAATGCTCTGTTTGAAGTTATTTTTAATTAGAGTGCTTGCAATTTTTGTGTTCCAAGATCTTCCAGCTTGTTTTAGACCGTAAATTGCCTTCTTTAGTTTGCAGACTTTGTTTGTTTGTTTTGTATGGAGTCCTTCTGGGAGTTCCATGTAGAGTTCTTTATCTAGGTCGCCGTGTAGGAACGCTGTCTTGACATCGAGGTGGTTCACTTTCATCCCTTTGTAGACTGATGCAGCTAGGAAGGCTCTAATTGTAGAATGCTTCACAATTGGTGCAAAGGTTTCTTCGTAGTCTCGGCCGAATTTCTGATTGAACCCTTTTGCTACGAGTCTCGCTTTGTACCGCTCTATTTCTCCTTTGGAATTGAGTTTTTGTTTATAGGTCCATTTACATCCTATGATCTTTTTGTCCTTAGGTAGAGGCGTTAGTTCCCATACATTGTTCTTCTCAAGAGAATTTGGTTCTTCGTTCATTGCTTGTAGCCATTTTTCTCTTTCTATTTTTGGTAATTGTAGGACTTCCGAGTAGTTGGTAGGTGTCTGAATGTCTTGAGCTTCAGTTTTGTACAGCATGTAGTCATTTCTTATGGGAGGTATTCCCTTTGTTGGTCTCGTGGATCTTCTTCGTGTGACCACTTGTGTTCCTGTGCTTGTACCGGGTTGAAGGTAATCCTCGGTTTCTGAGTCCTCAAGGTTTTCGGGTTGTGTTCCTGGTTCCTGACTTTCCTCTGCATTACCAATATGATTGGAGGAAGTTAGATCTGTACTTAGTACTTGTGGTGAAGTTGTTTTTGTGGAAGCGAGGTGAAACCCATTTTCTTTTTCTAGAAATTTTACGGATCTGCTGATTGTGATGTTGTCTGTATCGTGCAGGATTCTGTATCCTTTGCTTCGATCATCGTATCCAAGAAAGATCCCTTCATTAACTTTGCTATCCAACTTGTTTCTTTTTATCTTGGGAATATAGGCGAAGGCTTTACATCCGAATCTTTTTATATGCTTCAGACTGGGCTTCCTGTTGGTCCATAGTTCAAAAGGAGTCTTGTCTGTAGCTTTCGAGGGTATTCGGTTGTGTAGGTAATTAGCTGTGGTAACCGCTTCCGCCCATAGAGACTGTGGGAGTCCTGAGTCAAACAGCATGCATCTTGTCATCTCCATTAGTGATCGATTTTTCCTTTCTGCTACTCCGTTCTGGGCTGGTGAGTAGGGGACTGTTAGCTGATGTTTGATTCCGCTTTGGTTCAGGAAATCTTCGACTTGTCGGTTTACGTACTCACGACCGTTGTCTGTCCGTATGGTTTGGATATTTTTTCCAAATTCCGTGTGTGCTGAGATGACGTAGTCTTTTATTTTTTCATAGGCTTCGTCTTTTCCTTTCAGGAGGTAGGTCTTCGTGTATCTGCTGTAGTCATCAGTGAAGGTGATGAAGTATCTCTTACCGCTGAGAGAGTTGGTTGGTAATGGACCGCAGATATCACTGTGGACAAGTTGAAGCGTTTCAGTTGCTCTGTACTCTGTCTTCTTTGGAAATGGGGTTTCAGTGAGTTTCCCTTGAATGCACTGAACGCAGTCTGTGCTGTGCGAACAGTTATTTAGACTTAGTCCTCTTGCTAGGTTCTCATTTCGAATCTTCTTAATTGATTCTATATTTCTGTGTCCTAGTCTGTCGTGCCAGAGCATGAGGCAATTTTTGTTCTTGCAGTGGTTTTGTTTTGCAACATTTGCTTTGAATGTGCGAGTTTGGGGGTTGTCATTCAGGTGGAGTCGGTATATTCCATTGTCAAGTATACCGTTCGCGAGGGCTGTGTTGTCTCTTTCGATGGTACACCAATCTCTGTTGAACGTTACTTTACATCCGTTGGAGGTGGCCGCACTCACTGACAGAAGGTTGTCTGTTAGTTCCGGGATGTAGAGAACTTTTGTGAGAAGTAAGGTGTCAGTCTTTCCTTGGGGTGTGATGACTTTTATTTCTCCTTGTCCTATCCCTTTGACCTGCAGCTTATTGCCATTAGCAACCACAACATTTTGTGTTTGTTCTCTGTTAAGTTCAGTGAAGAAGCTTTCATCGTACGCCATATGAGATGTGGCTCCAGAGTCGACGAACCAGTTGTGTACACTTGCTTCTCGTTGAGTGCAATTGAGAGCTTTTGGGTTAGGTCCTTTTGTTGTTCTCTGATTTGTTGGTTGTTCTTGGGTGACACTCGACCGATTTGTGTACTTTGGTACGTTTCCTCTTCTGAGGTTTTCATATTTGTACTCTTTGTTGCTGTTGTCTCGCTTTTGATAGTGCCAACATTCTTCCTTGGAATGGTTTGGTTTGTGGCAGAAAGAACAGAATTTCTTCTCTTTTTCTCTTCTTTGGCTTGAAGCTCCGTGGAGGCTTTTTAAGGCTTTTGATCCAGTGCTTTCGTCTTTCGAGCTTTCTACTCTGCGTGTGTGTTCATCAAGGAGTTTGTTCTTGGTGAATTCAAGAGTTAGCTCGTCATCAGGCCTTGATTCCAACATCGTGATGAGATTGGAGTAGCTCTTTGGAAGCGAGCAAAGCAGTATAGCCGTGATGTGAGAGTCCCTTAGTGTTTCGCCAATGGTTCGCAGTTTGTCAACAAGTTCTATCATGGTAGTGATATGCTGTTGCATGTCTTTGTCTTCTTCGAGTTTTAAGCTGTATAGTTTCCTTAGCAAATAAATTTTTCCTGAGAGTGTTTTTCTTTCATAGATATTTTTAAGAGTGTCCCAGGTAGCTTTGGCTGTTAGTAGGTTTTTGACATGCACTATTTGTGAGTCGGCGATGCTTAGATTAATGATAGCTCTAGCTTTTGAGTCTTTCTTTTTCCATTCGATTTTAGGTTCATCTGGAATATTTTCGGTGACAACTTCCCAAAGATCTTCCTTTTGCAAGAGCATTTCAATTTTGAAAGACCATAGTGAGTAGTTATAGCCGTCGAGCTTATTTAGGGTTACATCGTGGCTCGGGAGTGACGCCATTTTTGCTAAGCCTTTTTTCTTTGTCTTAACTCGTTAGTTGAATTTCATGCAATATTCAGTCTCATAATCTAATTGTTGTAAGATTTAGGTACTTACAGCTTGTAGGAAGGCATGAGGACGTTGAGGATTATATGATAATAATCTTTATTATCCATTTAGCAAGAAAGACAAAATTATGGTAGCGAACAGTTATTGAAGTATAGAGAAGAAGGTAAACAAAACAGTTGTGATGATGATAGGTCCAGTGTGGCGCTAGCTGTCGTAGCATTCAGTTATCCAACAATTTTTAATTAAAAAGGCATATATTGGATCGAAATATCATTTATTTTACCTATATTTATTCCTTTTTAATTAAAGATTTATTTATGGATTGCTTTATTAAAAAAAAAATTAAATTTTAAAATGAATTTTTTAAATACCCACATTTTTTGTTAAACTTTTTAAAAAAGGTTCTTACAGTTTATTGTTTAAATCATTTTTAATTTATTTCAAATGTTTTAATAGATACATATATTTTTACATTTATCTCTTAATGAGTTATTAATGAATTATTTTTATGTAATTATTAAAAATTTTTTAATATAAGATAGAACTCATTTTTTTCCTTTAATATTTTAAGATATTTTACATATTTGATTGCATTTTTATAATAATTTTTTCATGCACAAAATTTCTCCCACCTACTCTGTATTTTAATTGATTTCAACTGTGATATTATGACACTATGGGCGTTGAGTTTTGTGTATACAAAAATGTGATGCCTCGATAAAGGTTGGCGTTCAGCCAGCTGAAATATTGGCAAAATAAATATTTTATTAAATCCAATATATGCCTTTATTATCTAATGAATTAAGTATGGATTGCTCTATTTTCAAAACAAAAAAAAAAATATATATATATATATAGTAAAACCCCGCTAATATGAACCTGCGATATAGCGAACCTTCCCTTAAAACGAACCTAAGGCGATTCCCAATTCCATTCCATTGAAAATACCTTTATTATAAACAATACTTAAAGTTACACTGCATAAGTTTCTTTTCTATGAAAAATCAATATTTATTTCAAAGAGAAATATTTACTATTTCTAACTTTTTTGAATGAGGTATGAGAGGGTGAAAATATGAAGAGTATTTATTCATTTAAAATACAATATAACGCGGCTGATGATTGTAAAACGAAAATTAAAATTATACCGCGAATGTTTCTTTTAAAAATCGAAATTTATTTTCAAAGAGAAATAGCGACATTTCTAACTTTGAGGATGAGGTATGGAAAGGTGAAACATGAAGAGTAATGGAGAACGGAATATATAGCGTTATATTGTATTTTAAATGTTACTTTAAATATAAGTTATGAACGGAAAAATACGTCCAGGGTAGCCGAGTGGACAAGGCACCTGCCCGGTAAGCAGAAGGGTGTGGGTTCGATTCCCGCCCCTGGACACTTTTTATTTTTCCGTTCTCCATTACTCTTCATGTTTCACCTTTCCATACCTCATCCTCAAAGTTAGAAATGTCGCTATTTCTCTTTGAAAATAAATTTCGATTTTTAAAAGAAACATTCGCGGTATAATTTTAATTTTCGTTTTTTATTTATTCATTACCATTCATATTTTCACCCTCTCATACCTCATTCAAAAAAGTTAGAAATAGTAAATATTTCTCTTTGAAATAAATATTGATTTTTAATAGAAAAGAAACTTATGCAGTGTAACTTTAAGTATTGTTTATAATCACCCGCCGCAGTCCTTTATAATGTATTATAAAATACCTTTATTATAACAAACTTTGCGATTTTTAAAATAGCGAACTACCCCTATAACGAACCTATTTTAACTCCCAAAATAATAAAATCTATTTAAAATACTAGGCTTATAATGAACTTAAAATTGTGATTAAAAATTTTTAAAACAAAATTTTAAGTATGTTTCAGCTCACGGATCGCGATTTCAAAACAAAAAATTAGTGGCATTGTTTGTTTTCATTTCCATCCTATTTTTGCTGTATGTTGTATACATTTTTACGCATTATACTTTTATTTAATAGAATATCTTTGCATTCGACAATTTTTAAATATAATTTTTTTTTTTCAAATTTCACTTTTCCCTTTCAAACAACAAGGTATTAGAGACATTTTTTTTCCAATTTGTAACAATGGATCGCTTCTTCCACGGAAGATGGCGCCAGCTGATGGGGATCAGCGCATGCGGTGCCGTCCCGTCACGTGAGAGCTGCGCCTGTATATGTTATTTTTCGCCTTTCTACATTTTGTTACATTAAATTTTTGTATTCCAATAAGAGAAAAAATAAAATAGGTAAAATTCCTCTCACTTTTAGTTTCATGTAAATCTTCAAAATTAAATTGGATACAAGTTGGCGCCCAACGTAGTGACAAAGAAAATAATTTTAACTTAAGAAGCTAGTGTGTGGATGTTCGACTGCTAATGTCAAGATTTTCTACCCAGGAAAAGACAGATAAGTAAAATTTTCTTTAAAATTCATAATCAATCCCGATATTTATGCATACTATATTTTAGAAATATTTGGTTCTAAGGTCTAGTTTGTTTATAAATATTTTTTCGTGAACCTGAAAAACTAACGGGTGTTAAGAAAAAGCAAAGGAATATTAATAGTTTTGTTGGTGCTATCAGAATTTAAAAATGACTTATTTGGGTAAAGGAATGAAGATAGATCTCTTGTTGTTGGCACAGGAATTAGAAGAAAGCCCAGATAGTGGTATGCAAATTGTGGATATGAAGGATCTTATCTTCAAGTCGTCTGCTTATGATGAAGAATTTGTGAAAAACATGTTAACTAATATAATCGAAGAACGAAAGGCTCAAGAACAATTTTTACTTAAATAACAGAGAAACCTAGGGGTGAAACAAGGAAGAAAGATAGCTTCCCAATTTTTTGTTATGGATGTGGCTTCATAAAGGCAAGATTTCCAACTTGCAATCTTACTGAGACTGTACCGAAAACCAATGTGAATAGCATGAGTTTTTAAAGCTCCTTCACAGAAAGTCAACTAGTGAGCCTCATTGAAGTTTTTATATGTCACCATCAGGCGGCAGTTTGTGCAGATATGGGTGCTACACACTCCTAAGCTGGGGAGAAGCTTTGTCGCCTGTTAAAGACAATGGCGTGAAGTTTGTACCAAAAACCACTGCTATAAAACTACCTGATGGTGAAGAGAAAATAGTCGATATTTTTGACTGCAACTGTTGGCATCCATGCTAAAGAAAAAAAAGAAAAGATTCCTACTTCATTGAGGGTTCTGACCAATGCTGGAGCGAATAGAACCCTCTTGGGTACAGACTTTTTAAAGGCTGCTGGAATTGTTCTAGATATCCATATGGGAAAATGGTATTTTCCTGAAAGCCCACAAAGAAAATATGATTTCATTGAGAATCCACCTAACATTGCTGCATTATTGAGTTTCTGAAAATGTGTCTCCATCATCTTCCTAAGGATGAAGAAACTCTTCTCACTGTACACCAGAAAGGTAAATTGAACTCCCTTTTGGAAAAGATTGAGACTGTTTCCAACCGGGGGAAGAGGCCACACCTTTCTGCGAGCACCATATCGATACAGGGAACACTCCGCCAGTCTTTCCCCTCCCTACAGGATGAATCCTGCAAAAAAGAAAATCTTAAGGACTGAGATTGATAGACTGTTGGCCGAAGGAATAATAGAGAAATGTGAATCTCCCTATGTTTCTCCAGTAGTTCTGGTCCCTAAACCCGATGGTGGTATACACTTGTGTGTTGATTACAGAAAGCTCAATGCAAGGACAAAATCAGACTCTTATCCTTTACCCAGATTGGATGATCAAATGAATGAAGCTCGACACACACCTTACATGTCTACTATCGATTTGCGTGCTGGTTACCATCAGGTCAAGGCACATCCAGCAGATCAGGACAAAACAGCCTTTGCATATCCTTTTGGGACCTATCGTTATTTAAGAATGCCTTTTTGGACTACGTAATGATCCTTCTACATTTCGAAGACTGATAGATTTCGAGGTGGGTTAGGACAAGTTCTAGTTCTCTTGTATCTAGATGATATTTTTATCGTCCTGTCTGATACTTTTGAAAAACACATCACCGATCTTCAATCGGTTTTTGAAAGACTCACTCTGTTTAAACTACATGCTAATAGGCACAAGTGTCATTTTGCTTGTTCTCGAGTTAAGTATCTGGGTTTCTGGATTACCCAAGAAGGACTAAAAATTGATCGGGACAAGGTATTCTCTGTCCAGAAGATTCTGCCTCCTACGAATGTAAAAGAAGTTTAATCCTTTTTGTAGACTTTTTCCTGGTTTCGGCGTTACATACCAATTTTTTCTGAAAAGTCTAGGCTCCTTAGTAATTTAACCAAGAAGAAAGTTCCATCGAGGTGGGAATTTTCCCACCAAAAGGCTTTTGAAAAGTGCTTGATAACCCCTCCTGTATTGAAACAAGCAGATGGATCTAACCCGTATATCATTCGAACGGATGCTAGCAGTTTTGCACTCGGAGCAGTATTACTACAGGGACAAGGAGCTGACCGAAAGATCGATTGAATATGCTATCCGATTATTGAATCCCGCGGAAAGAAATTATTCTACTACGGAACGAGAAGCTCTTGCAGTGGTTTGGGCCTAATAGGTAAATCAAATGACTTCTTTTGATATTCAGCCTTAATGTAAGGAAATTGGTCAATTTAGGGAATTAAAACAAACTGCTCATTATTAAGTGGCTGCCTTTTCCTGTGTGTATTGCTGCCTTTTAATTATACAGTCTAAAAATTTTGAAAAGTGAAAAAAATGGCCAAAGCGTCGCTATAGTGAACCAAAAGCTCTGTCCCATTGAAGTTCACTATAGAGGGATTTTACTGTATATATATCTTTTTATATATAAAAGTCAATGTCTGTTGTCTGTTTCGCGATAAACTCAAAAGCTACTGAAACAATTGGTACCACATTTTGCATGTCGCTTTTTATAAACCTGAGGAAAATTCTCGGCTACATTTTGAGTAGTATTTTTGGCTATTTATTTTTTTCATCTGAAGAATCTTTTTTATTTACGAAGCGAAGTAACAACAGGTTAATTAAGCGACCAATGAGCGTTCTGATTTTTTTTTTCAAGTTGCTTGCGTACTTTTTTTGAAATATATTTTAATACGAGTGTTACTTTTTTTTTACAAATGTATTGAGCATTGAGAGAGAAATTTATATTACTAAGTTACGGTAAGTGCACACAATGCATTAAAAAAAACTTTACAAAATTAGCGTTACTGTATGTAAAAAATGGCTTTCGTATTTTTTATTAATTTTTGTTATGGACTTTGTTTTTTTTATCTAAAAAAAATCGTTTAAAATGCAGTTTTAGTCATTAGCAAACACATATGTTTGCCTAATTTCCATGTGCTCTTTTATTTTTAACAGAAAAATATTTACATGCCAGTATTTTGGATTAATTTTTTATAAACCTATTTTTTTCTTATTCTTACTGAGAAGATGGGCATTGCAGTCAAGATCCATCGCAGTCACTCACTGAACTCAGGTAATTCAAGGGTTAATGCGCTGGGGCGGGTACCTCGGGGGTTGAGTGGAAAAGCTGCCATCTATTTAAACTATATTGATTTTGAAACAACTAAATGGATTGCAAAAAATAATTAAATAAAATACCTAAACACTAATATAATACAATTTTTGCCATCACACAAATCTTTTGCCTGTGATTTATGTGTTACTTCAGTATTGTTATTCTATGACACTTCTACTATTTATTATTGATGTACTTTCAGTATGAAGGAAATTGCACTCGGGGGAATTCTTGAGGGAAACCGAGTCATTCGTCTAGTATGGTATGTTCCGAAAGGGACATTCAGGGTGTGGAGAGTTATCCAGTACCTCTCTGCACCTTGGAAGACCTTTAACAGTTCTCACGGAGTACAGGCAGTCGTGGTCGAGGCAGAATGGAAGACTTGGGATTGTCCACACAAAAAATGAAGGGACACTGTTGTACTATGAAAGTTCTGTGTGAACAGATAAGAGTCGAAATAGGAGCAAAAGATGGAGATATAAGAAGAGTTCTTACTGATCTACGACATGATCAAGGGATGAAGTGACGTGGGCTCCCGTAGATGATGAAATGACTATAAATAGCTGGTTTGGCGGAGGTTTATATACTTTGCGATGAGGAAGTACTGGGTCTTTAGCGGGTGTAATAAGGACGTGGATCACAGAAGAGATGTCATTGTACACTCTTAACGACTTCCTGGCAACTTTCTGACATCTTCTATGTCTCGTTCCTAAACCTTGTT
Source organism: Cordylochernes scorpioides (assembly GCA_030710605.1). Classification (NCBI taxonomy): domain Eukaryota; kingdom Metazoa; phylum Arthropoda; class Arachnida; order Pseudoscorpiones; family Chernetidae; genus Cordylochernes; species Cordylochernes scorpioides. The sequence goes on from CP092865.1 coordinate 70,101,017, forward strand.
GGACTTCTGTATCTCAATATAGTTGCACTGGGCTGCGGTTTGGCAGATTCTTCAGTCTTGTTTCTCTCCTCAGACGTGTCTTGCATCTTTCCAGAACGTGTCTCAACCATTCTACAAGGTTAAACTAGTCAATAATAAGACAACTATATATTTAGGTAGCACCTAGAATATCTCTTTTTTTATCACATCAACGTTTAAAGCAGGTGGGGTATTTAGTGTATCAAAATACAAATGTTTTATAGTACATAATATTTTATAGTAATAATCTGTTTTATAAAAATAAATAAATGTATAATTTAAATTTTAAATATATTAAAAATAATATTATAAATAATTTTTAAAATACGCGCATTAATCATGATGCAACACTTCCCCCTCTCCAGAGGTCGTCACGTCCTCGTGAGTGACCTCATCAATTCTTTCAAAATAGGGTTTGAGTCTTGAGACATGGACAATCAATGGGTCTTGGCCAAGATTATCTTTCGGCTCAATTAAGTAATTTACGCTGGACAGCTTCTTTAATATTCGATATGGGCCAAAATATTTTCTCAATAGTTTTGCACATTTTCCGATTTTCCTGACTGGTGTCCAAACTGCCACTAAATGTCCTGGTTCATAGATTCTCTCGTTGTGTTTTTGTCATAGTTTCTTTTCATTCTTTCCTGAGTCTTCTCTGTGTTGTTAATGACTACCTGTCTCGTCCTTGCTATTTTATCTAAGTAGTTTTCCATATATTCGTCGTAATCGTCCATGTTACTGTCCGTTGGGATATTCTCGTCGTCTAAGAGGGACATGGGTTCCCTCCCAAACAACAGGAAAAATGGAGAGTAGCCTGTGGTTTCTTGAATTGTGGTATTATACGCGTGGGTGATAAAAGGTAGGATTTCGTCCCAGTTCTTCTGATCCGTATTCACATACATGCTGATCAGATTGATCAAAGTTCTATTTAGCCGTTCCGTTAATCCGTTAGTCTGGGGGTGGTAGCTCGTTGTGAAGCAATGTTTAACTTTGCACATTTTCATAACCTCCTTCATCAAATTGCTAGTGAATTGTGAACCTCTGTCGCTGATAAGAAATCTTGGAGCCCCGTGACGTAAAAATATATGTTCGATTAAAAATGTAGAGACTTCTTTCACTGTCGCTTCTGGTACTGCCTTTGTTTCAGCATACTTGGTATAATAATCCGTCAACACAATTATCCATTTCCTTCTTCTTTTCGTTGATGGCAAGGGGCCAACAAAGTCAATTCCGATTCTTTCAAAAGGGTAGTTAGCTGGAGGAATAGGTTGTAAAAGTCCAGATGGCAACTGATTTGAACCTTTCCGACTTTGGCAAAGATGGCACGTCTTTACAAATTTGGAAACATCTTTCAGCATGGAAGGCCTATAGTATTTATTCTTCAATCGGTATGTGGTTCTGGCGACGCCCAGATGACCATTCAGCATATGGTTGTGGTATTCACTCATGATTTCTTTCCTTCTCTTCTTTGGCACTACCAGCAACCATTCTCTACCTTCAGGATTTGGATTTTTCTTGTAGAGACACCCATTTTCTTCTTTAAAGTTCTGTGTAATTGAACGCTTGTTTCCACGAAGGTTCTCCTTAATATTCTCAATAAAATCATCCTTTTCGTCTATTATTTGATTCAGAAATAGTCTTTCATAATCCTCGTCCCATTCGTTTTCTGGTAAGGGTCCTCTAGATAGACCATCAGCGTCCAGATGTTTTTTTCCCGATTTGTGTATAATTTCGAAATTATATTCCTGAATCTTCAGTGCCCATCGTGCTAATCGACCGGTCGGATCTTTTAAATTCTTAAGCCAGCATAGTGCGTGATGATCAGTGACGATTTTAAAGTGCCTTCCATATAAATAGGGCCGTAATTTTGATATCGACCACACTATAGCTAAACATTCCTTTTCGGTGGTTGAATAATTTTGCTCAGGTTTACTTAGGGTTCGGCTCAAATATGATATTACCTTCTCTTCGCCACCGATATTTTGAATTAGTGTTGCGCCTAAGCCGATGTTAGAGGCATCTGTGTGAATGCAGGTGGCTGCATTTGGATCAAAGTGACCTAAAATTGGCGGATTTATAAGAGCTTTTTTAAGGTTTTGGAACGCTTCTTCCTGTTTTCCTGTCCAGATAAATTGCACATTTTTTCTGATGAGACTGGTCAATGGGTCAGCGATTAATGAGAAATCTTTAATAAATTTTCTATAATATGAACACATTCCTAGGAATGATTGCACTTCTTTGGCCTTCTTGGGCTGAAGAAAATCTCTAATGGCTTTGATATTATATTCGGCAGGTTTTATACCCTCTTGGTTGGTTATATGTCCAAGGATCTCAAGTTCCTCGAAAACAAATCTGCATTTCTTGGCGTTCAGTTTTAAATTAGATTCGCTGAATCATCTGAGGATAGCTTCAAGTCTTTTAATGTGGTTTGGAAAGTCCGAGCTGTATATAATCACATCGTCCAGGTAGCAAAGGCAAATCTGCCATCTCAGATTTCCGAGGACATTGTCCATGTTCCTCTCAAAAGTAGCAGGGGCGTTGCATAGACCGAAGGGCATTACGTTGAATTCATATAACTCATGTGCCGTAGTGAAAGCCGTCTTCTCTTTGTCTCTCCAATTTCGACTTGCCAATATCCCGATTTGAGATCTATTGCTGAGAAGTACTTGGATCCTTGGAGAGTATCCATTACATCATCAATTCTTGGGATTGGATAAACATCCTTCACTGTTACTTCATTTAATTTCCTGTAGTCCACACAAAATCTGTATTTGCCATCTCGTTTTTTGACCAATATAACGGGAAAGGACCAGGGACTTGAAGATTGTCTAATTATTCCTTCTTCAAGCATCTCGTCTATTTGATCCTTTATGATGGTTCGTTCCTTAGCGCTTACCCGGCAAGGCTTGTGCTTTATCGGTTTTGTGTCTTCTGTATGAATCTGATGTTTTGCCAAATTGGTCCTGCCTAACCTCGATGAGAACAAATCAGTATACTTGGCCAAAATTTGTTTTAACCTCTCTTGTTCTTTAAATGATAAATTTTTGTTTATTTGAAATTGTATTTCGTCATTTTCATTTTGCTTCTCTTTATTCTCTATAAAATTTACCCCTGCAGGAAGACTTCCATAAGCCAATGTTTGGTCTTTCATGATTTTTGAAGGTCGAGGATAAGGGTTCGTTATCTAGATATGGGTTTTCTTATCCGTGACAGTAAGCAAACTTCTTGCCAATCGAAGACCATTTGTTTGAGTCATTCTGTTGTTTACTTCGATCACATATTCGCCATCCTCTGCTTCTATTGAGGCCCTAATCAATTTAATAGATAGTTTAGGTATAACGGTATCTGTAGTGCTCTTTATTTTTTTTTAGATCATAATTGCTTACGTCATGATTACTCATCAAATTATATTTTATTGTTTCTCGTTTACAATCAATTTTAGCATTCATTTTTTTAAGGAAATCTCGTCCAAGATTAAGAGTTCGTAGATGCGCGTCCATTACTACATATTCGTGGGATAATTCAGTGTCATCAATTTTTAAATCTAAAATAATGCTACCTACCATATCTAATTTTTTCCTATCGGGTCCTGAACACGTTTTAGTGAGACTATTTATTTCACGGCCAGCAAAAAGTGCTGTTCCTAGGTCGACCACTGAAAGATCGGCGCCTGTATCAATCAAAGCTTCGCATAACCCTATCTTGTCCACATTAATATTAATTTTGTACCTAGGGTCCAACTTTCTAATTCCATTTATGGTCGACTTGCTTTGATTGAAGGAATCAGGCGCGACACTTAGTTTAAATCTTCCAACACGGAATATCTATTCCGTGTAGGAATATTCGTTTGTGTGTCATTACAAACATCCGCATAGAGGCGAGGCCGTGTATAATCTTTCCTTTCGTCCATTTGAAGATTTTCTTGGCTCTTGTCTTGGGAAACTGAGGGGTCCTCTTCTACGATCCTCACAAACTTGACTCTGCAATACCGCGCTACGTGTCCTGGCTTGTTACACTTGAAACATATTGGTCTCCCGTCTTCTGTCTTATTCCTGTTTGAATCTGGACTCTTCTACTTATATATTTGCCTTATTCTGTCTGTCTGAAGCTCACGGATGGGATTTTTCATAACCATCGGTGGTTCAGTGGTAGAATGCTCGCCTGCCACGCGGGCAGCCTGGGTTCGATTCCCGGCCGATGCATTTTTTTTTTACAATTTTTAAAACTCATTTATATATTATACAAGAATGACATCCACGGCGCCAATTTATAATTGTAACGAATAGTATTTGAATAAAAGCATTTAATCGGGTAAAACCCGGGCGTTGCCCGGGTCATTCGTATATAATCTACTTATATATTTGCCTTATTCTGTCTGTTTGTCTGAAGCTCACGGATGGGATTTTTCATAACCATCGGTGGTTCAGTGGTAGAATGCTCGCCTGCCACGCGGGCGGCCCGGGTTCGATTCCCGGCCGATGCATTTTTTTTTTTTTTACAATTTTTAAAACTCATTTATATATTATACAAGAATGACATCCACGGCGCCAATTTATAATTGTAACGAATAGTATTTGAATAAAAGCATTTAATCGGGTAAAACCCGGGCGTTGCCCGGGTCATTCGTATATAATAATTGTATAAACGAATGCAAGACAAAATCACCGCGAATGTTTCTTTTTTTAAGGCAATTTCTTTTTAAGGCAATTATCGTTATTTATCGTTAATTTTTGTTTCGATTTTATTGAAAAAAAAACGATATGGTGCCTTTAAAAAATGATCTTTATTACTATGCAGTTTTCTATTTAGTCAATATACCTAAGTTCATGTTGCAAATGTAATTATCTCTATCGATTTAGTAGGTGAAATGCAAAAAAAAAATCGACATGATGAAATCTTTATGAAAATTCACATTTTTATTTTTATATTTTCAAGACACACACAGTTTGGGGCGGGACGTTTCACAAGAGAGACATCCACGGCGCCAATTTATAATTGTAGCGAATAGTATTTTAATTAAAACATTTTAAAAACACACAGTTTGGAACGGGACGTTTCACAAGAGTGACATCCATGGCGCCAATTTATAATTGTAACGAATAGTATTTGAATTAAAACGTTTTTAAAATATATACGCACTCGGGTAAAACCCGGGCGTTGCCCGGGCCATTCGTCTAGTATTGTATGTTTTCCTTGGGTAGACCGGTTTTGGCTCAGGAATGGGAGTGTAAAATCGTCTAGGGGCAGATACCTGGGGCAGCGGCTTGTTCTGGTAGTACCTCGGAGCGGGGGCCTGGGGCTTGGGGGTGTTCTGGTAGTACCTCGGAACGGGGGCCTGGAGGTATTCTGGTCTGGTCTTCTGAACGATGGAGCGTTCTTCCATTGCTCTTGATGATGGGAACGAGGAGAGCGTGGTCCATTATATAGAGCCTTTGACTTTTCTACACGTTCTTGATAATTATTTTCAAACAAATCCATCTTTTTACACAATCTTAGGAGTTCGCTGGTATTCTTAGGAGGGTTTAAGTAGAGGGCAAAAGAGTTTTCTTTCTTTAACCCTCCAATAACCCAGTTTATTTTATTCTCTTCTTCCATTTGGGGGTCGAACTTGTTGCACAGAACCAGGATATCCTCTGCAAACCTGATTGCAGGTTCATTCCACTCCTGCATTCTGTTTAGCCTCATCTTCATTTCTTCTTTGTTGGCGTCTGAGGCAAAATCCTGAATTAGGCGGCTCTTGAAATGTTCCCAGCTGGTAAAACTTATCTTGTGTAGGTCCAACCAGGTTTTGGCGCTACCAATCATATTCATGGCTGCATAGCGAGAAATAATATATTCTGCCCAGTGGTACAGGAAGCCAATTTCTTCAAGGGACTCAATCCATGGGCGAGGGTCTTCTGTTCCATCATATTTGGGGATGTCTATGTTGGGGTTCAAGACAACTGGGTCGGCACTTGCATCTCTACCAATTGTTGCACTGGGCTGCGGTTTGGCAGATTCTTCAGTCTTGTTTCTCTCCTCAGACGTGTCTTGCATCTTTCCAGAACGTGTCTCAACCATTCTACAAGGTTAAACTAGTCAATAATAAGACAACTATATATTTAGGTAGCACCTAGAATATCTCTTTATTTATCACATCAACGTTTAAAGCAGGTGGGGTATTTAGTGTATCAAAATACAAATGTTTTATAGTACATAATATTTTATAGTAATAATCTGTTTTATAAAAATAAATAAATGGATAATTTAAATTTTAAATATATTAAAAATAATATTATAAATAATTTTTAAAATACGCGCATTAATCATGATGCAACAATATTTTTGCTATTTAACTCAACTCTTCTTCCATTACACAGTTTTAGAGTATTATCCTCAGTTTTTGTACAGAGTACATTATATGTTGTGATGCAATGACACATGTCAATCATGCGTATAATTATTTACAGAAGTGTTTATTATACAACACGACAATCTTGTTATATTAAACAATATGGGGTTGTTGGTTCAAATTACAATTGATGGGCCCCAGAAGTAAAAGAGTTTATCCAGGTTTGAATGGGTAAAGCCTAAATCAAATTTACAATATATAAAAGCAATGATAATAAAATATTAAAATGATTTTTGAAAACAAACGTAGTTGAAAATTGAACAAAAATATTATTCTAGAGAGGTTATAACTCATATGATAGATGGGATAATAATTTCGTTTTCCAAAATGGTGATATGTAGAGAACGATTTTTCTTTTGCGTTATAAAGTCGAGATCAGATTGACTGAATTGTTTTAATTGATGATTGTTAGTAAAGCTTTTTATATAATTAATCAGGTCACGTTGAGAATAGCGTAATTGTGATATAAAACTGTTCGGCATCTGTACATTTTTTCTAATGGTTGAATAATAAAAATTGTTTGGACGCTGGGCTTTTAGGAGCACAGTGAGATATGATTGTAAAATCGCAATTGTATTATACAAATAAAAGAATTGTTGTGCGCTGTGTAAGCTGCATAAATCGGAATTTCAGAAGCGCACATTATTGACTGGATTGGTTACTGATGTAAGGTTTGGTCTTATTGGCCAAACGATAGATAATCTACTTTACTTGTGGCTTTAAATGATGGTGCATCTAATTCTGATATACTTCAAAAATTGTTCTAATAATGTCGGAGGGAATGGTAAAAACATTAAGATTAATAGAATTATAAACGCCAAAAAATCTTTGATTATAAAGGTTCTAAACCAAACTGACAATAAAATACTACTAGATGAATTTAACAAATCAGGAGATTTGAAATTGATTAGTAAAATTTACATACCGACACTAAGAGATCCAATTATAATAGTCAAAACGTATCCAAAATTACAGATGCGGCGAACTTCGTCCGAACCGTATGCAAATTGAACTCTGATTTAGAAAATTTGGAAAGTGAAATAAAGGTTCTATTTATAATGAGATCTAACTCTCCATATCACAGTATAGTATTAAGGGTGGCTCCTAAAGTTTACCAAATTTAAAAAATAATGGGGAATGAGATATATACCTATTTTTTGAGCGATGTTCTACACAAGACAGAATATTTGTAAGACAATGTCAAATTGTTTTGAATTTAATCCGAATCGCAAAACAAAAGACTGCCAAAGCATTAAAATATGTAAAATATGCAGTGTACAGCAAGCATGTCAAACTCAAATCCTAACACGGGCCAAATAAAAAAGTAATAAGATTATGTGGGCCGCAAAAAAAGAAAACAAGTAATTAAATTTTTATAGTAACATTTATGTAGGTTTATTTTAAAAAATACTAATAAGAAAAAAGAATGTAAAGTTAATATTTTCTCCCTGATATTTGGCATCTCTTTTCTGCTACCATCTTTCCTACTTCGGGGGAAATCTTGTTCGCAGTGATTAATTTTAAAACTGACCCAAGGTGAACGTCAGTAATTCTCGATCTGATTGGAGACTTATTTCCTTTCATAAGTAAAAATAACTGCTCGCACCGATAAGTACTTCCAAACATGGACATAATTTCATATGCTAATTTTCGAGTGTTTTCAAATCTGGGTGGCAAATATTTGTAAAATTCAGAAACGCCAACTTCAATGAATTTTGCCTTTAAATCTGAATCGCACTGGATATCTATTACCTCCATTTGCATATGATTAGGTACTGATTCTATATTTATCGAGAAAATCGAAGAAAACAAAGTAAACTTGCCTTCCAAAGATTTGAAATCAGAAAACCTTGTTTCAAATTCATTTCTAAGACTTAAAATTTTTTCCGCATATTTTTGATACGATGCAGTTTCACCTAAACTTGATTTGTACATGTTGCATGTCGGAAAGTGCATTAAATCTTCGTTTTTCAACTGCTTTTCCCAAAGAACTAGCTTACATTTGAATGCATTAACTTGGTCACACATGTTGGTAATGATCTGATCCTTTCCTTGCAGTTTCAAATTCAAATCCGACAAGTGTTTTGTTATGTCAACCATGAAGGACAAATCTTGCAACCATACTTGATCAGAAAACAAAGTGATGTCTTGATTCTTGGTTATTAAAAACTGACATATTTCTTCTTTCAAGTCCCAAAATTGTTTGAGAACCTTGGAGCATGATAGCCAACGTACCTCGGTATAGTATGATAAACCTGAATATTCGCTTTCTAATTCAGTTAAGAACAGAGAGAACTGTCGCTGATTTAAACCTCGAGATCTTATGAAATTGATGAATTTTTTTATAGGTGTCAACACATTTTCCATTTTTATTACCTACGTACATCATACTTCCTGATGTATAATGCAATGCGTATGATGAATATTGGAACCATCAGAAATTTCACTTAGTTTTTTTCGCAGTAATGCTACGAAACCGTTGGTTTTTCCAGTCATTGAAGGAGCTCCATCTGTTGCTACAGAAGTCAATTTTGATTGAGGTAAATTGTATTTTTGCAGAAGATCATAAACGCAATTAAATATATCTTCTCCTGTAGTAGTGCCATGCATCGGTACTAGTTCCAATAATTCCTCAAAAATGTTGAAATTGTGTCGCAAGCTCGAAAAAAAAACCCAGCTAACTGAGCTACGCCCCCAATGTCCGTACTCTCATCACGGGCAATGGAAAATGCTTCGAAACAAGATGATTTTTCTTTTATCTGATCATTTAAATTTCTGGCCATATCAGTAACTCTTTCCACAACGGTATTTCGAGACAAAGATATTGCTTGAAACGTCTTCACACTTCCAGGACAAACAATTTCAGCAGCTTTAATTAAACATTCCTTGATGAAATCACCTTCAGTAAAAGGTTTTGAGTGTTTAGCTATCATCTCCGATAAAACGTAGCTTGCATGTGCACCGCCGCTTCACTCTCTTGTGATACTTTAGTAAACATAAACTGTTGTTTTTTCATTCCCAACTTGAACTCTTTTAACTTTTCTTGTCTCATTAAACCTTCGTAGTTATCATATTTTGATTTATGTTGTTCATAATGACGTTTAATGTTATATAATTTTGGTACACTAATAGCATTATTACATATCAAGCAGATGATTTTATCTTTTACTTCAGAGCAAAAATACTCTAATTCCCACTCTTCTTGAAAATTCCTATGTTCGTCAGCAATTTTTCGTTTAGTTTTACTGCCACTTGGTTTTGATGAAGACATATTGAATACAAAGGTCTGAAAAAAAATTAGTAATAGCTAACACAAAATAATAAAACGTTTTAATTAATATTTATCTTTTTTAATTAATATTTTTTAACTTACCAGACACAGAATAACTGCACAAATTATTGAACGTAACTTGAAAAAAAAAATTTTTTTTTCTAGTACTCCGAAAGAATATTTTCTTTAAACTTTAAGGCACACAATACTTATGGCGATGTACATACGTTATGTATGTAGGTATAATATTATCAAAACTTACGACTTATGTATGGCGACCAGTGGTTCGTTATTAATAAATAAATTATGTATAATTACTATTGTTAAAAATTAGGCTACAAATTTTTATTATTATTTTTTTTTATTTATAATTTTTTTTAAATTAAAATATATTGTCTGGTGGGCCGCAAATTTATTCGTTGTGGGCCGCATGAGGCCCGCGGGCCGCGAGTTTGACATGCTTGGTGTACAGGGTAGCCACAACTGTACTGAAGCAACAAATTGTCACAATCGCTCTAGGCTCTCTAAATAAAAAAAATGAAACCTTTATACAAACCATAGATTAAATTCAAGCGAATGCCCAATTTACAAACTACAAATAGACAGACTTATCTAAAGGACACAATATTCACAAATACACGAGGGAAATGATGTATCAAATATAATTTAAAGTTTAATCTTATGTATATTAATATCCTATATGATTGAAAATGTGAGATGTGTTCATAAAATGTAAGAAAAAGTTTTACTGCGATAAGTGAACTATAAAATATTTATTTTTGCATCCAATGATGAACTTCCTGCACATTATAACACTTATAACACAATATCCATATATCACAAAAAAAAGGTGATGCTGGCCTAGATATACTATCCCTATTAAAGATTAAAGAAACAAATTTACTTACATTTCCCAGTTTGGCCATCGCCAAGGCCCCTGGTTTCCACGCCCCGCTCCCCCTGGTGGCTGCTTTCAAGACTGACCCCTCTATCCTCACCCAGGGTGACCAAATCATAACAAAAAATAAATAAATCTTTATCAGATCACCCTATGTAATAGGTCGAAAAAGGCAAAAATAGTATACCTAGGTAAAATATATATAATATATTATTTATATATATGTGGTATAATATAATAAGGTGGAAAGAGAAATAAGGACACCACAAGTTGGAGAAGGAACCCAAGACAACCAGTGAGAAATGGGGGGGGGGGGGGAGAAGGCCGGGCCTGCCACCGCTGAGCGGCCGGCCGTTCGCAAAACAATGACCAACTGTCTCATAGTCCTGAGGTTGCAAGTAACGGGCCCCTTGGAATGTCGCTGATATCTCAAGTGACCGGACCCCACATCCTGTCCCAATAGTCCCGAGAACTCCGGGCCTCTGGTCGCCCCTTGGAATGTCGCTAGTGTCTCAAATGACCGTACTTTAGCTGCCCATCTCTCTCTGGGTTGACTGTAGGTTTGTTTTATTATTCCAGGAAGAGTATATATTATGACATATGGCCCCCGTTGAAGAAGGCTGAACATGGTTTGAGTACACTTAAAGCTGTAGAAGCCAGAAATAAAGAAAATAATTTTACAGTTGAAATTAATTAAGGTTATGGTGACATAGCTTTATGTAAATAAAATATTGTATAGTACACAAGTAAATATTATTTACAAGCAATTTTACAACACCGGAGAGTTTGATATTTAAGGGAATTTTTGATAATATCAAAGCTATAAAAGGCTATATACAATAACATCTAATGTATTATAAGGGAAATTATATTGAGGAGTGTGAACAACGAGAAGGGGAGTCACATACACATGGTGAAATTCTGAAGGTCATTAAGACTGGGGAACTCTACACTTTAAGATATTTTTCAGGCGGACATGGCAAGGGGAAACTTGGCATGGGCTTTCTATGCTATAGGTGTAGAGTACGAGAAATGAGAGATTGAGGTTGGAAATTGTGTGAGCTCAGGACTGAGGTAAATATAGAACTACATACAATGTTAGAATTTTGGCGAACAGAGCGAGGGGAAACTTGCTTTGGGCTATTCTACCTTATCTATGCAGTTACTTGTGTAGCGAGTCCGAGGGGAAAAATCCCGTGTGTAGGTGAGGAAGTCGAATGGACTTATATTTAATTTGCGAAGATAAAATAGTTCGAGATGCAAAGGTAGAATATAGGCGAACAGAGCGAGGGGGAAATTTGCTTTGGGCCTTTCTACCTTAATTATTTCGATACTAAGAGATTCTAGTAGTTTTAGCTAATTGAAGGAAAGTGTGCGCGCACAGTGCCAAAAATTGGGAAGAGGACGGCGTTGTCCTTTACAATTTACAAGCGTCTCGTACACGAGGTGTTTGACCCGTCGTGGGAGCTTGTGCGAGGAGATGATTTCGCGACGGGTTGAACGTAAAAGCCATGTTTTCGCGAAGTGATGACGGACCGGACAAAATCAGCGACGATATTTAACGTACCTCCGTGGGAAATATCGGACGTAGGTTATATCGTGCTGGTATGGACAAGGGACAAACATAAATTTGAAGACAGGGTCCGTGTGGCGAATGTGTGGCGCGAGAAGAAGGAGCGAACTGTGCCGCTCGATGCAGATTGTTCAAGTGCGAACAAAAAGGAGTTGATAAACATCTAGCAGTTAGTCAATCTGCATCCTGTGACGAACATACCAGTGGCTAGATGGTGTGGGTCGGTGGATATGCTAGAGAGAAACTACAAAATATATTATCATAAATCAAGGGTGAAGATTAGAATTTTGAAATGACAATATTGTTTGCAATAATGTTCGATAATTGATTAATCAATAATTCTATAAAAGGTCATAAGCTGGTAGAAGGTTGACAAGATGTAAGGATGAGTGGGACATTCAGGGGGATATTAATAAAGGTCGCTAAAGGTTGGTTGTAACCAAGGCTCACGTGGTGTGGTTGGAATTCTTCGACGCCTGAATTACAGAGTGAATTTTGAGTCGTTTAGGGAAAGAAATTATTTTTCGTGAGCCGTGCTTACAAGTAGGAGAGAAGGTCATATACAAATAGGTATACAAATGTTCAGGTACTGGAGCACTGTTAATAGGGGTGGAGAGAATAAATGGAACTAAACTAATTATAGGAAATATTGGCATCAGAGTTTACAAGGAATGACTTCTTTAAAGAATGAATGGTAGAGGTAAAATAATTTCACTTACAGGTTATGCTGGTTTAGAGAGAAAGTAGGTTAATTGAGTTCATTGAGGGAGGGTTCTGTCTGCAGATACTGTACGGCCAGTGTTGTCCGCCACAGTAGTGTCAGGAATATGGCGGAGTCTTGTCCATGATGGTGGAAGGTGTCCTGCCCTGGCGCGGCGATCGTTCTTGAGCAGATCTAGTGCTGGGAGAAGTGTGCGGCAGGTTCATCTCCGTCGTAGATGATCACTTTTTCCGGATCACGGTTCAAAAGTTGGCGAGGAAGGGGGTGAGAGCTCGAAGAGAAGTGGTTACAGTTGAGTTGGGTTTTGTCCGATCACCATGGCTTTGCTTCTTTTTTTCCCCCCATATTCTAGTAGATATGGGAATTTGTTTCCCGGCCAGGTCTTATCCTGTCGACTTTTATATGGTATAATATAATAAGGTGGAAAGAGAAATAAGGACACCACAAGTTGGAGAAGGAACCCAGACAACCAGCGAGAGATGGGGGGGAGAAGGCAGGGCCTGCCACCGCTGAGCGGCCGGCCGTTCGCAAAACAATGACCAACTGTCTCATAGTCCTGAGGTTGCAAGTAACGGGCCCCTTGGAATGTCGCTGATATCTCAAGTGACCGGACCCCACATCCTGTCCCAATAGTCCCGAGAACTCCGGGCCTCTGGTCGCCCCTTGGAATGTCGCTAGTGTCTCAAATGACCGTACTTTAGCTGCCCATCTCTCTCTGGGTTGACTGTAGGTTTGTTTTATTATTCCAGGAAGAGTATATATTATGACATATATATGTAGGATTTGATTAGGAAGAAGCTGGCAACACGGAATCAAGAAGGGCAGAAGACGCGCTTACGATGACAACCGAAGAATAAGACTTTTTACTTTCTCTTTCTTTTTTAACTTTGATTTTAAATTGTAAACTTTAAAATAAATCCATTTATTTCTACTCCGTTTACTACAAAATTTTGGGGGCTCGTCCGGGATCGAGAGTCAATTATTTGGATTTTGTTTTGTTTTACAAACGACGATAAAAACAAACGACGCTAAGCCTAAAAGAACGACGCCAAGACAAAGAACGACGACGCTAAAACAAAAGAAAGAAGAAAAAGAGAAAAAAAGAAGAATGATATTCAGTTGAAGTAATAATAATGTTTAAAAAAAACGTGAGTTTAATTTTTAAGGATATTAAACAGAAGTATATTTTAAACGTTTATTTTAATTGATTATAAGTATTATTTTCATTATAAAATTTAAAGCCCACGGCGATTTGTTTACATCGCGATCTTTTGATTGAAGTTATTTTATCACCAAAGAAGACATTTTAACTTTTAAAATGGCGAAAGTAAAGGCTGAATTAGATTATATTGAAGACGATTTGAAACAAGCAATTGGTATTTTAAAAGAACAAGTGAAGAAGTCACATCAAAGTGAAAATGCTATGTTCTTTAAAGAAGCCATTGAAGGCATTCCAGAATTTGATGGTTCAGCGGTTCCAATTAAAAAATGGCTGCAAGAAATTGATGATAATGCCATCTTATTTGGTTGGACAGATCTTCATACTTTAGTGGTTGCAAAAAAGTTGCTGACTGGAGTAGCCAAATTATGGTTGAGGTCACAACCAACCTTCTCAACTTGGCCAGACCTTAAAGAGGCAATCACCAATGAATTCGACAACCCTATTGACAGTAGGAATATTCATATTCTTTTAACTAAAAGAAAAAGCAACAATTTGAAAGCTACTATGAATATTTCTTAAATATGAGAGAACTTGGAAGTCAAGGCAATCTTGAGGAAGCAGTAATATTTCAATATGTGATTGATGGAATTCCCGACCAAGAATTCAATAAGTCCATATTATATGGCTCTACATCCTATTCAAACTTTAAAATTAAATTAAAAATTATAAAATGATTGAATCTAAATCTAAGACTAATAGCACCACAAGCAAAGTGATCCCAAAGTCAATTGATGATAAGGAATCAAAGTGGTAACTATGGTAAAAGAGGTCATCTTTCACGTGAGTGTAGATTTAAAGATTTGGGGAAAAGGTGCTTCAGTTGTAATTATTTTGGCCACATAGCAAATCAGTGTCCAACCAGAAGTAATGTCAAACAAGTACAAACAAAGCAACATGATGAAATACAAAATTATTTGATTGAAACGACACAGAAAGGACGGATGCACAAGGAGATAAAAATTAATGACCACGAACTCCAAGCACTCATAGACACAGGAAGTCAATTGAATTTAATTCGAATTGACCGGTACCTTGCGATAGGATCACCAAGTTTTTATGCTGATGATAGATTCATATCTGGCAATGGCAATAAACGTGTTAAGCTGCTAGGAAAGCTCAAAGTTGAAGTTAAAATTGATGATGTTCTATTTGTGACCATATTCAATATTGTGCCAGAAGATTCCATGAAAGTTGAGGTAATCATAGGAGATGAAATGCACTTCTTTAGTGCATTTTTCAGTTGTTGGTGACGACATACAGATAAAGCCAATTCAAGATGATTGGATAGGACAAATTGGAGATGTTTTCCATACTGAGAGCTGTCCACTTGATCTAGCACATATTACTGACCCACAATTGGCTAAAGACATTTTATCTATTCAAAAGAATTATAACCCAAAAGAAATAAAGACAACTTCCATTGAAACAAAAAAAAATTGAAAACTGAAGTCCCACTGTACCAACACCCTAGAAGACTATCTCAAAAGGAAGCTCAGGAAGTTGATGCACAAATTGATGAATGGCTAAAACAAGGAATAATTCAAAATAGCAACTCTGAATATGCAAGTCCGATTGTAATTGTAAAAAAGAAAAATGGAAAGACCCGAATTTGCGTTGATTATAGAAAACTAAACAAGGAAACTGTAAAGGATAGATACCCACTGCCACTTATTGAAGACCAGATAGATAAACTGCAAGCAGCAAGACTTTTTAGTACCATAGATCTAAAAAATGGATTTTTTCATATTCCAGTAGCAGAAGATAGTCGTAAGCTAACATCATTTGTAGTGCCTAATGGTTAATATGAATTTTTGAAAACTCCCTTTGGACTCTGTAATGCACAAGCAAAATTTCAGAGATTCATCAAAATATTTGCTGAAGAAATTCAAAAAGGGATTGTGTTGACTTATTTAGATGATATTGTAATTCCAGCTAATGATGCAGAAGAAGCTCTCAAACGTCTGAAACATGTCTTAAAACGTGCTGAAGAATACGGACTTCAAATTAACTGGGAGAAATGTCAGATTCTTAAGAGTGAGATTACTTATTTAGGACATGAAATCAAAGATGGAGTTATTAGACCCTCTGATGATAAGGTCGCAGCCGTCAAAATATTCCCTGAGTTAAAGACAATAAAGCAACTCCAAAGCTTTCTTGGTCTTACAGGTTACTTCAGGAAGTTTATTAAAAACTATTCCATATTAGCAAAACCACTCTCTGACATGCTAAAGACTAATGCTAATTTCATGATGGGACCAGATCAGAAGCAAGCCTTTCAAGACCTCAAACATATCCTAACAAGTAAACCTGTATTGAAAATCTATCAAGTAGGAGCAAGAACTGAATTACACACAGATGCTAGCAAGTTTGGATTCGGAGCAATTCTCCTCCAAGAAGATGTTGATCAAAAAATGCATCCAGTCCACTACATGAGCAAGAAAACTAATGAAGCCCAACAAAAATATAGTAGCTATGAACTTCATATAAAAATCAAAATAATACAATTTTAAAATATCGTTGTGAATATTTACATTTTTATATTTTAAAAACACAAAGTTGGGAGCGGGACGTTTCACAAGAGTGACATCCACGGCGCCAATTTATAATTGTGTGTGATGAATAGTATTTGTATACAAATATTTAATCGGGTAATTCGGCTAGTAATGGATAAATATGAATACCAGAACAAAATGGAGGAAATACTCAAAGACAGTACAACTTTCGCATCACTTAAGAAATATAATGAAAGCAAATATCCACACATTTTAAAAAGAACTCAACAGAATGAACAAGTCCAGAATAATCAGCAATGAAGAACACAAGGCATTTCTCTGTAATATAAATTCTGCAAGTCATATATATGGCAAGCCTAAATTACATAAACCAAATATTCCATTAAGACCTATAGTAGCTTTTCAACTATCTCCTAATTCCCCAATAGCTAGATTTTTAACTAACTTTCTAAAGCCATTAATTAGATCACAAATATTCTGCCTATCAATATCAAATATACCCATATCCATATGAAAAAACTTTGAATACACATATAGAAAACAGCCATATAATGGTTTATTTCGATGTTGAGGCTTTCTATCCTAGAAAATACTAAAACATTATTAATAGACAATAGCATATATCAAATAATCATTCAGAAAATAATAGAGCTATAATAGACTTGTTTAAAATTTAATAAATTCAACTTTAACTCACAATCATATGAACAGGTTAAAGGATCACCTATGGGTAGCTCAATATCTTCCCCACTAGCAGAAATATTCATGAGTACAATTGATAAATGGATAATAGAGCACAATTTCCTACAGACATAATCACATATAAAAGATGCATAGACGACATCTTCTGCATATGCACAGCAAATAAAGTAAGCCATATATTAAAATCCCACTGATGAGCCAGGCCCTCCCATTAATTTTTCCATTGCAGTAAGGGCAGTAGAAATTGTTTAATTTTTAAAAGAATCATACGCGCCTATAATAGTTTCGAATTTTCATAACAGATGGCGCGCTAATGCATCATAATATAATTGACTTGTGTGGTCAATAAAATGTTTTCAATCAAAATCTCCTTGTTCACACTCCTCAATAGCATCTCCCTTATAATACATTAGATATTCATATTATTTGTATATAGCCTTTTATAAATCTAATATTTTCAACAATTCCCTTAAATTTTAAACTTTCTCTCTTCGTTGTTGTAAAACTGCTTGTAAATATTAATACGAGCTTGTATTATTTGTGTACCATACCATATTCTCTTTCCATAAAACTATGTTCGCCCCATAACCTTAATTAATTTCAACTATATAATTATTTCCTCTTTTCATGGCTTCTCCAGATTTAAGTATACTCAAACCATGTTCAGCCTTCTTCAACGGTATCGATATGTCATAATTATATATATATTTATCATTCTAGGAATCCCTTTATATATAAAAGTCAGTGTATGTATGTATGTGTGTTTGTTCCTATGTCGGCTATACACATCCACAATACGTAACTAATCTGACTGAATTTTAACAGTATATAGAGTAGAATCTGGAAAAACTTATAGTGAAAATTTTAGGTATCTCTCCCGAATATTCTTCGAGTTATTTGCAAATTGCGCTGCAAATTTGCCTTTTCGCTCGCAAGCAGCGCCTCTAGCGGTGAAGATGGGAAGTAATATCAGCTGACCTAATGTACATGTAAAACGTTTTTGACAGGACATAGAGAAAAATCTGGAAAATATATTTATCGGATTTTTAGCCAATAAAAAATAAAATTGACAGGTTCTGGGCAAAAATAGTTGTTTTTTAGTCAGAAAATGATGATGACAATATTGCTGTATCATGTTTGATTATCAGATACAAAATTATATCGGGAAAAATTCCAAAAAGCTGGGACCACGGGTGAAGCCAGTTCATTTTCAGTGTGCAGGAACAAAATTCTAACAGAAAAACATTCATTCGAGCAGAAGACACAAAGCCAGATCATCTCTTTATAAAAATATCGCTTCTCTGACACAAAGTTTGGAGCGGGACGTTTCACAAGAGTGACATCCACGGCGCCAATTTATAATTGTAACGAATAGTATTTGAATAAAAACATTTAATCGGGTAAAACCTGAGCGTTGCCCGGGTCTTTCGGCTAGTTAATAATAATAATAAAAGAGATCGGGCGACTTTAAGGTGAATACGTATAGGAAAAGCAAACTGGACTCGCTGCCTACTCGCGGTAAGCGGGTGCGCGTTTGGTATTCTTAAGATATCGGGCTTGAGCCATTTTTATTCTCCCTGAAGTCGGCATATTCTTTATTATTTTTAATTAATTGAAGAGTCGTGTGTGAAAAAACAAGAAAAATTACAAAAATATATAAAAATGGTTAGGTGTTGATGTTTAAAACAAAATTGGCATTTCCTGACCGCTCAAATGAGCATGAGCTAACCATTGATTTAGCTTGTTCCAAAGATATTTGGCTAACCCATTTTTTATTAAATCAAGAAAAATCAACCACGTACGCGTTTTGAGCTATTGGCCGTCGTCATCGTGGCTAATACTGTACCTCTACGATCAAAAATATGGCCTCAGAGGCTTCCTGAGAAATCAAGCATGATATATTTAAGGCCAAATTTGCATAAAAACATTTTAAATGTGAAAAAACAAGAGAAAATATAAAAGTGGTAAGGTGTTCCTAGCATTTCCTGACCGTTCACATGAGCATTTTAGATGGCAGATCGCCATTTAGTGGAATAAAAATAAACTAAACGTTTAATTAGCTTGTTTGAAAGATATTTGGCCAACCCAATTTCATTTAGTTAATTTTTGTTCCACTAGATGGCACTCTGCCATCTAAAAATGCTCATGTGAGCGGTCAGGAAATGCCAATTTTATTTTTAATTTCTATTTAATTCCTGCTATCCCGCTCCCTGACGAACTTCCATTGAGGCCGCCAACAAATACTTTCTCACTTTAGCAACTGAAGCGATCTAGCAAGCAATTCAAGAAATTAAGCGAGCAACTTAAGAGATCTAGTGAGCAACTAAAGATATCTAGCGAGCAACTCAAAAGTTATAGCGAGACACTCAGGATATCTAGCGAGAAACTCAAGATATCTAGCGAGTAACTCAAGAGTTCTAGCGGAAAACTCAGTATATCTAGCGAGAAACTCAAGAGATCTAACGAGCAACTCAAGAAATCTAGCGAGCAACTCAAGAGTTCTAGCGAGAAACTCAAGAGATTTAGCGAGAAACTCAGAATATCTAGCGAGAAACTCAAGAGTTCTAGCGAAAAACTCAAGCGATCTAGCGAGAAACTCAGGATATCTAGCGAGAAACTCAAGAGATATAGCGAGCAACTCGAAGAGTGCTAGCGAGAAACTCAGGATATCTAGCGAGAAACTCAAGAGATCTAGAGAAATGAGTAATCTCTAGCGATCAAGGCGAACTTTCATACCAGAACACCAAGCAATCACTATGGGAGACTGTGCGGCAAGAAGAACCGTAAAAAGTAAGTGGAATTTTCTATTTTCTTTACATTGTATACTTAAATATACGAAGTATATAGGTTACTCGTAGTTATAGGTTACACTGATGAAATGACAACCGATTGCAGCAAGACTCACAGCTCAATGTGATAATCTCGAGTAAATGTGCGAAATTGAACAGCTACAATATTTATCATCAAATATAATTGATAAATTTTGAATAATTCAAAATTTAAGTTTTTTTATTTATTTTTTCCCCAGATGATTTTTTAAAGGAATCGTCGTATAAATTAGTAATGTCAAAATTTTATCTATTATAAATTAAATTGCCATATATAAATCTGTAGATTTAATAATCTATATATATATAAAATTGAATGTCTGTCTGTCTGTACTCTATAGATTCAAAAACCATACATCCAATCGCCGTGGAATTTTGGGATATTATTAGATATATACCTGGGAAGGGTTTCGAAAAATAATTTCTTGAATATCTTGAATATCCTTAGAGTTATTTGCAGATTTGTAGATTTAACTAAATGATGATGATTATTTATCAAAAGTAAGATTTTTCTACCTATTAATTGCGCACAAGTCAAGGTTAGTTTTATCATTTATCTACAACATATATATTGGGAGAATAGATAAAATGATGATTTTGTAATGTAGAAAATTAGGAAAGACAAAATTCAGGATGACACGGCAATTTATTTGAGACAAGAATAATTATACAATTCCAAGGCAAGATACTATTCCTTTAACTTCCAATTACCGAGGGAACCAATTAATATTGATTGATTTAATTCAAATTATCGAGTATTTTTCAAGGGACCGGGAAACAATGTTCACTTTATCGAGAGATTCAAATTTACGAGTTTCAAATTATCAAAATATATCTATTAATTTTTCTTATATATATAAGTTTATTATCTTAAATATTATTTATCAAAAGTAAGATTTTCTAACTATTAATTGCGCACAAGTCAAAGTTAGTTTTATCATTTATCTACAACATATATATTGGGAGAATAGATAAAATGATTTTGTAATACAGAAAATTAGGAAAGACAAAATTTAGGATGACACGGCAATTTATTTGACACAAGAATAATGATACAATTCCAAAGCAAGATACTATTCCTTTAACTTTCAATTACCGAGGGAACCAATTAATATTGCTTTTATTCAACTTATCGAGTATTTTTCAAGGGACCGGGAAAAAATGTTCACTAGATAAAATGATGATTTTGTAATGTAGAAAATTAGGAAAGACAAAATTCAGGATGACACGGCAATTTATTTGAGACAATAATAATGATACAATTCCAAGGCAAGATACTATTCCTTTAACTCCCAATTACCGAGGGAACCAATTAATATTGATTTTATTCAACTTATCGAGTATTTTTCAAGGGACCGGGAAAAAATGTTCACTTTATCGAGAGATTCAAATTTACGAGTTGCAAATTATCAAAATATATCTATTATTTTATACATATGTTATATTCAAATGACATTTATGTAGGGATAATTTTATTGTTAATTTTCATTTTGATGTATTGTATACATTTGATCATTAATATATTATTATTTAGGTATTAAAACTGCAACGTTTGAACCGGTACAGCTAGGTGGAGCAGATAATCAAACATAAAGTTATCTTGCCAAGTATAGATTTGTAGGATGGTTGTTGATGTGCTGTGTTGTGTGGCTTGTGGAAAGGCTGCTGATAAAATTATAATTAAAATTAATTTATTTTAAAGCAAGAAATTAAAAAGAGAAAAGAAGCAACGGTTGAAGTAACGACCGTTGGAGTTTTAGCCCTAGATGTTTACCGCTGCAGTGTGGCCAGATCGAGTGTGTCGGAAGAAGCCAGCCGCTAGAAAGTTCTGGATGACGTCCCACGCGCATGCGTAGTGAAGTGTTGACGCCCGCGGCTCACTGAAGCAAATTGCAGTCGCCACAGATTCATCAGGGATTGGATGTCTTCTAGAATTGTTTTAACAAATTTTCGTTAGACAAACCTTTACTCGGGTAAAAACCGGAATATTATTATCATTAATAATATAATATTATGTGTGTTCCGGAATATTATTAGCATTAATATCATAATATTATGTGTGCTCCGGAATATTATTATCATTAAAATCATAATATTATGTGTGTTCCGGAATATTATTATCATTAAAATCATAATATTATGTTCCGGAATATTATCATCAATAATATTCGTTAGGCAAACTTTCCCTCGGATAAAACCCGGGCGAAGCCGGGTGCACCCGCTAGTTGATGTATATTATACGAAACACTGCCAAAAATAATATTAAAAAATTTTATCATTCTCTCAGTTTGTTTAAATTGAGAATATTGAAAATAGCAATGCTTTGGTACCAGAGAAATTCATCAGCTTTATGCTAGGAAGAAATGTATAAATATATGTTGAAACTTGGTTTCACTCAGCACCTGGTGGTATTGTCCCGTACGCAGGTGAAACAGCAAGTCTCATAGCCGTAGGATGGATATTGAAATCAACAAATGTAGACCTCCGAGAAAGATATATACGAGATATCATAGATATTTATCTACTCGTAGATAACCCAGGTTCCTGGAGCGTTGAACGTCAACCACCCAAACATCTGAGAGTACAAGTGTCCTTATAAACGAGAGAGAGAACGTAAAAAACATTTTCATTTTACAATGATAAGAGAAACTCTAAATATTTGTGCTTATTATATTTTATTGTTGCTATTACTTTGTATTGTAAAAAATAATTCAGTTTTCAATTTTGAAGATTTCTTTATTATAGAAATAAACTGGGCTTATATATGTGTGTTAGGTCCGTTTAAAATTTTTAAAATAGTTGTTTAAATTTGTAATTTTGGTTAATTTTGATTGAAGAGTTGGAGAAAATCGATATAAAATATATTTATTGGATTTTTTTATCGGCTGTGACAATACGTAGCACAACATTATAAAAATAAGAAATGATTAAATACAAAAGATTATTTTGAAAATAGAGCAATCCATATTTAATTCAATAGATAAAAAAAGGCATATCCTACTCTGATCAAAAAGTTTCGACACTTTGCTCATAAAATCCTGAAAACTCAATATATTTTCTCCCGGTTTGTGGTAAACGCAAGCGTCGCCCTTGGCGAATTTTAAAAAATCACGCGTCCCAACAGCGCGAGCAGCGGCTGTTCGAAGTGAAGCCATTTTGCCCATGCTTCGATTTTGTTAGTCACCGAAATGGAGGATCAACGAATTTGCATCAAGTTCTGTGTGAAAAACGGATTCAAGGGTGCCGAAATTTTTTGGATGTTGCAAACAGCCTACGGGGATGCCGTCATGAGCCGAAGACGAGTTTTCGAGTAGTACAAGCGCTTCAAGGAGGGTCGGGAAGAAACCGCCGACAACGAGCGTTCCGGGAGACCGTCCACAACAACCACGCCTGAAAAGTGGACAAGGTGTTGGAACTGGTGCGTGAAGACCCGACGAATAACTGTCAGGGAGGTCGCCGAAGAAGCAGGGATATCATTCGGGTCGACTCAATCGATAATGTAGGACATTTTGGGAGTGAGAAGCCTCAAGGCCGTTCTCGTTTCCAAAGATTTGACTTTTGATCAAAAGAACGCCCGGAAAGAAACGGCCAGTCTCAATCTCGAAGCGACAACCGACGACGCCGAATTGCTGAAGAGGGTCATTACTGGAGACGAAACATGGATTTACGGCTTTGATTCGGAAACTACTCAACAGGCATCGGAGTGGCGCTTCAAAAATGAGCCGAGACCAAAGAAAGCGAGAAAGGCTCTCAGCAAAGTCAAGGTCATGTTGACGGTGTTCTTCGACTACCAGGGCATTGTTTATCATGAATTCCAACAACAAGGCTCTACAATAACTGCTGACTCCTACCTGAGTGTTTTGAGGCGATTGAGGGAAGCGATCAGGCAGAAACGGCCGGAGCTGTGGAGGAGCAAGTCGTGGATCCTCCACCACGATAACGTCCGGCGCACACAGCCCTCAAAATCTCGAAGTCCCTGCAGGACCACTCAACCTCTGTGTTCCCCCACCCCCCTACAGTCCCGATTTGGCCCCCTGCGACTTCTTCCTTTTTGGAAAGCTCAAAAAAAAGTTAAGGGTAGGAAATTTCAGAGCATAGAAGAGATCAAAGTGGAATCGAAGAAGGCCATGAAGGCGATCCCGAAAACAGACTACCAGAGGTGTTTTGCCGACTGGAAAAAAGGTGGCTGAAGTGCATCGCGGCCAACGGGGACTACTTTGAAGGGGACAATTTGAATTTGGTAGAACAATAGAGTTTTTTTAACTTATGAGCAAAGTGTAAAAACTTTTTGATCAGAGTAGTATTGGATTTAATAAAAGTTTTATTTTGTCAATATTTCGGCTGGCTGAATGCCAACCTTTATTGAGGCATTACATTTTTGAATACACAAACTCAGCGCCGCAAAGTGTTATTGTTGTCTTTGCTTAGAATATTTTTAATGAAGCTGATTCCAATAATTATTAATTAAACATTATATTTATTGATTTACAAGAGAGAGAACAAAATATAAAAGAGAAACTAATAGTAAACAAAGGGAGTTTTTTTCTGTTTCGGTTAGCGCCTATTTACCTGTGAGTTTACACACACTCTGGGGTAACAAATAATTAATATATGTAGTATATTTTGAGTTAGATAGTTCACAACCTTCTTCTGATATTTATTATAATCCCATCTCTATATAAAAATATGTATGGACCTTGTAAAAATGGATGTCACAAATAAACAAAGAGGCAGGAGGTAGACCAGACGACGCCATGGACCAGACGAACAGGTGTTTATGCTAATGAGTTCTATCACCCCGTCAACAGGTGGCCGGACAGGTGGCGTGATTATGGGAGCCAATCAGAACTCGCCAACATATGCGGGCGTCTCATATAAAAGCCCCCAAGATGGGACAAAAATAGTTGTTTCAGAGCGACGCTGTTATACGGTCGGTCGGATCTCTCACCCCCCCTTCTATCCGCGTAGGCTAGGGCATCCGTGACGCCCGTGGTTCGACTGCCTTCGTCCGTGGTCTACCTCTACCTTCTTGGAGTTACCATCTAGACCTGCCTCTGTCTCTTGCTGCCCCCGTGCGGGAATCCCATCACGCACCCACTACCACGACTGCCCAGTACATTCCACATCGGGATTACTAAATATATATACAACACACTCTCCCCTGTGTGTAAGCCCTAAACAGCAAGTCCAAGGCTATCTGCACATTTCTGTAGTTTGTCCTTAGGTAGACTCTTCGTTAGCATATCCGCCTCCATGTCTTCACTTTTGGTGTATGCCAGTTTGATTCCTTTTTGAATTTCCTCTTTCACAAAATAATACTTTCGGTTTATGTGCTTTGTTCGTGAAGATAATTTTGTCAGATTGTATCCAGTTTATTGCAGCCTGGCTGTCACTTTTCAAGGTAATTGGGAAAGTTAAATTTTCACAAAGTTCTTCTAGTAATCCCTTTAACCATAATAATTCTGTAATTCCTTCACATATTGAAATAAGTTCTGCTTCACATGTAGACAAGGCTACTAAATTTTGCTTTCTACTTCTCCAGTTTATTAAGTTGTTGCCAAGTTTGACTGTATAGCCTGAATAGGATTTTGCGTCTCGGGTGTGCACCAGCTCGCATCAGTACTTATTGTGATATTGTTGTCTTTTGACTTATATGCCAACATTTTATATCTTGTTCCCTTCAGGTATCTATAAATCCTTTTGACTCCAGTTGAGTGTATTTCTCTTGGATCATTACTATACTGAGATAAATTGTTGATGTTGAAGGATATGTCCGGTCGAGTACCCGTAGAAAGGCAGATAAGTGATCCAATAATTTCCTGGTATACAGTTTATCTACTGGCTTAGAGTCCAAATATTCATCCACATTTTGATTTTGATCTCCAGGTGTCTGCACACTATTGCATTCTTCCAGTCCAAATCTGTGAAGAATTGTATCAATATAATGAGTCTGAGTAGATAAAATCCATTTTATGCCCTTTTTATTTCAATATTCCAATAAATGGTTCGCTATCTTTCTTTTCTGTTAGAGTAAAATATTTTTCTATTTCTGAGGCTAGGTTGTCATTAATTTCCTTACTAGTTCCAGCAATGATGAGATCATCTACATATAGACCCAGTATTGCATACTCTTCTCCTCTCTGGAGTTTATAGACACATGGATCACATTTGGTTCTAATCATTCCCAACTGGTATAAAATTTTATTGATATTTTTGTTCCAACATTTTCCTGATTGTGGTAGACCATAAAGATTTTTTTTCCAATTTACACACTTTATTTTCTTCTCCTTTTTGCATAAAATCATCTGGGTCTCATGTAAACTGTCTCTTCTAACTCACCATAGAGATAAGCTGTCTTCACATCATAAGTCTTTATGATTAAATTCTGTTGTGTTGCAGAAGCTATATTATTCGCAAGCTTTGCTTTTTGAGTACAGGTGAAGAAGATTCTTTATAAATTTCACCATATCTCTGATTGCATCCAACAGCAACCAAGTCTGGCCTTTCTTTTATATATGCCGTCATTGGATGTTTTCTTCGTACTGTAGACCCATTTACTATTGATGACTTTCATACCATATTCCCTTTATGTTTCTCTATCTCACTGAGCTCTTCTTCCATTGCTTTGTGCCATTCATTTCTTTCTCCACTATCCATTGCTTCTTTAAAGTTCTCCGGGATATAATGATCTATTTCCATAATCAAGTTTGCATCATTCCTATCTTTTATTCTTTGTGAGCGTCGAACTCTTCTCTGATCAATTTCCTTTCTTGTTCTTCAAGTCTAGCTTTGTGCCGTTCTTCTAAGATGCTCTTTGTTTCTCCTTTATTTCTTTCTCCTTTTGCGCATCTTTCCTCTATTGGTTAAGTTTGTGTTGAGTCATTTTCAGTTTCACCACCTGGTTT
The DNA here is from genome assembly GCA_030710605.1 of Cordylochernes scorpioides. Taxonomy (NCBI): domain Eukaryota; kingdom Metazoa; phylum Arthropoda; class Arachnida; order Pseudoscorpiones; family Chernetidae; genus Cordylochernes; species Cordylochernes scorpioides. Next base: position 70,128,059 of record CP092865.1, read on the forward strand.
TACTGAAGTATCCTCCTTAGACTTCATTCCACTCTCTGTGACATGATTATATTTTTTCAAGATAAGAAAGTTTTCAGCAACTATATTTTCACAATTTCCTTTATAGGTCAAATTATTACAATTAGTATCTTCCTGAATATCATTTGCATAATCAATTCCTCTCTTAACTTCACTAAATTTTACTGATCTGACTTCATGGAATTTTATTTGACATTATATCATATAATCTGTAAGCCTTTATTTTAATGGAATAACTAATAAATATTACCTTTCTACCCTTTGGTGAAAACTTATTTCTTCTTGGTTTGCTCTCAAGCCAATGTGTCAAACATCCAAATATTCGAATGTGTTTGACCGATGGTTTCCTGCCATTCCATCTCTGCATAAGTGTATGGTGCTTGATAGACCTGTGGGGTGTACAATTCTTAATGTATGCAGCTGTAGCAATTGCCTCTGCCCAAAACCTCTTGGGTAATTTTGAGTCAATCAGTAAGGTTCTCGCTGTATCTATAAGAGTCCTATTCACTCTCTCTGCGACTCCATTACTTTGTGGTGAGTATGTGGCGGTAAGTTGGTGATGGATCCCACTTCTCTTGAAAAGTCCTTCAAATATAGAGTTACATAATTCAGTTCCATTGTCCGTTCTTACATCTTTTATTCTAAGAATTAATTCATTTTCGGCTCTTGCTTTAAATTATTCGAATCTTTTAAAGGTCTCATCTTTTGATCTCAGGAAATATACAAAGATTCTTCTACTGTAGTCATCTACTATTACAAGAAAATAATTAGATCCTCCTAAAGATTGACATGGCATTGATCCACATAATCCCATATGAATCAACTGCAGGGGCTTAACTGTATAATTTTCTGTAATATTATAAGGCTTCTGAGCCTGTTTTCCCATTATGCATGCTTCGCACTCTGGTAACCTTTCAGATTTTAGATCCAATCCTCTTACAATATGTCCTTGAATCATTTTTTCATGTATTCTTCATTTAAATGGTTTAATCTTTTATGCCATAAACTTATATTGCTATTTTTATTTGATAAATGTGTGTATTTATAACCATGACATTTTAATTTTTTGCTTTTGGTACATTTCTTAGTTTTGTTTCCATCATGAACATTCTATCTTTAATATATGCTTCAGCAACTAAATCATTCCCCTTATTATAAATTTTTGCTCCATCCTTATTGAAAATAACTGAATTTCCTCTGTTGACTAATTCGTATACTGACAAGAAATTATTTCTTAAATTTGGTACCTGTAAGATATCTTTGATGCGAATATTTAGCCCAAGCAAAGACTTTCGAGGAACTGGAAATTCAACTGAATAAAGATCTTGAAACTCTACATAATTACTTTGAAAACTGGTCTCTGAGGCTTAATCCTGCAAAATCTGTACATTGCTGTTTCCATCTTAACAATCACAGAGCTGAAAGAAAACTCAAACTATTTATCAATAACTCTCAGATAACTCATAGCGAACATCCCAAATACCTAGGCATTCATCTTGACCGCACTCTCACCTTCAAAACTCATCTCACCAAGTTAAAGGGGAAACTATCATCACGTAACAATATCCTCCATAAGTTGGCCGGCTCTTCCTGGGGCAGTGATGCCAACACCCTGCGTACTTCTGCCTTGGCATTGATCTTCTCCACGGCTGAGTATTGTGCTCCAGTATGGGAGGGGAGCTGCCACACGAAGCTAATAGACACACAACTAAATTCTACCTTACGAATTATAACAGGGGTTTGCCAACCTACAAGAATCGACTGGCTTCCAGTTCTTGCTCACATCTCTCCGCCTGAGCTACGCAGAAAGGAAGCCACCAAGAAAATGTACCAAAAACTCTTGGATTCACCCGACCACGAAATTAACCCAATCCTACAGTCTCCCCCAAAACATAGACTAAAATCAAGGAATCCGATATGGTCCAGAGGAAACCAACTTCTCTCCCAAAATTTTAATATCTCAGAAGCATGGACAAATTCCTGGATCAGCTCCGATATCCCAAACAAGAACCTCATCACAAGCCCAAGTGTCAAGATCCCAGGTTTTTCCCTCCCTCGACGAGAATGGGTGCTTCTAAACCGCTTTAGGACAGGACAGGGAAGGTGTGCAGAGCTGATGAAGTTATGGGGCTACACCAAAGATCCAAATTGTGCCTGCAACGTCCCACAATCAATGTCCCATATACTAGATGACTGCCCGCTGTACAAATTCAATGGAGGAATCTCCAATCTCCACTCTGTCACCCCGGAAGCCCTGAACTGGCTGAAGGCCTTGCCTCTCAGACTTTAATGACCGAGAAGTCCTCACTTCTTTTTTCTAGATTTGATTCATTTTGTCTCCTCTCTTATTGTAAAGACGTTGCTGTATCACCTCATAAGCATAAATAAATAAAAAAATGCGAATATTTTCTTGGCCTTCACTTGTGCATGTAGTAAGTCTCATATCTCCTTTGGCTGTGGCTTGGGTAGTTTTGCCCTCCTCAGCTAGGTTGATTTCACTTTCATAATCTATCACATTTTCCATCAAAGTTAGGTTTGGGGTTAAATGTGTGGTGCATTCTGAATCTATACATCATATATACTTATCATTTCTCCCATCTGGTGAATCTTCAAATTCTTTTACATATGTTTCAAATGCTTGCTCATAAAACCACTTTTCATAGTATCCACTAGGTTATTTGAATGTTCCCTACTGTATTTGTGATTTCTATAAACAGGAGTCCATTTCTTTTGGTATCCTTGTTTCTGTTTATCTCGAAACCAGCAAACATTAGCTAGATGTCCCTTTTTATTACAAACAAAACATCTTTTTGGCTGAAATTGTTTAACTTTTCTATCTTTAATTCTGTATGCTTGTTCATGCCCATTCTCAACTGATTGATTTAATCTCATATTTCTTCTCGACTCCTCTTCTCTTAGAGTTTGTTGAATCTCTTCAATTGTTGCCTCTCTCTTTGATCGTAAGACAATAGCAATATTGTCATACTTTGGATGTATGCCTCTGACAATATGAAATGAAAGTTCTCTTGGGGTAAATTGATGCCCTAATGATGAACTTCTAGCAGCAATATTTTTTGCCCTCGTTATATATTCATATGCAGTTTCATTATCTTTCATTTTAATGTTCTTTAATTCTAAGCCTATATCAATAATTTATCTTCCAAATTGCCTGTGTATGTTTTTCTCAGTGAGTCCCATACTTTCTTAGCACTTGTTCTCCTATGAACATCCCAGCTTGTTCATTTGTCAACGTAGTGATGATTATCCCAAATGCATCATCATTTTTTTCACTCCATATCTCCCAAGAACTTCCACATCAGGTTCTGGATCGGAAATTACACATTTTAATAATTTTCTTCCTCTTAGAACTGCGGCGAATTTCAACGCCCATATTTGATAATTAGTTCCTGTTAATAGTTCAATTTTTGTTTGGGATAAAAAAATATATTCAGCCATTTACGCCTTTTGAGCTAATATAAACAAACCAATATAAATTAAAAACAAATATATATTTTAAATATATTTAAATATTGGGTAGCTTTTAAACATGCAATATATAGATATAATTCAAATTAATCTATATAAATACCTTTAATCTTCTCAGAAGTGCTTCAGTTTACCGATCAGAATAAACTTCTTGCTTAATCTTCAGATTAAATATTTTCGCTTTTGAGCTCTATATCAAACAAGCACGCTCTGCTACCAATTGTTGACTTTGCTTAGAATATTTTTAATGAAACTGAATCCAATAATTATTAATTAAACATTAGTTATATAATATCACAGTTGAAATCATTTAAAATACAAAGTAGGTGAGGGAAATTGGTGCATGAAAAAAATATTATAAAAATTACAATCAAATATGTTAAATTTCTTAAAATATTAAAGGAAAAATAATGAGATCTATCTTATATTTTAAAATATTTGTAATAAGTACATAAAAATAATTAATTAAGAGATAAATGTAAAAATATATGTATCTGTAAAATCTGTATGTATCTGTAAAATATTACAGTATCTATTAAAACATTTGAAAATAAATGTAAAATGATTTAAACAAAAACATTTTAAAAATATTAACAATAAAATATGTAAATAGACAAAAGAATTGCTATCGTTTGTTTTTATTTAATAAAATATGTGTGTGTATTTAAAAAAATTCATTTCAAAATTTTTATGGAGATCTATAAGTAATAAAATATTTTATAAAAATGCATTAAAATGGAAGTTAAAACAATTTAGGATGAATATATGAGAAAATTAAATAAAAAAGTGGAAACTAAAAATGTTTAATGTATTGCATGTTATATGTTTAATGTATCAATATTTTTGCGTTTTGAAGCGATAAATGTGAAAATATTTAAACAAGTGGCGTGTATAATTATGGGTTATTACTAATGTGTGAAAATAGAATTTAAGAAATCGCGGGTATTACAACAATATTTAAAAATTCATTAAAGCAAAAAAAATACATAAAGCAATGTCATGTAATTTAAAAAACGGCACCTCTCCTTTTAAAATAGTATATAATAAGTCAATTTAAAAATAAAAAATAACTAATTGAAATTAAAAAATTAGACGAAAATATTTTTAAGAAGATCTAAATGGTGTGTAAATGTCTGTTAAATCAATTTTCCTATTTATACTATCTTTGACTTCTGTAGAGGCCCAGCTTTATAAAAACAATCGGCAGTGTTTTTCCTTAATGTTCTGGTATAAAATAGTTGTATTTTCAAAGTCCGGAGTGTGGTTGTTGTGCAGTGCAAGATCTACAAGGAGAGACAGTGGATTATAATTTCTTAATCCTGATTTGTGTTGATTTATATGATCTTTGAGGGGTTTGCTGGTTTCACCTATATAATTAGCTTGCAATTGTTACAAGGGGTATTTTGTAAATTACGTTGATTTTGTTATCCATTTTGTTAATTTGTTTAGTGTCTGTATGGCATAGGGCCTTTTTAAATTTAAAGATGATTGTTAGGTAGTTATTGTTGGAAAAAAGAAGAATAGTAAATCAATGATCTTGAAATACTTTTAGACTGACAACACTGTAATATAAAAACGAGAACAAAGGAGTGTTTTGTTTTGTTTAAAAAAAAATAGTAAATGTAATGTAAATTGTTAAATGTTCTTTTCTCTATCTCTTTGAAAATAATAAATTTAAAATACTTTCATAAAAGGTAAAATAAAAAATAGTAAAAGAAAATGAAGGGTCAAACAAGAAGATTATGACCTCTGAAAGAAGATGGTCGCTACAAAGCAAAACTAGTTGTAGGAGGCTTTGAACAAGAAGCAGGCATTGATTATGATGAGCCATTCAGTCCAGTTATAAGCACTGTCTCTTTAAGGATATACTTTGCTCTAATGGCTAAGAAAAGGTTTGTTTTTAAAACATTTGACATAAAAACAGCTTTTCTATATGGGTTTTTGGATGAAGAAATATATGTTCAATTGCCAGAAGGTTATAAAGGGAATATATGTAGATTAAAAAAGGCACTGTATGGTTTAAAGCAAGCCCCATTAAAATGGAATGAAAGATTAAAAACCTTTCTCAAATCCCAAGATTTCATACAACTAAAATCAGAGCCATGTCTTTTTAAAACCAACAAAGGAAATATGTACCTTGCAATATATGTAGATGATGGTATCTTAATGGGAGATAATGAAGAAGAATTAAATAATATGTTAGAAAAACTATCCCAAGAGTTTGAAGTTAAAATAAACAATGATCCAAGAACTTTTTTTGGGAATAAATTTGTGTTTTGAGGAAAAAATAAAATTTTACTTTCACAAGAAAATTATGCAAAATCAGTTCTTGAAAGATATAATATGCAAAACTCAAAACCAGTACCCACTCCCATTACAGATGTAGTAAAATAATTAGACAAAAACTTAGAAATATCAAATGATAACAAATTTCCCTACAGACAAGCAATTGGAAGCCTTTTATATTTGACAAACAAAACTAGACCAGACATGACCTTTGCCACAAATTTTGAAAGCAGGTCAATGCATGATCCTACAACTCAAGATATTATAAACATCAAAAGAACCCTAAGATATTTAAATCACCACCAATTTAGGCATATCATATGATGGAGAGATGCCATTTGAATTAAATGTGTATTGTGATTCTGACTTTGCTGGAGATATTAAAACTAGAAAAGTACCACAGGATATGTAGTTTACTTATGTGGAGGTCCCATAAGTTGGTGCTCCAGAAAGCAACCTGTAATTGCCTTTTCCAGCACTGAAGCAGAGTTCATTGCTGCAGCAGATGCATGCAAAGAAGTGTCATACATAAGATCCCTATTAGAAGAATTAATTACTGATAATTTTGATATAAATCTCTATGTTGATAACCAAAGCACTATAAAAATTATAAAATCAGGCCAATTCATCACTAAAACTAAACATATTGATGTCAAATATCATTTTGTGAAAGATCAAGCTCAAAAGTTTAACCTGATATATTGTCCAACAGAACACCAAATTGCAGACATCCTAACAAAACCTCTAGCCAGACCAAAGTTTGACAAATTCAAATCTCTTCTTAAAACAACCATTTAAAACATAAGTCAAGTGAAGAAATTTTTGAATGTGATAAGATCACTGATTTAAGAGGGAATGTTGGAAAAAAGAAGAATAGTAAATCAATGATCTTGAAATATTTTTAGACTGACAACACTGTAATATGAAAACGAGAACAAAGGAGTGTTTTGTTTTAAAATATTAGTAATTGTAATTAGACGAAAAACATGGTGAAGGAAGACGAGTTTCTTTTATTGATGCATAGGTGCAAGCTTTCGGGTAAAAACCCTTCAACAGGCGAACAATGAAGCGCGACTTATAAGTACTATGGTACAAATGGTATATATATATAAAAATAAAGTTTTTAAACTATTTATATATGTTAATATTAACGGAAGACCGATTTTGAGTAAAGTAAATATTAAATCTGGAGTCTGAAACCACGAGACGGCGCGTGATTAGGGCTATTTAAATAAACATGTGGGAGGTTTAAATAAAGGACAGGAGTGGATGATAAGCTTCTGGGAGATCTATTTTTCTGTTGATGCTGTTCAGTTTGTGGGATACTATGGATTCTAGAATAAGTCTTTGGTGTAAGATATGTATGTGCCTGTAATGTATGGTGGGGTTTTTTATGTTGAAAGTGTGGCCTGTGCTCTGCATATGTTGATAAATGAGGGATTTGGTATCTTGTCTGGAAATATTACGGCAATGTTCAGTCATCCTGATGGCCACAGATCTACCTGTCTCACCAACGTAAGTGGCAGGACACTGTTCACATGAGACGGAGTAGACTGCGCCCATAGAACGAAGAGGGTCAGGAGGAGCTGAGGACTTAGTATGAGGATGACGGAGGGATGAAAGAATATTCGGGGAGTTTTTATATATGGTACGGATGCCATAAGATTTAAGTTTTCTGGCTATATATACTGAGGAGGGGGGGTAAGGAAGAAAGCACAATGATCTGTAAGTCATGGAAGGATTGGAAGTTGTAGGTGTGTAAGTATATTTATTAATGAACGAGAGCGGAAAAGAAGCGGCGGAGAGCTGGGTTATGATACGATTTCTTTCTATTATTTTAAAGATGTCTATGCATATAGATATACCAGAACAATACCATATGTTATGTGAATAGCCTTAGGTTGCATTTGCCTGCCTTTGATTAACACCATTCATAGTGCATATGTACTTAGTCCAGAATTATTAGCATTTAATCCCTATAATCTCTTTTTTAGCATATTTGGTTCTTATTTTTATTTTTATCTTTAAATACTTTTATCCTTTGCAGTTATGTAAATTTTCTGTTCAGCTTTGTGTATATATGGATCCTCAGCGCGTTTATTACTCTTTTCTGATGAAGGACGATGTGTCCGAAAGCTTATGTGCATGCTAATAAAAAGAAGCTCCTCTTCCCACTTTGTAAACTCGTTATTAACTTTCAGTGAAGAGCAGTTCTACTTAATGGTTAGTTTCTGTTTCTAGAGTAAAGGAAATATCCTGATTGTAATTATTAAGAGTTAGTAGTATGAAGCTCTCTTGACCTTTTTTGCATATACAGAAGATATCATCAATTTATCTGCGCCAGAACTGAATTTCTGTAGAAAGGGTATGGGTGATCCATTCATCTATTCTAGTCATGATCATTTTAGCAATAATGTTAGATAGAGGGCTGTCCATTGGGGAGCCCCTGAACTGTCTATAATGGTGCTGTAGGAATGTGAATGTGTTCATGCTTAAGCATATTTTGGTGAGTTGAACTATGGTTGTAGAAGTGTGGGTATCGACATTTTGTGATTGAAGGAAATGAATCAAGCTATCTGTGATGAGTTCATGGGGAAGACAGAGGTAGAGGGAGGTGACGTCGAAGGAACACATAGTAAAGGCAGGATCAGGTTTAAGAGCTGTTAATTGAAAGGGTATTATTGTAATTGGTTATTAAAGGGGAGAGGAAGCTAGAAAGATATTTAGCTAGAGGATAAGCAGGCGATAAGTGATAGGCTATGATGGGACGGAGAGGTACTTCTGGTTTATGTACTTTAGGGAGACCGTATATATAGGCTGAACTATGGAGGTTAGAGGTAAATGAGATATAATATTCAGGTGAGATGTTTTCAAATTTCTTGAGACGGAGAAGTGAGGTTTTGAAATCCTTGACTACAGAGAGGCTGATTTGGTCTGTGATGGGTGAAAAAGTGGTGTCATCACTAAGTAAATTATGCATTTTTGAAATATAACTATCCTGATTCAAGATAACTGTATTAGCACCCTTATCAGACTTAGTGATAACTATTGATTTATGAAGTTTGAGTTTTTTGAGTGTAATGATGTTTTCAAGATGGTTAGAGGGAGGAAGAAAGGGCTTAGATAGATTCTTAGCTACCATGGATCTAATGGAAAACTTCTCTTTCAGATTGAAGGATTTGATGGATGATTCAATTGCGCTGATGATTACTGGAGGATTGGGATTGGAGGGGATGCGGTACTTCAGTCCTTTCTCAAGAAGCGAGGTCTCAGATGGCGACAGAGTGTGGTTTGATAGGTTAATGACAGTAGAAGACTTGGGGCCAAGGTCATGAGAGAAGGTGTAACGGAAGGCATATTTCTTTTTCCAAAAGAGAAGTTTCTTATGGTGTCTGTCGAGAATTGTTTTTTCTTGAGACTTAATATCAATAGTGATTTTTATAATATCCTTCGAAAGATCTGCCAGGGGGATTCTTAGAGATACTAGAAATATAAAATCTTTGATTGACTTGTGAGAAATCTAATATTAGAGAAACAATTTTTGATTCTTGCATTAAGTAGTTGATGCTGGGTTTTTATGAGAATGTGTTTTGAAAAAGAACTGCCAACTGGATCATATATCCTGAGGGAAGGCGGGATAAAATCAGCACTTTTGCAGAGACGGTTGAATCTAAGGTGGCATCTCCAACGCGAAAGTTGTAGAGATTTCTTATGAATTAACCATAGGTACCAATTGATGTCGCTCGTGGAGAGATTCATAGATATGGAGTAATAACGAATTTACAAATATAGATAAAGAATTCTTCCTGGGTTGAAATTAAACGAAAAACATAGTGAAGGAAGACGAGTTTCTTTTATTGATGCATAGGTGCAAGCTTTCGGGTAAAAACCCTTCAACAGGCGAACAATGAAGCGCGACTTATAAGTACTATGGTACAAATGGTATTTATATATATATATATATATATATATATATATAATCTAAAAATATTATATAATCTAAAAACCTCAAATATTTCTATATTTTAAAAAATATATACTTTATTTTATTCATTGATAATTTTATTTTGGTTATCATCGTTTTTAGAAAGACTTTCAGTTTTAGTTGTATAATTTTGTTGTAAATATGCGTAGTTAACCAATCAATCCTTTTAAATCACTAATATAGGATTAAATTATAAATTCTATATAATGTGAAATTAACAAATGTGTAATCTTTCCTCAAGTAATTGAAAATAAAAGCTACTTGACGGTAAATAATTATCTTTTTTTTTTTATCACGACTGCACCTCAACCCTTTATCTTATCGATCCTTTGTCTTATCAAGCCTAATCTAACAAAAACACAAATTATTCATAACATATATATATATAAAGAAAGTTTTTAAACTATTTATATATGTTAATATTATGTATATAATTGTAATATGTAAATTGTTAAATGTTCTTTTCTCTCTCTCTTTGAAAATAATAAATTTAAAATACTTTCATAAAAGGTAAAATCGCCTAATTATTTAAAACCACTTCAGCTGTAAGTAAACTTGTTATTTGTTGTTTCATTGTCTGAACCATAAGAGATTCCCAACAGTTATAATGTTGTGTCTCTTTAGGACTATAGCGATGCATTCAGAGCCGTAGCTGTACGGGAGGGAGCAGTAAAGCTTTTTTGATTGATCCGGGGTGTCATTTAAAGGTGGATATTTTAGTTTATACCTCTCCAGTAGATTTATTTTGGATCATTATTTTATTTTATTTGACATATCGGACGCGATATCCCAGCTCGGGATACTTGCGCCTAAATATTTTTTTTTGCAACCTATATACAATTTATTATATACAATTCAATAACCGGACTAAAAAAATAATTAAAACTTAAACGAGGGTATTCTAAAACAGTAGAGAAAGTCAAAAAAAAATATTTTACTTATCCTTACTACACGTGGTGCAGGCCATGATAATCATGGTGGGTAGAAGTTGGCGACTGCTTTTACTGTAAGTACACCACATGACTACACATGTGAAAAGCAGTTCGACTTTGCACTTACAAATGTGCCAGAGCCCCGTTTGGTTACTTGCACTCGTTGGTGGGGTTGAACTTTTGTAAGAATCGGGGGCCATTGGAGCATTTTTTTTTTATCAGAAAAAAAAAAAAGTGCCCAATGCGGGAATTGAATCCAGGTCGTAGCGGTCAAAAACCAACGGTTTAGGCCATCCTTCCACCGACCCCCTAAAAATCTGAAATGAATTATTTTAGTAACCTACACAAGTTTTAGTGACACAATTCATTATATACAACTCAATAACCGGACTAAAAACACAACTAAAACTGAAACGATGGTTTTCTCAAACAGAAGAGAAATCTAAAATGAATTTACAAAAATTATTGAATTTTACATAAGTGTCTTTGTTATATACAAATTCGCAAATTTTTTCGATGGGAGAAAAATGATTACTTCTGTAGCTGTGAAATATCGGACATTCTAATAATAAATGTATTGAATCTTGGTTTTCTCTCTCTCTCTTTTCCACAGAAGCAGCTAGGATCATCCATTGTCCCGATTTTCGACAGAAATTCTCCAAAATTACCATGATTTGTGATGAACTGTGAGTTATAAAAATTCGGACGGAAATAAAAATGAATTCCAAATGGGAAAAAAATTCAGAATGTTGCATTAGTGTTCGCTATAGTTTCAGCCATTCTTGATTCTATGAAGTTTTGAGTTATAGTTGGGGCATGCGGTCTAAATAAATTAATTTCTTCTTTTGACAAACTGGCCAATTCGTATTTTATTATCAACGATTCTATGTGATTTGTGAGAATAGGTATTTTTGCCAAACAATGAATGCATTTTGGTGAGGTCGTTTTATGAGCTCTCACTACCCAAAGAAGAATCTGATATTGCTGAGAGTTTAATCTTTGCTTACTTCTTTTATTAATGAATTTATACCATATTTCAGATCCATAGGTTAGTATTGGCCCGTGAGAAGAGTTTTATATAAAATTAATATATTTTTTTAGCATCCAATCCCCACATTTTCCCACAGAGTGAAAATAACAGATTTTTCATATGGTTGGTTTTACAAAGAATATCATTAATGTGGGGTGTGAAGTTAATTTTTGACTTAATTCTTTGATTAGAAAATTTTATACCTAAAATTTTTACTTCTTCTACCGGTTTTATTATTGGTATATTTTGTTTGCCGTGAATATGTATTAAGCCGGTTTCCTCTGAGCTTAGCTTTAGCTTATTTCTTGTACACCATTGTATTACATAATTTAGAGTACTTTCTGTTTCATTTTTTAACCCTTCTATGGTCTTGTGCCAGCAAACAATGGAAACATCATCCGCATAACAGATTATTTCAGAATTTGGGTATTCGAAGTTGATCAACAAATCATTCAGCAGTATATTCCACAATAAAGGTGATAGTGGTCCGCCTTGAGGACATCCCTTTGATAATTATTTTGAAATTGTAGTATTCGAAAGGGTGAGACTTGTTTTTATTCTCTTATTTAAAAATGATTGAATGATTTTTATAAGAACTGCTGGGACGTGATCTTCGTCCATTCTTTTTATTAAGGCAGGCCACCACGCATTATCAAACGCACCACTTATATCAATGGCAATCAATGCAACCAAATTCGTTTTGTTTGTGTTTCAGTATGGTCTCGGTTATTTTGTCCATTGCCGTTATTGTAGATTTTCTTTTCGTAAATCTATGTTGTCTATGGCTCAGTAAGTTATTATAATTATAATAATCGAGTATTTTATTTTTAATGATCGTTTCAAATATTTTTGAGAAATTTGATGTTAGTGAAATTGGGCGATAGCTATTAATTGCTTCGTAGTTAGCTTTTTGCGGTTTCGCAATAATTTTTAATACCGAATGTTTCCAGCTTTCAGGATAGTAACTTAGCACTAAACACCTATTAAAGAGTTTGACTAAACTGGGTAGGATTGATAATAATTAGTGCTTAATCATATTATTACTCACGTTATCTGGACCAGGAACCTTTATGACATTAAGACTCGAGCACAAATCCTTTATTTCCTTTTCGGTAATAGAAATGATTTCTCTGTTGGTAAAACTTGGGATGTGATTTCTAATTAAAGTGTGTTCTTTATTTTCCAACCGCACATCATCATCAGGAAAAAATTCTGTTAGCATTTCTTTCATCTTTTGCTCTCTCATGCACTCTGCAGTTTTATCCAGTAATGGTATGCCCACTTGAATGTCGGCCGATCTTAACCGTTTAAAAATCCTGTATGCATTCCCGAAAGCGTTCGTAGAATCATTTTCTTCAATAAATATCCTCCACGCCGTCTTTTTTGCTCTATTAATGGCTCTTAAGTATATCTTTCTTGCCGCTCTGAAAATACTCGGACTCAGGTTACCCCCTCTATAATACAAATTCCTGAGATAATGTAAATGTTTTTTTTTTAATTATTCAAGCTCTTTATTCCACCAATTTTTGGAAGTTGTCGTGTTTATAGAGGTGTGATGCTTGACGTCGAGAGAAGAATATGCAGCTTCAATGACTAAATTTGTCAATTTGTTTACCACATTATTAACATCTTCACAAGTGACTATGTGTTCAGAAGCTGAATCTAAATCCAGTAAATCCGAAGGCGAAATACCCTCAAAAATTTAGTCCAATTCGCCGATTTTTCTCTGAATTTCCATGTCGATGTCTGCCTATTATTGTTTGCCAAGTTCATCATATTGAAGATATCAAAAAGTATTGCCAAATGGTCTGAGGTAACAGAAAGTGCTGAGGTTCTCCAGTTATGTATTAATGGGATTTTTATTAGAAATTGTTGAGTAGATTATGCTAGCATTTCTGCAAGTTGGGATTTTAAGATTATGAACAAATAGATTCTGCTCCTCAATAATAGACTTTAGAATATATCCGTTCTTATTTGTTGTTGAATCGAACCAGAGTGGATGTCTTGAATTGAAATCTCCACAAAGGACAATTGGGAGTTGACCAAAGGCCTCAAGATTTTCTGAGATGAATTGGTTATGAAATGCACCCATTGAGTTTGGATGTATATTGTGACTGTGTTTTGACCCACCGCCAATTTTGAACAGCCCTTTCAACCGCCACCACCTCTGCCGGCGGTGGCGCCAAGTCGGCGCATGCGCAGCGGCGGTGACGCCAAGTCGGCGCATGCGCGGCGGCGGTGACGTGGTAAGCACGTGGGAGGATACCATTGTTTTTGACGGCCACCACGAGCGAACGTCCATTTTCATCCATCCATTTTCATCAAACCTTTTTCAACTCTTCTTTACTAGATTTTAATTTGTAACAATTGTAATTAACATTGATATTTATTTTTATATTTTATCTGTAATAATTAAAATACCTTGGAATGAATAATTGAATCATTTCTTCAAAACCAGATGAACCACCACAGTTTTGGCGCAGCCGGCAAGTATTTTCAATTATTCAAGCATCAAAAAGATTTTATTCATTTTAATATTATATTTATTTCAGTCTCTCAATTGTGAACATAATTTGGATTTTAATAATTTTTAAGCAAAAAATTGAATACTGAAAAAAAAAATGTTTGAGAATAAAAATAATATCCAATATCATTATCTTGAAAGAAAATATTTTAAAATTGCAAAAATACAGTGGGGATCAGAAGGATATTCGTGCCCAGAGCTGGGTAAAACCTTTTGAATTACATGTTACAGATGAAGATAAAGGAAAGTTGTTCTTTTACTATCTAGAAGGAAGAGCCTTAGAATGGTATGCTGATGAAATTGCAGGCACAAATATTAATCAATGGGTAACCATCAAACAAAAATGTATTACAATATTTGGATCATAAACAGCAACACCATTGATTGATGCACAACGGAGGTATCTACGCCGCGATGAATCCGTCAATGACTACTTTCAGTACAAAATCCGGCTTCTAAAACAAACTTCCTTATCCAAAGTCGAACAAATCCAGATGTTGACGGAAGGATTACCAGCACAATGGAAGATAAGCTTAGCCCCAATACATTTCGAAGATATAGAGACTTGGATAAGTGCAACCTTAAAATTGGAGGCTGCTGTTAGCTCCATACAAAAGAACTCCAAACCAGCCTTTAGCTATAATAAATTTAAAGATCCTACCTCTTACGTCGCTTCACCTCCGAAGCCACCATACCCATGCAGATTTTCAAAAATGCGAAATTTAAATAATTTTCATTGGCCTAATGAATGCCCATATAGACCCAAAATATTCCCTAAAGAAACTGCAGCAAACGAACAACCCTCATATTTGTATGCTACTTCCAACCCTTCATCTTCTAACTCAACATATTTACCAACAGTTAATTTAAACTAATAGAGTGACCAATCTTCAAGTTCATCAATATCAACACATTAGTCAACTCCACCCCAATACAAGCATTCATAGATACAGGTTCAACCATCAGTATAATGTCATATTCCCAATTCAAAAATTTGAACCTAAAAATGGAACCATCATCATCCATTTACATCAATCAAGCTAATTCCAGAACAAGAAGCTTTGGTCGCGTTAAAGTCAACCTTACCATCAGTCACATCACCCATCAGATAGATTTACACATCCTCAGAAACTTCATGTACCCCCTTCTACTAGGTCTTGACGTGGGAACTCTGTTCAATCTTCATGTCGACATCAAGAATGGTGTTGTGACTACTAAAGGACCCTCTTTGTATAATTGTAAATTTCAGGCGAATCATTCGAGACCAGAAACAAATCAAACCCTCGACAAGATATTACAAAAATATACAACTATTTTTAGTGAAAATTCTTTTGATGTAGGAAAAATCAAAATAGCAAAACATAACATCCATACCGTTCCTCATCCGCCTATCCAACTTCGACCGTATCGAAGATCAGCCTCAGAGTATGATGAGATTAAACGGCAGGTTGAAGATTTAAAGAAAAAAGGACTAGTTAGAGACAGTCGAAGCCCATGGGCCTTCCCAGTCACACTCGTACCAAAGGCGGATGGCCAAAAGAGGCTTTGCGTTGATTACCGCCGCCTCAATGCCCTTACCATTGACGACAAGATGCCTCTGCCTAACACTCAAGAAGTCATCGATCGTCTTCAGGGAGCGAAATACTTCACTTCGTTGGACATCGCTTCAGGTTATTGGCATGTCGAAATGGCTCCAGACAGCACAGAGAAAACAGCATTTATCACCAACGAAGGGCTTTATGAGTGGTTAGTAATGCCCTTTGGGTTGAAAACGCCCCTGCTACTTTTCAGCGAATCATACAACAAACCCTTGGTCCATTAATGTACAAGGGGTGCATCAACTATCTTGATGATTTCATCATATATTTTAAAACTTTAGAAACCCAGTCACGCTACACCGCTACAGAGTTGGAATGTTTTGCCATCATCGAAGCAGTCAGACATTTCAACAACTATCTAGACAAGCCATTCCAAATTGTCACTGATCATAGTGCTTTAAAATGGCTATTGAATCATAAAAATCCTGGGGGAAGACTTTTCCATTGGTCAATGGAGCTATCTTCTAGATCGTTCACCATTATCCACAGAGCAGGAGGACAGCAAGCACATGTTGACGCACTTTCCAGGAATCCAGTGTGCACATTCATAACCGAAGATAAGATGAAGATTGCTCAACAACAGGCAGACTTGCGATTTGTAAAGAACCCTCAAATTAAAAGTGGCATTGTCACTATACGAATTCGAGGCCATTCCAAAGCAGTTGTACCTGATTCCCTACGGGCAAAATGTCTTCACCACTTTCAGGATGACATCATGACATCCTGGAAAAAACAAAACATTGAAGCTGATTTCCACATATTACTGGTGGCCACAAATGCTCAGGACCATAAAAGAGTATGTTTCCTTATGTAAAGTTTGTCAGCTCAGAAAACAGTCAAACCAACCGACAATCGGCCATTACCAAATACCGGACAGCGACCTCCAACCATTTGACCTCATTGGACTCGATACAATTGTTTAGGGAAATGAAGCCGAGAACACCAGGCATAAGTATCTCCAGGTCATCATAGATCACCATAGTCGTTAAATTTGGGCATCTCCCACAGCATCCAACAATTCAGCTGCCATCCTCAACATCCATAGACAGCTGTTATCTTCTGGAGTACCAATCAAACATATTCTGACAGACAATGGTTCGAATTTCACAAGTAGAAGCTTCAAGAATTTTCTGTCTGAAAATAAAATTGCCCATTCCCTTGCTACTCCATACCATCCTCAGACATGTGGAATGGTAGAAAAGG
Organism: Cordylochernes scorpioides; assembly: GCA_030710605.1. Taxonomy (NCBI): domain Eukaryota; kingdom Metazoa; phylum Arthropoda; class Arachnida; order Pseudoscorpiones; family Chernetidae; genus Cordylochernes; species Cordylochernes scorpioides. The sequence continues at coordinate 70,145,121 of CP092865.1, forward strand.
CTAACCATACCCTTCTTACAAGATTGAGAGCTGCAATTTTGGAGAAACCGAAACAAAAATGGTCGACACTCGTACCATTTATTGTCAAGACATACAACCAGACACCACATGAAGTGACAAAATTCAGCCCAAAGTTTCTTCTGTATGGAATTGATGAATCGCCATCTTTTGCTGACCATCCCATCACTTTAGAAGAAGCAAGAGGTCTGGCTCGCGAGAATACCAGAAAAGCTCAAATAAAGAGAAAGAATCTTCATGATGATAAACATCCAGATGTGGAATTCTCTGAGGGAGATCAAGTTTTGAGGACTGTTGCAAAGCACCATCCATGCATGTCTAAACTCAGTCCAAGACAACAAGGCCCTTTCTTCGTTAAGAAAAAGATCAGCAGTCTAGTCTATGACATCCACAAGACACCGAAGGACGAGTGTACCGGGCTCATGCTTCTCAACTTCGATCTTTCAAGGACAGGGAGTCCTTGGGAGCCGGGGGGTGTGACGGTGTTTTGACCCACCGCCAATTTTGAACAGCCCTTTCAACCGCCACCACCTCTGCCGGCGGTGGCGCCAAGTCGGCGCATGCGCAGCGGCGGTGACGTGGTAAGCACGTGGGAGGATACCATTGTTTTTGACGGCCACCACGAGCGAGCGTCCATTTTCATCCATCCATTTCCATCAAACCTTTTTCAACTCTTCTTTACTAGATTTTAATTTGTAACAATTGTAATTAACATTGTTATTTATTTTTATAATTTATCTACTTATATAATTGCCTTATTCTGTCTGTGTGAAGTTCACTGTGTGAAGTTCACGGATAGATTTTGGTCAGAATGGATAAAATAAAAAAAGTGTCAAGGGATGGGAATCGAACCCACGACCTTCCGCTTACCGGGCAGATGCCATGACCACTAGGCTACCCTGGACATATTTTTCCGTTCATAAAGTTAATATACGATGCCAATATATATAATAATTGTATAAACGAATGCAAGACAAAATCACCGCGAATGTTTCTTTTTTTTAAAGGCAATTTCTTTTTAAGGCAATTATCGTTTTGCACAATTACTTAATCTTTTAAAATAAATAACAATACTTAAATGATACTTATGATATGGGTTCATTAAAAAAAACTTTAACCGCAGTTTAGAATATATATCTATATATTTATCTATTTACTTATGTATTCACTGGCCGTGTGACCATTTAGAACCTTGCGGAAAGTTATAGGGTCATTTTTTTGTGAATTTTTTTTGTTTCGATTTTATTGAAAAAAAAAACGATATGGTGCCTTTAAAATGATCTTTATTACTATGCAGTTTTCTATTTAGTCAATATACCGATATATACTGGCTTCCAGTTCTTGCTCACATCTCTCCACCTGAGCTACGCAGAAAGGAAGCCACCAAGAAAATGTACCAAAAACTCTTGGATTCACCCGACCTCGAAATTAACCCTATCCTACAGTCTCCACCAAAACATAGACTAAAATCAAGGAAGCCGATATGGTCCAGAGGAAACCAACTTCTCTCTCAAAATTTTAATATCTCAGAAGCATGGACAAATTCCTGGATCAGCTCCGATATCCCAAACAAGAACCTCATCACAAGCCCAAGTGTCAAGATCCCAGGTTTTTCCCTCCCTCGACGAGAATGGGTGCTTCTAAACCGCTTTAGGACAGGTCAGGGAAGGTGTGCAGAGCTGATGAAGTTATGGGGCTACACCAAAGATCCAAATTGTGCCTGCAACGTCCCACAATCAATGTCCCATATACTAGATGACTGCCCGCTGTACAAATTCAATGGAGGAATCTCCAATCTCCATTCTGTCACCCCGGAAGCCCTGAACTGGCTGAAGGCCTTGCCTCTCAGACTTTAATGACCGATATGTCCTCACTTCTTTTTTTCTAGATTTAATTCATTTTCTCTCCTCTCTAATTGTAAATACGCTGCTGTATCACCTCATAAGCATAAATAAATAAATAAAACCTAAGTTCATGTTGCAAATGTAATTATCTCTATCGATTTAGTAGGTGAAATGCAAAAAAAAAAAAATCGACATGATGAAATCTTTATGAAAATTCACATTTTTATTTTTATATTTTCAAGACACACACAGTTTGGGGCGGGACGTTTCACAAGAGAGACATACACGGCGCCAATTTATAATTGTAACGAATAGTATTTTAATTAAAACATTTTAAAAACACACAGTTTGGAACGGGACGTTTCACAAGAGTGACATCCATGGCGCCAATTTATAATTGTAACGAATAGTATTTGAATTAAAACGTTTTTAAAATATATACGCACTCGGGTAAAACCCGGGCGTTGCCCGGGCCATTCGGCTAGTCTGTACTAATTAAAATACCTTGGAATGAATAATTGAATCATTTCTTCAAAACCAGACGAACCACCACAATATAAATATTGGCAATAACTATTATTTTCCCATTGAAATAGAGAGTGATCGCTGTACAAAAGTAATTTGTCTGCAATTGTCACACCTAACTCACTAGTTGCCATCATACTTTTCTCTCTCTCTCTCTCTCTCTCTCTCTCTCTCTCTCTCTCTCTCCTTGCATTAAATTGTATATATTAGTAAATTAAATTTTATTGTCATCTATCGTTAAATTTTACACAAATAAATTTACTGGCAATGCGTTTCTTTTAAATATCATCCAATATTATCTCTACAGAGATAATATCTGTAGAGATAATATTGGATGATATTTAAAAGAAACGCATTGCCAGTAAATTTATTTGTGTAAAATTAAATTGTATACATCTAATATTGTTATCATTCATCTGAATGGAATTGAGTTCTTTGTATTACTATTTCCATCTGGGTTTTTTACAGAATAGAAATTTGGCTCAGTCAAAGACTGAGCCAGGGATGATATAGGCATGAACAAGCCCTTGCATCCCTTTTCGCTGACTCTGTGCCAATAGTTATTAGGTTCAAATTTTTAATCAGCGGGAAAAGAAAACCCATTAGACAGGCTCTGCAGATCAACACGGAGGTGTATCGATAGTAGCCCCAGCAACGGTTCACTTTATTAAAAAATAACTACTCAATACATAAAATAGGTAATTTTGAAATAGATATATAATATATACAGGAAACAAATATTTATATAGTTAATTCTATATAACATATGTATAGTGAGTGAGAAAGAAAAGAAAGAAAAATAATAATAATAATAATAATAAAAATAATAAAAAATAATAATAGTAATAACAATAAAAATAATAATAATAATAATAATAATAATAATAAAAATAATAATAAAACATCAATAATAAAAAAAAAAAAAAAAAAAAAATAATAATAATAATAAAATAAAATAAAAATAATAATAAAAAAAAAAAAAATAATAATAATAATAAAATAAAAATATATACATATATACACATAAAATAATCCTAGCAAGTCTCATTCATTTTGTTGTAACAAATCAATAATTTTTTTACAAAATTGTGCAAGTTCAATTTTATAAGTAGCAATTATGTGGGGAAGATTAAGATTTGTTTGCCTCAAGAAAAAGGGACGGATATGGCTCAGAGAGTGACAATCTAACAATAAGTGAGTAATGACTGATATTGACCTGATTACATAGACATGGAGAAGGTATTTTAATCTTAAATCTTACAAAATAAGAGGGAAAGGGACCATGGCCAGTTAAAAAGTAATTCAAAAATGCATCACCTAAGATACGTTTATTATCAACAAATTTTAACCATTTATATAAATCCCTACCATTCAAGGACTGGTTCCAATTATCCTGCCAAATATCTATAATTTCCCTTCTAAATAAATGTTTTTTAAATGATTTAGGTATAGGTAATAATTGATAAGGAGAGGGAAATTTATAAGAGTCTTTAGCTATCCTATCAGCCATTTCATTTCCCTCAATTCCTATGTGAGCCTTAATCCAATATAAGTGAACATTTTTATTTTTTCTTCTTAATTTATGAATTTTTGCCTTATTGCGCATGGTTGTCCATGATTTAGAAAGTGAATTGTTAAGAGCCTGAAGTGATGAAAGGCTATCCGTGGCCAAATGCAGAGAATTATAACTTTGATATTCAAACCATTCTAAAGCCATATAAATAGCCAAGTTCTCAGCTTGAAAGACGCTATTATCTGGAAATAAAATATAAGCCTCTCTGTGTATGATTTTGTTATCATAAAAGGCACACCATCCAGCTCCAACTCCATTTTCTGACTTAGAACCATCTGTAAAAATAGTTAAGTCCGAACTATTAGGTAAATTTTTTTGAAATGTAATTAAGTTAAAGTCAGCAGGATTGCAAAAGAATTTCTTAGAAGGAATATCAATAATATTGTCATCTACACCTATATTAAAAATATTATCAGGCCTCTTTAAGGAAGTAACATTAATCTCAAAATCCAAAATTAAATTTATAGGGATAAGTCCTGAAAGAAATAAAGCGGCATCAGTGCTTAATGTGTTATAACCCCTGCAAATAGCAAGGGCAAAAGGTCTTTGAATTGATCTTATGGATTTTATAAAAGTGTCTTTAGCATGAATATCTACCCACCAAACTTTAGCAGCATAAACAATGGATCTTTCGAAGCTAGATAAGTATATGCGTTTAATTACTGCAGGAGATAAGCCCCAATTTGAAGCTGTCATTTTACGTAAATTTTTCCCTTTTTTTGTATTGTTTGCTTTATAAATTTTATATGATCGTTCCAGCTCAAAAACCTATTAAACACAATGCCTAAAATTTTTATATTGTTAGAAAATTTAAAACATTTATTATTAAACTTAACAACTGGATTCCTAACACCCCCTTTACCCAAACCTTTATTTAAACCTGGAGGAGCAAAATATAAAGCTGAACATTTTTCAGGAGAAACATTTAATTTATTATTTATAAGCCAATTAGAAATTTTCTCTAAACATGTATTACAAGTTTTTTCTAGTTTTGCTCTACTATCATCTACACAAGTAAAAATTAAATCATCTGCATAAGCAAAAAGTTTAACATTAGGTAGATCCAAGAGATCAAAAATCGAATCTAATAAAATTATCCAAAATAAGGGACCACTATTACTGCCCTGAGGGCAGCCTTTCTCTATTTTAAGGGGATCTTTGATACTCTTAGGGGAAATGTCGGAAGAAGCTCTCCTATTGAATAAGAAACTATTAAAAATATTAATTATATAATTAGGAATATTCAACTTTTTCAAAGCTCCAATGATAATTTCATGTGAAGCATTATCAAAAGCACCCTCAATGTCCAAAGTAATTAAAACAGAATGTTTCCTATTAGTCTTACCATTGAAAAGAAATTTTTTTATTTCAGTAAGAACATCGGCACAAGACCTACCCCACCTAAAACCATATTGAAAATTACTTAAACTCGAAGATTCCTGTAAAAAATAATAAGTTCTGGGTTTTTTACAGGGGACATTCGCTGGAGTTCGCCAGCTTGTGATCAAGAGATCTTCCATTCTTGTACCTTGTTTACGCGAACACTCTTGATTTCCCGCCACGCGGTATATTAGGCAAATACTTTCATGGGAGCATTCGCCGATTTTATGTCTTGGATTAAACTCAAAACATTTCTGGCACTGCCTAACTAATAATTTGTCGTGTATATGGCATCTCTCACAGTCGGTATAGATAACATTACCCTTCTACCTTAAGGTTTGATACACTCGTGGAGAAACCCGCAGCACTACATTGTGGTGAGAGGTATTGGATTTCATGGGGAAAAGTACTCGGATTTCATTCTCTAAGTCCACTCAACTCAGGATTCATGGTGCATATGATTGGTATTAAATTATTCACTTCCGTTAATTTACAGACTTTTTTTATAATAATTGTTGGGTCTCTAGGTTGCGGAGTAAAAATTTTACTATTCGCCTTCAATTCCGCCGCCATGCTCAGTTCCTTTAAAAAGTGTTTAGCCTCTTCGTCGCTAGGAGTTTTTATTACTATTGCATTTTTGGTGTTAAGAATTTTATTAATTCGTCTCCCACTACCATTTTCTTGTAACTTTTTTATATTAGTTGAAATTGCCTGAGCTATGTTGTTAATGGGCTCATTATTTAGAGGAACTGCGAGCAGTGTAGCTTCAGTGTTTAAGGTCCGCTGTCTATCCTCAATAAATATCTGTGTATGATCTTGCTGTGTAACTTGGGCATAAGATAATCCTTTCGAGGAGATCACGCTTTGAATCTCACCGAGCTTCTCTTCCACTATGTTACCGACGGTGTCCTTCATCTGTGCCAAAAGGTTCTGGTTATCCGATTCAATCATAGAAGAAATTCCATCTTTCGTTTGTTTTAACATATTCGAAAGATATGAAAAATCATTTTTAGTCAAATATTTTTGATTTTGTTGGAATTTATTGTCAAAGTATGCAAAAATTTCATCCAGTTTCAAATTTAGTAACCTAACCATAGAATTCATATTTAATCCAAATGAGAAGCGAATCGAACTATATAAAAAAGGGTAAAGTTAAATAGCAAAACAAGTAACCGATTTAAAACATTTCAACATAAGCATTTAATAAATAAATTAAGAAATTTAGGCAGTGTTTTACCGAAACTTGCGGAGCGAGATGACGCACGTCCAGCCAGATCGGTCACCTAGCATTATCATTAGATCATTAGAGTATTGAAATAGATTGCTCAAAATAAAACTCATTTCAGGCCTTTTTCTAATTGATAAGTACATTAGTGAACTTAGGGCTTCTTGATATTCCTTTTGTGATATTCATTTTTATAATCTTCAAAATTATTTTTTCACCAAGGCTGCCTGGTGTTTTAACAGGTTTACTACCCAACATATTGAAGTTTACTAAAATTTTTTTTATAGTGTAAAATAGATGACAAGCCCAAGATTCCAGAGTAAAGTTGGAGGAAAGAGGGGTGGTCTCCAGCTGCCTTGTAGGAGGCGCCAAAACGACATTCCAGCGTGAGGAGAGGACAACGGGCAGTCTGGTGACATCTGCGGCAAGTAGTAGACGTGGGGAGTTGTCTCCGGGGAGTGTGACCGTGTAGATGCTCCTGCAAGACGGTGTCAGGAGAGCCTAACATCAGAACTCCTTCAAGACGGTATAGTCCAAGCTGGGCATGTATAGTGTGGAGCGGAACGCTTCACAAGAGTGACATCCACGGCGCCAAGGATTCTTCTGACGGGGAGGTTGAAGGCAAGTCCCACTGTTGTACTCCTTCTGTTTAGTGCAACGTTTAATAAAGCGAATATTTTGCTGCATCCTTATAAATTCACGTGTATCTTTGTGGCATCCTGATTAGGCAAAGAATACGAAAAGAGCGTCTGGGTACGACGTAATTATATATTCATTTTGAGATAACAAAAAAATATTTTCTTTCATTGTTATCTTTATTTCAAGAAAATGGCCCAGCTTTTTCAATTCTTTAATGATAATATGGCCTGATAATTTTTAAATTAATTATTCAATCATATCATTTGAAGTTCCAGCCACTAAAATATCATCAACATAAATTCCAAAATATTGTCGCGATATCAATTTAGAGTTTTATCGATCAATTGATAAACTTTGTGAGTGATGTTTTCCTCACAACAAAACTAGAAACAAGAAAATGAAAAATCAGTTATTGAATTTACATACCTTCCTTATATAACATTAAACATAAAAGTATTTACATATTTACTAATAGAAACATTTGATTTACATTAACCAATTTCGTGACAGATTTCCTTCCCCAGGAAAACAGCGTCCCGATGTTTTTACTTTTTACTTACGAAATATAGAGAAAGTCCGTATATCTAAACGACATTGTTCTGTTGTCCAGGATCTTTGCAGGGCTTCATCCGCAAAACATGAACTACATTTTTGGACCTCTTCCTCCTGCTATATTCGTCTACTGTAATTACTTCAAAGTCAACGTCCGAAATCTTTTTAGTTATCTTGTATGGACCGAAATATTTTTCAAAAAGCTTCTCGGATAAACCGACCTTACGCTCGTGTGTGAAGATCCAGACCAGGTCGCCGACGTTGTAATAGACAGGCCTATGTCTTGAATCGTATCTTATCGATGTCCTGAGTTCTAAGGGTGTGTAAGCGGGCTAGCTGGCGGGCGTCTTCAGCGTCTATAATTAACTGGCTCAGATATTCGTCGTTTCCGCCTTTCGTCCTTGAACTAAATATAACGGTGTAAATCCAGTGGTTTCTTGTTTAGCGGTATTATATGCGAAAGTAACGAACGGTAAAATAGAATCCCAATTCTTCTGCTCCACGTCAACGTACATCGAATTCCTCTTGATGTTTGATAGAGAGTAAATACCCATTTGTTTTTTAAATTACCTTTTGATCTTTAGGCCTATCAACAATTTTCATACATCATGGATATTCATGGAATTTATTTCTTCAATCATGACTAGGTGTCAAAGATTTTTGTTTTTGAATTAATTGCTTCTTCATAGGTCTTAGGAGTTTCTTGAGTACTGTATACAATAAAGTCTTCATACCTTTTTGAGATTTTTGTTAGTCTACGAGGTCAATTATTGTATCTGAAGTTGATGGTTCAATTTATATTCCCCTATTATCATTTTGTGTAAAATCAATGTGCGACTCATCATCTGAAAAATTTGAAACTGATATTTCTTTATACACATCTTTTGATTATTGTCTTCATAGTTTGATTCATTTGGATCAAAAGAAAAATATTGGATATTGCCATATTCTGAAGTACTTGGTTTTGATTCTGGAATATCTAATTTGGGATATCCAACAGATATGAATTTTTGGCTTTTATGTATTTTTGAATCAAATATTTAAAAATATACTTGGCATCCAAATTAGGTGTCTAACTGAAGGTTTTCGACAAGTCCATAATTCCATTGAAGTTTTCTTATATTTAGGTTTATTTGGTGTGAGGTGGTGAATATATGCTGCAGTATTAGATGCTCTCCCCCAAAGTTCAAAGGTAGGTTCGCATCTAACAGCATTGTGCGAACTTTATCTAATTATGGTTCGGTTAGCTCGCTCGGCAATCCCATTACCTTTTGGAGAATATGGGGTTGTGAGTTCATGTTAGATCCTTTTTTTTTTTCAAAAATAGATTCGAATCTTCATTTATTAATTCTCCTCCATTGTCAGTTCTAGTGGTTTTTACTTTAAAGTTAGTTTATTTTCTCTTCTTGTAATTAGCCGTTTTAGTCTAGTAGCAGTTTCATCTTTGGTTTCATAGAGTTCTATGAAAAACCTTCTAGTATATTGATCGACAACAGTCATCATATATTGAAGAGGGAGTTCAATTATTTTTCAAATGATTACACCAAACAAAACAGCTATGTTTGGATTTTTATAAATTATTTTTTCGTATTTTGACCAGATGACCGGACGACTTTACATGTATATATTTGGTTTTAAATGATGTAAATTGGTTAGTTATGAAAGGAAATTAAAAGTGTTAATTTTCTTGGAGGTGTTGGTGTTTACTCTGCTCGATTGTAGAATAGGAAAGTATTAGATCCTAACAGGTAATAGGCCCAGCACGCTTCCACTGCGCCGTAGAAAGAAATTAGAAGTTAGAGCTGAAGAAAGTAAAGAAGAAAAAGCTGAAGTTAAAGCTAAGAAGGTAAAGAAGAAAATTTGAAGATAGAGCTAAAGAAAAAAAGCTGAAGGCTTAAGAAGATAAGGCCAGGGAATATAGGGCTAAAGAAGAAAAGTTTATGTTAGGCTAAAGAAGATAAAGCTAACTAAAATAGAGAAAAAAAATTGATTGCTGGAAATTTGAGCGATTTAAAGACTGAACTTTGTGCAACGAAGAAGAAGAAGAAAAGATCTAAGTTATATTTTTTGTCAAATTTGCATAACTAGAAAAATCAATGGCTGATGAATTGAGAATACCTAAACTAGATGGTAATAATTACTATTCGTGGACCATAAGAGCTAAATCAATTTTGATTCAGAAGGACATATGGGATGCAATTGAAACTGGCTTTCCTAGTGAAACTTCAGAAAAACAGAAGCGGAAAGATAATTTGGCATTATCTGTCATATTATTATCAGTTGAAGATTCATTCCTAGACGATATCGGTGATTGCAAGCGAGCGATCGATGCATGGCAGATACTGGAGGACATCCACACAAAGTACGGCTTATTGCACATATTACAGCTACTGAGAGAGTTTTTCAACATTATCAAAAGAAATGACAAGATATGAAGGAATATTTCGCGAGGATAATGGAATGTCATAGAAAACTAGCAAAGTGCCACCATGGATTTGGGGATGTAGAGTTGGCGTTAATTATGCTATTGGGATTACCAAAAAGTTACGAGCCGCTAATTCTCAGTTTAGAACAGCAGGAGGAGAAGCTATCTACTAGTATGGTTAAATCTAAATTACTTTTAGAAGAAAAACGACAGAACCAGCGTAAAATTCCTCAAGAATATCCAAATAGCGCCTTTGCGGTAAGAAGAAAAGAGAATACATGCAAATCACCCTGGCAAGAACGAAATAAATTTGAATATGATCAACCAAGGAATTATCATAATACGTGGACGGAAGGGAAAAAAGAAAATTAAAATTATTCCAGGCAGATAAGATGTTTCAGTTGTGGCAAATTAGGACACATAGCTAGGGATTGCAGATTTACCGACTCCTCAAGGAAAATTAACGAAGGTATGCTGAAACAAAGTACGTTAGACCTTACTCATAAAGCCCTATTTGCGAATAACTTTTAAAACAATAACTCGCAGAATATCTGGTTTCTGGACAGTGGAGCTACTGAACACATGACGTCGAACAGACTGAAAATGACTAATACAAAAAGTATTTCAACTTCAGTTGAAATGGCAAACAATGAGAAAATAAAAGTATCAGAGATGTTTGATGTAACCATCGAACTCGGTCACGAATATGGAAGTGAGACTTTGTTCTTGGAAAACGTATTATACGTTCCTGAATTAGACGGAAATATTTTGTCTGTTGGAAGGATTGAGGAAAGAGGAAACAAGGTTTTATTCCAGAATGGCAAGGCCTCTGTTTTTGGAAGTGATGGTGAATTAATTTTGAAATCTAATAGAAGAGGAAGGATCTATACAGTTGAAGAACTTAAGATAGCAAAAGTGAAGTCACCAAATTCAGATATCTGGCACAGAAGGCTAGGACACATTTACAGAAGGGATCTCCAAAATGTGAGTGACACAGCTGAGTGCGAAGTATGCCTTGAAGGTAAAATGCGAAGACTCCCATTTCCTTCCAAACCTGTCGAAAGTAAGAAGACTTCATCACCTTTGGAGCTCATCCATTCGGATGTAGTAGGTCCCATTAGCCCAATGTCGAAGGGAGGGAACAATTATTTTGTGACGTTCATAGATGATTTCACTCAATACACTACAGTATATTTTATGAGGTCTAAATCAGAGGTACTTGAAAGATTTAAAGAATATAAGAACAGTGTTGAGAATTACCACAACAGAAAAATCAAATTACTAAGAAGTGATAATGGGACGGAATATGTTAACAGCGAATTTAATAAATTCCTCAATGAAAATGGCATCAAGCGACAGCTTACAGTTCCAAGAACACCTCAGCAAAATGGAACTGCTGAAAGAATGAATCAGACATTACTAAACACAGCAAGATGCATTTTGCTTGAATCAGGGATTCCCAAATCATTTTGGGCAGATGCGGTTAATACAGCATCTTACTTAAGAAACAAATGTTCTAGCAAGGCGATAAGTAACAAAATACCCGAAGAAATGTGGACCGAACGGCCAGTGAATATTGAACATCTCAGAGTTTTCGGTTGTCACACTTGGACATACAACGACCAGCGTCGATCCAAATTTGACTCAAGAAACAGAGAATGTGTTCTAATTGGTTATCCGGAAGGAGTCAAAGGATACAAGGTTTGGGACTTCAGAAACAATAAGGTCTTTGTAAGCAGAAATGTCAGATTTAGAGAAGACGTTTTCCCAACTAAGAAAATCGATAAACAAATTTCACCTGAAACTGATTTTTTCCAGGTTTTACATAATAATTTTGAAGAAGACTATGAATCTGTAAATGAGGAAGAGACGAAATTGGTGGAAAGGAATCAGAAAGACGAACTTAAGAAGGAAGACGAAGAGGAAGGCCAAAAGGAAGCTGCGATCCCAAGGGGATATTCAGGGACTGATGAAGAAACAATATCGGTAGAGAAAAATCTGAATAACTACGGCTAGGCAAAAAGAGGATTGTAGATCGGCCTTCCAACATGGGGTAATTGAACATGGGGGCCATCAAGATGAAATACCGTCATCATACGAGGAAGCGCTTAATATGCCCAAAGTGCAAGATTGGCTAAGAGCTATGAAATGTGAAATGTCATCACTTCAGGAACACCGAGTATGGGATATTGTTGATTTGCCAAATAGTGTTAAGCCGATAAAATGCAAATGATCTTCTCAACAAAACTTAATGAAGATGGAACACAAAAATATAAAGCAAGATTGGTGGCTTTAGGATGCAGTCATCAAGTTGGGATACAATATTCGGAAACTTTCTCACCTGTTCTGAGGGATGATAGTTTTAGAACCCTGTTAGCTTTCGCCGCCCTCCAGAACTGGAAGATAAATCATTATGATGTAGAGACTGCTTATCTTTATGGAAAATTGGAGGAAGTCATTTATTTGAAGCAACCTCCAGGATTTGAACAACGTGGAAACGAACAAAGAGTGTGTAGGCTGAATAAGGCGATATATGGGTTGAAACAAAGTGGACGGATTTGGTTCGAAACTTTAACGAATTATCTCATTAAGATGAATTTCAAACATCTAGGTTCTGATAAGTGCATATTCACTTTTGAAACTCAAAATGGGAGGTTAATTTTGGCATTTTACGTTGATGATATGTTAATTATATCTTCTAATGAATATGTTCTGAACGAAGAGCCATTAGCATAATTAAGAACCAGTTTAAATTGAAGAAAAGTAAACAATTAAGTAATATACTGGGAATATAAATAAAACAGGAAGAAAATTTCGTGAGCATGAATCAGACAAGATACATAGATAATGTACTTGAACATTTTGGTATGAAGTATTCAAACCCATCACCTGTACCTCTTGACACGAATCAAGATTTAGATAAATTTGATTCTTCGGGAAAATGTGACCAGAAGAGATACCAAGAGCTTTTAGGAAGCTTAATGTATTTGAAAACAAAAACCAGGCCCGGTATAGCCTTTCAATTATAAGCTTTATCAAGATATAGTAAAGATCCTAGGCAAATTCATATGGGAGCCTTAAAGCTATTCCTTAGATACTTGAAAGGTACTAAACATTTTAGTCTAGTATATAAGAAAGGCATTCCCGAACTGAGAGCGTATTCGGATGCTAATTGGAAGGAAAGATCGACAGCTGAGGTTAAATCAACCACAGGAATATCATACCTACTTGGAAATAATCTTATTTCATGGGCTTCTAGATCACAGGAGAAAGTAAGCTTGTCTACTTGTGATAGCGAGATAAATGCTTTAACGGAATGTGTGAAGAAGTGCATCTACATACAATACCTATGCGAGGAACTATTCAATATTATCGGGCCAAGAAACTTTAAGGCCAAGATATTTTGTGACAATAGATCGGCCATCTTTTTAGCCCAGAATGGTCATGTGTCGAACAGATCGAACCATCTTGTAAGAAAGGTGGCATTCTTGCATGAATGTTTTATTGATGATATCTTTGAACTTCATCACGTTTGTTCTGATGAAAACCTTGCAGATTTTCTAACTAAAGGAATTGGAAGAATTAAACTAACCAGGATCTTGACCACTCTAGGCCTCCGATGAGGGTATCAAAACAACTTTAAAATGGGGGGCATTGTTAAGATTTTTATACGTTGTTTTTTCATAGATTTATATATTTATATTTTGACCAGATCACCGGACGACTTTACATGTATATTTTTGGTTTTAAATGATGTAAATTGGTTAGTTATGAAAGGAAATTAAAAGTGCTAATTTTCTTGGAGGTGTTGGTGTTTACTCTGCTCGATTGTAGAATAGGAAAGTATTAGATCCTAACAAGCTATAAGTATAGAAGATAGAATCCCATAATTATTGAATAGATGAAGATGAAGAATGTTCGCAATGGTAGTATTTTGATTATTTTAGAGGTATGTGTCATATATTTAAGAGAACATAGACTAGTAATGGTTAGATGCTGCGTGCAACAGAGAATGTTCGAATCATAAAACGCTATATACAGGATTGATCCAAAATACACCTTCATGAATAGATTGCACAGAAAAATTAATTGAAAAATGTTCCATTAACATTTCTGAAAAGAAAGGGTTTCACAATCCCTAATCACGAATATGCAATTAAACCCCAGAATTTGCCAAATATTCTTGGGTTGGAAAATGAGGATTTTTTTTAACGGAATAATAATTACAGGATATATTATTGGGATTAATAGCATATTCCGGATTTTGAACTGTGAAAATGATTCCTTTCATATCTAACTTTATACACAGAGTGTTCTATTTTTTAAAGAATGATTTTGCAACGCTGTAGCCTGTGAAAGAAGCGCGCGATTCGAGCGATTTTTTATTTATTCGAAAGAACAAGCATTGATTTATATTTCATTAAAAACTATTTATAAATATTTTAAATGCCTTAAAATATAAGTGATTTTGTATAAAATGTTACGTTTCCAGACTTTCCGAGGAGAAAATACTCATTTGCCCAAATTATAAAAATGATGAAAGTAAAGAATATTTCTTTGCTATCATATACTAAGTGCACAATCAGTCAAATTATAAATAAAAACAAATAATATTCTTATCTATATGCAATATTAAGCAATAAAATTCGCTTGAAAAAAGGTGCCAAACCGAAAGATAAAGAAATCTACCTTCTCAAAGGTGGATTTCCCAACCAGCGTACCTCTTTCTACCGTTAAACGTGTTATTAGGTGAAAAATCTGCTTAAAAATACGTAACAAGGCTAACGTTCATGTTCTCAAGCCACACCAGGCGCCAAAAATAGCATTCCTGATGACATCTGCGACAAGGATCCTACTGACGGGGAAGTTGAAGGCAAGTCCCACTCATTGTATTCTTTCTGTTAAGTGAGACATATAATAAGCGCTAACTTTAGCTGCATTCCTTCGAACTCACGTGTGCATATTTGTGGCATCATGAGCAGACAAAAAACACAAACAACATCTGGGTACAACCTAACGATATGTTATATTTAAAGGACATATATGTAGGGTAAATTTTAATGTTAAATTTCATTTTGATGTATTGTATACATTTTATCATTAATTGATTATGTTTGAGGTATCAAAACTGCTTTTTTGATCAAACACAGCAACGTGTGAACGGGTACAGCTAGATGGAGCAGAGTATCAAACATAAAGTTTTTTTTTTCTTTTTTTTTTATTTCGACTTAGAGCGATATGTTCCCCTAGGGACACTTGCACTTTAAACATAAACAAAAATTTTGAAAGAAAAGAAAGAAAGATATTTAAATATGTACAGAATTAATATGCAAGTTAATTAGATGGAAAGATAAAAATATATATAAATATTATATAATCTAAAAATATTATATAATCTAAAAACTCTAAATATTTCTATATTTTAAAAAATATATATTTTATTTTATTCATTGATAATTTTACTTTGTTATCATCGTTTTTAGAAAGACTTTCAGTTTTGTTGTATAGTTTTGTTGTAAATATGCGTAGTTAACATATCTATCCTTTTAAATCACTAATATAGGGTTAACTTTATAAATTCTATATAATGTGAAACTAACTAATGTGTAATATTTCCTCAAGTAATTGAAAATAAAAGCTACTTGATGGTAAATAATTATCTTTTTTCTATCACGACTGCACCTCAATCTTTTATCTTATCGATCCTTTGTCTTATCAACCCTTTATCTAACAACAACAAAAAAAATTCATAACATATATATATCAACACAATTTATATATGTACAAAGGGTTGGTATGCAAATTTAGTTAAATGAAATCAAATTGTAAAGTATTGTGTGTATTCGAGAAAAGCAATTTACAGATTTAAAAAAGAAAGTTTTAAGGAATATTTTCGAATGAAAATATGCTATATATTAGAGAATTCTTCAATTAAAACAATACTAAAAAGAATAAATTTCTAAATAAAAACGTTCCAATAGAATTTAGTAGTTTTTTATAAAATTCAAAATAAATCTGCAAAATGAGTTGAATTTTATATATTTGTCTTTTGTTGAAATTAGATCAAACGGGTTTGATACATTTAGTCCATTGTTTATTCTATACTCTTAGAAGACGGGGCAATTTAGCAGCAGGTGAATAGAAGTCTGTTCCTCACATCCACAGAAGCATCTTGAATCTTGCGCTGCTTTGATGAATTTTAAAAAGCTTCTAAAATTTCCGTGATTTGTAATAAATTGAGAGTTGTGGAAATTTGCCCGAAAATATTTCGGAATATAAGCGGGAAAGAAACTTTGAAATGTTTGGTTAGTATTTTTCTTCAATTGTGTCATTTTATATTTTATAAAATTATCAATTATGTCTGGAATTCCAAGTCATATCGCTGTTGGTCCTCAATAGATAAATTATTCAGATCATATTTTATATTTCTGGATTCCATATAATCCGTAATCAAAGGAATATTTGCAAGGGTATGCACACAACTATAGCTAGTTGTTTTATAAGTTTGTGTACACCATAATAATATTTGATATTAGAGTGAATTAAATTTGTGTATATACTTTTACTTATATATTTATACCAGACCTCAGTTCCATAAGTGAGTATAGGTCTAAAGATTATTCGTATAAAATGAGTCTTTTCTTGGTGCTTAGTCCCCAAGATTTGCAACATATCGAAAAATATATTTTTTTTCAGTCTTTGAGTTCTATTTAATATATTGTTCAAATGAGGATTAAAATTTAATTTATTCTTCCTTCTATGGTTGGCAAAGGTAATTCCCAAAATGTTTATTTCTTGAACAGGCGTAATAATTTAATTTCAAATTTATCTTTGTTATAAAAATGTAAAATGCTAGTTTTATCAAGGCTTATTTTTAATTTGTTTTCTGTACACCAGTCGTCAACTTTTTCCAAAATACGCTCAATTGAATTTTTGAGGGTTGCTAAATCATTGTTCCAGCATATTATTGTGACATCATCGGCATAGCAAATTATTTATGGATTTGGTAGTTGTATTTTGGTTAACAAATCATTTATAAATATCATCCAAAGCAATGGAGACAATGGTCCACCTTGTGGGCAACCTTTTGATAATGTTTTAGATATTTTTCTGCTACTATAAATAAAATTATTTTCCTATTTTTCAAAAGTGATTGTAAAATTTTGAGCAGGTCAGCAGGCATATTATCTTCATCAATCCTTTTGATCAAAGCTGGCCACCATGTATTGTCAAAAGCTCCTTCAATGTCTATTGCAATTAGCGTCACTAACTGTTTCTGTCTTATGTTCTATTATAGTATCTGTTATTTTATTCAAGCACGTTATCGTTGATTTTGATTTGACAAATCCATGTTGTCTCTGGAGCTCAAAAGATTATTACTTTCATAAAATTCATAAATTCGATTTTTCAAAATATTTTCAAAATTTTTGAAAGATTTGAAATCAATGAGATAGGTCGATAACTTTTGTCGATTCTAAATTAGATTTATGTGGTTTAGGAATTACCTTTAGAGCTGCTATTTTCCATTTCTCCGGATAATACCCCTTTTGAATACATTTATTAAATAGTTTGCATAACATGGGCTTAATTTTTGGGTAATCACATTTGATCATATTGTTACTTATGTTGTCTAAACCTTGAGCTTTTTTAACATCAGAATTAGAAATTATATTCATTATTTATTCTTCTTCGATTATAATTATACTTGAATTATTCATTCGTGGCTTAAAATTTCTAATTATTTGTTGTTGAAGATTGTCCAAATTAGGATCGTCTTCAGGAATTAACTCGTCCATTGATTTGGTCATTGTTTGCTCTTTTAGATATTCTGGTGAATTGTCAATTATGGGAATTCATTCTGTACATATGAGGATCTTAATTTATTGAAGAACTTATAAGCATTACCAAATGGATTATCTGTGTAATTTTCTTCAATAACGTTTCGGCAGTTAGTTCTTTTAGCTTTTTTATTGCAATGGTTTATTTGTTTCTTGCCAACTTAAATGTATTGTAACTGATTATTTTATGACGGTGATACAAGTTTCTAATATAATGAAAATGATTTTTCATTATTTATAGTTTATTAGTCCACCAGTCAATTCAGGAAACATTTTATTAATTTGGGGATTTAACCTTCAAAGATGTATATGCTGCTTCTCTCAATAAATTCGTGAGTGCGTTCACTATCCCATCAATGTCTTCCTCATCTTTCACTCTGCTTATATTAATTTCCAGTTTGTTTGCATCTTGTAATGATATGTTATTAGAAAAATTTGCCCAATTCGCATCTTTTTCAAAGAATTTCCATGTGGAAATTTGATTATTGAATAAATGACCATTCTTTAACCTGATATCAAATTTAACAGCAACATGGTCGGAAATATTAGTCAGATCGGCGGTATGCCAGTTGTTTATTAAACTAAGTGAGTGTTTATTTGAGATTGTGAGATCAATTATGCTTACTCCGCGGCAGGTGGGTGTTTTCAGGTTATGTATAAAGAGGTTACACTCGTCTATAATTGGTTGTTATCTATATCCATTAGAGTTTATACCATTGTCAAACCCTATAGTATGTCTTGGATTAAAATCACCGCAAAGGATTACAGTTTGATTTACAGTATATACGTTTTTAGCAGATCTCTAATGAATTTTTGATGAACAGGGTTAAACGTATTCGGGTGAATGTAGAAATTAGCAATAATTAATTTAGCTTTAACTGTAGAAATAGCTATTGTTATACCAAAATAATTTGTGAAATTTTCCTCTCTGCTGAAATTTATATTTTTATTTAAAATTATAGTTGCCGTATATTTTTCCCCAGTTTTATTAGAACATATAATTTGAGAGTCCATATCATAAATAACATTTTCATTCAAAACATATGGTTCTCGAATCAAAATAATGTCAGGTGGGTCATCTTCAGTGTTGGCCTGTAGTTCACTTATCGCAGTAAAACTTTTTCTTATATTTTGTTGAATACATCTCACATTTTCAATCATATAAGATATTAACATATTTAAGATTGAGATTCAAATTGTATTTGATACATCATTTCCCTCCTATATTTGTGAATATTGTGTCCTTTGGATAATTCTGTCTATTTGTGATTTGTAAATCGGGCATTCACTTGAATTTGATTTATGGTTTGTAGAAAGGTTTTTAAATTTAGGGTGCTTAGAGCAGTTGTGACAATTTGGTGCTTCAATACAGTTGTGATACCCTGTACACCGCATATTTTACCTATTTTAATGTTTTGGCAGTCTTTTGTTTTGTGGTTCGGATTAAATTCAAAACAATTTTGTCATTGTCTTACAAATATTCTGTCTTGTGTAGAACATCGCTCAAAATCGGTGTATATCTCATTACCCATTTTTCTTAGAATTTGGTAAACTTTAGGAGTTACTCTTAATACTATATTGTGATCTGGAGAGTTAGATCTCATTGTAAATAGAACCTTTATTTCATTTTCCAAATTTTCTAGATCAGAAATAAATCTGCATATGGTTTGAACGAAGTTTGCCGTATCTGTAATTTTGGATACGTTTTTGACTACTATAGTTGGATCTCTTAGTGTTGGTATGTAAATTTTACTAATCAATTTCAAATCTTCTGATTTTTTTAATTCATCCAGTAGTATTTTATTATCAGTTTGGTATGGAACCTTTATAAGCAGCAAACATAAATAAATTCCGAGGATAAGTTTATTTTATTTCAAAAATAATAGTACTTCGAGCTTTCGGGCGTAAACAGCCCTTCTTCAAGAATATAGGAAGTAATTTCAAATTAAATTTTGAATTTCAAATAGAAATGTTTGTAAACAATTAGATAGTATTTTTATTTGGTCCTGCATAGCGTGAGTGAATCTCGTATCCACGTGATTTAGTTCAAATCTAAAAACTTTTATAAAGAGAGGTGTTTTGCCCCCAGAAATATTGGCCGATTATATTGAATACTAGCAAATTTAGCGCGCCTTACGTCGCTCTAATAAAAGAAATTAAAGCACATACAATCCTGCCTTCTTCACAGACATATTAACATTTATGAAGAAAATCACACAAACAAAAACGAATATATCGAATATAAAGTTATAAGTCAAAAACAATTGAGCTTTATATTAATTAATATAATAAAGAGAAACGGTCATTTCTTTTTTCTTTATATATATAGGTTTTGCAACTTTAAGACATTTATAAGAGACAACAATAAAAAACAATAATATAAGACAGCACAATTTAATTTTTTACTTTAACAACATTTTAATTTTCTTTGAAACTCTAACATCAAAAACCTTAATTGGAAATAACATTATTTAAGAGTACTGTTTTAGTTTTGTTAAGGTCCTTTTAATTTAATTTGAAAAGCACCTTTTTGATAACATTCTAATATTTTAATATATTGCATTTAATTATATTATTCTTACTATTTTATTTAGTGTGTACTCTCAGTTGTACTCTCACGGCATAATATCAACATTTTATAGTATAGTGTAAACTTCAAAAATGCATAAAATGCAAAAATAAACGTTACACTATAATATAACACAATATACACTATAATATAACAATGTGACATAGATCAATTACAATTAAAATTACAATTTTCGATATATATTGAAATTTTATTCTATTTTATTTTGAGCGTCTATTTTGAATATTCACTAAATACGCATAGGCATATTTAATATAAGAAATATTAAAATAGCCAATTTCTGGCGTATTTAAATATTGGCGTATAAAATAAAATATTAAAATGTTAAAAATGTTAAAAATGAAAAATGATTTACTAAAATGAAAAATGTCGTCGTTAAAAGTACGCATTTAAATATTTAGACTATAAAAATTAGAAAAGAGAAGGCAAGTATGAAAAGTATTTAAAGTGTAAATTATGAATATTATCAAATATGTGGCTGATTTGTTATATATTTATTTTATATATTTATATATTATATTTATATTTTATATTATAATTATATTATATTATATTTATATTTATTATATATATATTTATATATTATATATATTTATTTCAATCAATGGCCGAGCGTGTCGCTAACGTCGAGCTTAACGTCGAGCTAAATGCGTATTTCTGCTAACTGCGATATTTTTAAAAGTTTAAATATAATTTTGAAGTTATCTGAATAATTCCGGGACTAAATGTAATATGTATACGAAATATTGTCGTATAAAATAAAATATTAAGAGAGGAGTTAGGGAACAAACAAACAAACAAACATCCAGACATTTTTTGCGCTTTAATAATAAGACTAGCAAATTTAGCGCGCCTTACGTCGCTCTAATAAAAGAAATTAAAGCACATACAATCCTGCCTTCTTCACAGACATAATAACATTTATGAAGAAAATCACACAAACAAAAACGAATATATCGAATATAAAGATATAAGTCAAAAACAATTGAGCTATATATTAATTAATATAATAAAGAGAAACGGTCATTCTTTTTTCTTTATATATAGGTTTTGCAACTTTAAGACATTTATAAGAGACAACAATAAAAAACAATAATATAAGACAGCACAATTTAATTTTTTACTTTAACAACATTTTCATTTTTAGATTTTCTTTGAAACTCTAACATCAATATGTTTTCGTTATTGAAAACCCTTAATTGGAAATAACATTATTTTAGAGTACTGTTTTATTTTGTTAACATTCTAATATTTTAATATATTGCATTTATAATTATATATTATATTTATAATTTATATATTATATTATATATTTATATTATTCTTACTATTTTATTTAGTGTGTACTCTCAGTTGTACTCTCACGGCATAATATCAACATTTTATAGTATAGTGTAAAAATGCAAAAAAAAAAAAAACGTTACACTATAATATAACACTATATAATATAACAATGTGACATAGATCAATTTTCGATATATATTGAAATTTTATTCTATTTTATTTTGAGCGTCTATTTTGAATATTCACTAAATATCGAAATGAATATTAAATAAATATCGAATAAAGAATATAAATATATGTTTGTAAAAATTAATATTTAATACGCATAGGCATATTTAATATAAGCAATATTAAAATAGCCAATTTCTGGCGTAATTAAATAATTAATTAAATAATGGCGTAATTAAATTAAATAAAATAGAATATTAAGAGAGTAGTTAGGGAACAAACATACATACAGACAAACAGACATTTTTTGCGCATTGATAAATAGATATTATAGATAATCTTAAAATATAAAAAATATGAAAAATGACCTTAACAAAATCAAAACGGTGCTAAAATGAACAAATTTAATTTGTAAATAAAAGTGTTGCAAAAGTGTTGAAAGTGTTGAAAAAGAAAAAAAAGTTAAAAATGAAAAATGTTAAAATGTTAAAAATGAAAAATGTACGTTAAAAGTACGCATTTAAATATTTAGACTATAAAAATTAGAAAAGAGAAGGCAAGTATGAAAAGTATTTAAAGTGTAAATTATGAATATTATCAAATATTTTATTTTAAAATCAAATAATTATATTACGAATTTATTACGAATTTAAATTACGAATTAAATTAAAAATTTAAAAATTTAACTAACAAATTTAAATTACGAATATTTATATATCAAATTATTTCGTTTTATTTCAATCAATGGCCGAGTGTGTCGCTAACGTCGAGCTTAACGTCGAGCTAAATGCGTATTTTTGCTAACTGCGTTATTTTTAAAAGTTTAAATATAATTTTGAAGTTACCTGAATAATTCCGGGACTAAATGTAATATGTATACGAAATATTGTCGTATAAAATAAAATATTAAGAGAGGAGTTAGGGAACAAACAAACAAACATCCATTTTTTGCGCTTTAATAATAAGACTAGCAAATTTAGCGCGCCTTACGTCGCTCTAATAAAAGAAATTAAAGCACATACAATCCTGCCTTCTTCACAGACATAATAACATTTATGAAGAAAATCACACAAACAAAAACGAATATATCGAATATAAAGTTATAAGTCAAAAACAATTGAGCTATATATTAATTAATACGAGGGGCATCCAATAAATAAGTTTCCCTATTTTGTAACAAATAGACAACTTTATTTACAATTATGCAGTTATTTTATTTTCATTATACAACTCATAGACTACTTCTCTACATAATCACCATTTCTGTCCAAACATTTTTGGTACCGTTGTAGCGATTTTTTGATACCACTGTTGTACCAAGCCGTGTCCTGTCTTCGTAGCCAGTGGTTCGCCTCCGCCTGTTTTCAATTCAAATTCAAAACATCTGACATGATTGTTCCAATCGAAGAGCATCCAATTTCGATTCCAGGAGGCAGTCGAATCATTATTTCGTCAATGGTGGCGCGGCGATTTGCTTCCACCACATTCCGAACAGCAGCAACGGCTGCATTGTCCGTAGCAGTAACGGGCCTGTCGCTTCGCTCGTCATCATGCACGTTTTGCCGTCCTTCCAAGAACCATGAACGCCATCGGCGAACCATTTGGATGCTCATACATCCTTCACCATACACTGACACTAAACTGCGATGAATATTGACCGCAGTTTCATTTTTCGCTGTGAAAAAACGAATTACAGAACGGAGTTCGCAAGTGGACACGTTCACCAGTGGTAGCTCCATGGAAACTGAAGCGCTACGGACTTGCGCGTACGAGTAGAGTGATTTTGAAAGGTCACCAGCTTCCAACGCATCCTAGTGACCATTTCTTACCTACTAACTAATTTTTACAACGTTTCGTTCGCCGAAAAAAAAAATAGGGAAACTTATTTATTGGATGCCCCTCGTATAATAAAGAGAAACGGTCATTATTTTTTCTTTATATATATAGGTTTTGCAATTTATCATAAATAAATCAAATAAATAAATAAATAAATCATAAATAGATCACAGCACAATTTAATTTTTTACTTTAACAACATTTTCATTTTCTTTGAAACTCTAACATCAATATGTTTTCGTTATTGAAAAACCTTAATTGGAAATAACATTATTATCAGTTGTACTCTCACGGCATAATATCAGTGTAAAAATATAGTGTAAAAATGTATAGTGTAAAAATGCAAAAAAAAAAGTTACACTATAATATAACAATGTGACATAGATCAATAAATTTAAAATTACAATATTCGATATATATTGAAATTTTATTCTATTTTATTTTGAGCGTCAATTTGAATATTAACTAAATATCGAATAAAGAATATAAATATATGTTTGTAAAAATTAATATTTAATAAAATAAAAAATACGCATAGGCATATTTAATATAAGCAATATTAAAATAGCCAATTTCAGGCGTAATTAAATATTGGCGTATAAAATAGAATATAAAAAAATATGAAAAATGACCTTAACAAAATAAAATACAGTGTAAAAAACGGTGCTAAAAATGAAAAATGAAAAATATTATTAAAGTGTAAAACGGAAAACGTAAAACTAAAATGGAAAATGTCGTCGTTAAAAGTACGCATTTAAATATTTAGACTATAAAAATTAGAAAAGAGAAGGCAAGTATGAAAAGTATTTAAAGTGTATTTTAAGTATTTAAAGTTAAATTATGAATATTATCAAATATGTGGCTGATGTGGCTATTTATATATAAAAAAAAAAAAACATACATACAGATAAACAGAAATTTTTTGATAATTAGATATTATAGATAATCTTAAAATATAAAAAATATGAAAAATGACCTTAACAAAATAAAAACGGTGCTAAAATGAACAAATTTATTTGTAAATAAAAGTGTTGCAAAAGTGAAAAATGTTAAAATGTTAAAAATGTTAAAAATGAAAAATGATTTACTAAAATGAAAAATGTCGTCGTTAAATATTTAGACTATAAAAGTATGAAAAGTATTTAAAGTGTAAATTATGAATATTATCAAATATTTTATTTTAAAATCAAATAATTATAAATTACGAATTAAATTAAAAATTTAAAAATTTAACTAACAAATTTAAATTACGAATTAAATTAAAAATTTAAAAATTTAACTAACAAATTTAAATTACGAATATTTATCAAATTATTTCGTTTTATTTCAATCAATGGCCGAGCGTGTCGCT
This sequence comes from Cordylochernes scorpioides, assembly GCA_030710605.1. NCBI lineage: Eukaryota > Metazoa > Arthropoda > Arachnida > Pseudoscorpiones > Chernetidae > Cordylochernes > Cordylochernes scorpioides. The sequence goes on from CP092865.1 coordinate 70,170,369, forward strand.
AACGTCGAGCTTAACGTCGAGCTAAATGCGTATTTTTGCTAACTGCGTTATTTTTAAAAGTTAAAATATAATTTTGAAGTTACCTGAATAATTCCGGGACTAAATGTAATATGTATACGAAATATTGTCGTATAAAATAAAATATTAAGAGAGGAGTTAGGGAACAAACAAACAAACAAACAAACAAACATACAAACATCCAGACATCCAGACATTTTTTGCGCTTTAATAATAAGACTAGCAAACTTAGCGCGCCTTACGTCGCGCTAGAGGTGGGCAAGTGAATCGAGAATCGATTCTTTTGATTCACTCATTCGAAAGAGCGCTCTTCGATTCGATTCCCGAAGAAGAATCACGGTTCTTCTGACTCCCACTCCTTTCAATTCTCGGGAATCGAAGAATCGAAAGAATCGAAGAATCGAAAGAATCGAAAGAATCGAAGAATCGAAAGAATCGAAAGAATCGAAGAATCGAAAGTATCGAAAGAATCGAAGATTGAAAGACGATTCATTCGGGAATCGAATCGGTAGCAAGTTCCCGATCTGATTCTGAACTGATTCTTTTCGTTCTTTGATTCTTTTAACTCCTCTATTCTCCTGTTCACGAGTCACGCATGTTATCAATATAAATAATTGGATATTTTAAACATTAAATTTATTTGATGCGTGTTATTTATAGATAGTATATATATATATATATATACATTTTACTTACAAAACATTAAAAACAATAATTGAACATTTAAATAAAATCCATTTTAACTTTTCGAATTTGTAGATTGTATAGGAAATATATTCTTTAATATTATAATATATTTCCTATACAATCTACAAATTCGAAAAGTTAAAATGAATTTTTAAAAAATATATTCTTTATATTCTGAATATATTTGTTATATATATGTTTAAATATCTTATTATTTTTTAAAGCTCAATACTCATTTTTAAACGCCAATCTTTTGTATACATATTACATTTTGTACCGGAATTATTCAATTATCCTCTAAAATATATTTAAAAATCTAAAAATAGCGCAATTAGCTCGACGTTAGTGTCATGCTCGGCCATTAATTAAATTATTTTAAAAAGCAATTTTTCAATTTATATTTATATTAGACGCTCAAATTTGAAGTTTTATATTTCGAAATATATTTGAGGCAATATATTAGCCACATAATTTGATAATATAAATATACATAATTTACTTTCGAAATTTGGTTATTTATATATTTTTCTCTCTCTCTCTCTACTCTGGTCGCCATCTTTATTAATCCACACACATTTTTACAATTAAATAGTACATTGTGTAAACATACATTATTAATAAAGGGTTGGATGGATTGCGCCTTACAAATCACATTATTCTATATACAGTGTACTGGAAAAATAGTGGATGGGTATTGTCCTTTGCAAATTACATCACTTTTTATACAGTATTCTAGAAGAATGGTGGATGGGTATTGTCCTTTGCAATGTACAACACTTTTTATACAGTATTCTACTAGTGTGGTGAGGGGATATAGTTCTTTATATTATTACATATATATTTCTACACTAAAGATTTTAATGGGCTATATAAAAACATTCATTTGTACATTGTGGATATAAGACCAAACTAAACAATGTATAGTATATATACCTTAATACATATTTTGAATCCTGAGCATCATAGCTGAGTGGCTGCATTATATTTTTTTATTTTAAAAGACTTTCCTAATTATAAGGCAACAAAATCGGCAAAATTTACATTGTCTTTTGTAGCCCTAGTCGATGAAAAGTTGCAACGGTCGGTGGATAACCCTATACATATATAAAAAATGCTTTAATTTAAGCCAGTAAATATTTCTATATAAATATCTAGATTAATTAATTTATCGATCGGTGCATATTTCCTTTAAATCGATTTATTTGGTTATTTAGCTGTACAAGCGTACAAGGAAATAAAATCCTATTTATTCAATACACAAATAAAACACTATTTTTGGAATGGAAATTTTTGTTTTTTCCTTTTTTTATGATTTTCCTTGCTGCTATTATTGTTTATTGTGTTTATTAAACAACTGATTTGGTGATTTTAATTTTGTTTAGAATAATTTATTCTTCCGGATGCACAAACACCATACAAACGTTAATCTTTTTAATTTTTATTTATAAAGAATCGAAGAATCGATAATAAGAATCGATTCTTTTTGCGGAGTGAATCGATTCTGAATCATTCACTTAAAAGAATCGTTTTGCCCACCTCTACGTCGCGCTTTAAAGCATACAATCCTGCCTTCTTCACAGACATAATAACATTATAACAACATTATAACATAATAACAAAATCACACAAACAAAAACGAATATGGGGGATTCTTTATTCATTTATTTCAACTATATAACACTATATAATGTGACATAGATCAATTTTCGAATGAAATTTTATTCTATTTTGAGCGTCTATTTTGAATATTCACTAAATATCGAAATGAATATTAACTAAATATCGATTAATATAGTTAATATTTAATACAATAAAAAATACGCATAGGCATATTTAATATAAGCAATATTAAAATAGCCAATTTCTGGCGTAATTAAATATAAAAATGACCTTAACAAAATAAAAACGGTGCTAAAATGAGAAATTAAAAATAAAAAATGTTATTAAAGTGTAAAAAGGCATGTATGAAAAGTATTTAAAGTTTAATTTAAATTTAATTTATATATCAAATTATTTCGTTTTATTTCAATCAATGGCCGAGCGTGTCGCTAACGTCGAGCTCAACGTCGAGCTAAATGCGTATTTTTGCTAACTGCGTTATTTTTAAAAGTTTAAATATAATTTTGAATTTACCTGAATAATTCCGGGACTAAATGTAATATGTATACGAAATATTGTCGTATAAAATAAAATATTAAGAGAGGAGTTAGGGAACAAACAAACAAACTAACAAACAAACAAACATTTTTTGCGCTTTAATAATAAGATATTGAAATGATTACTTGTCCCAAAATGAATATTCTAAGTCTGAATTAAATTTTATATCAATCGGGAAATTGCCATTGTTTATCTAGGATGTAGTTCTATGTATCAGGATTGTGTATTAAGCTATTGTATATTTCTGGGATATCTATATGTCTATTGATGCTCTGGTGTTTTTTGGATACTATTGACATCAATAGACATATAGATATCCCAGAAATATACAATAGCTTAATACACAATCCTGATACATAGAACTACATCCTAGATAAACAATGGCAATTTCCCGATTGATATAAAATTTAATTCAGACTTAGAATATTCATTTTGGGACAAGTAATCATTTCAATATCTATATATATAAAAATGAATGTTTGTATGTTTGTCTGTTGGTTGGTTGGTTTGTATGTCCGGTATACAAATTCGCAGTAGTTCACTAATTCAAACCAAAATTTCCATACATAGGTAAAAAATAACGAGGATGACGATAGGCTATTTTAAAAAATATATAAATCAATTATTAAAACTATATATTCAAATTATTCTAAATAGCTCATCTAGAACGCGGTGGAACTGATGGCGGGGCGCGCTCATTGGCCGCCTGCGACACGTGGCTTCCCTGTGCGCGCGCATGCGCCGGGAGGCCACTCGCACGCCGGCGGTCGACGGGAGCAGTCGCTTGCTCGCCGGGAGTCAACGGGCGCGCGCATGCGCCGGGAAGCCACTCGCACGCCGGCGGCCGACGGGAGCAGTCGCTTGCTCGCCGGGAGTCAACGGGCGCCGACAACCCTAGGAAGCAAGGTGTATTCGCACTCGGGTAAAACCCGGGCGTTGCCCGGGCCATTCGTCTAGTATTCAATATAATCGGCCAATATTTCTGGGGGCAAAACACCTCTCTTTATAAAAGTTTTTAGATTTGAACTAAATCAAGTGGATACGAGATTCACTCACGCTATGCAGGACCAAAGAAAAATACCATCTAATTGTTTACAAACATTTCTATTTGAAATTCAAAATTTAATTTGAAATTACTTCCTATATTCTTGAAGAAGGGCTGTTTACGCCCGAAAGCTCGAAGTACTATTATTTTTGAAATAAAAGAAACATATCCTCGGAATTTATTTATGTTTGCTGCTTATTATACACCAGAGGATTCCACCTTATGATGGAACCTTTATAATTACAGACTTTTTAGCGTTTATAATTCTATTAATCTTAATGTTTTTACCATTTTCTCTGACATTTTAAATATTATTAGAAAATTTTTGAAGTGCATCAGAATATGGTACACCATCATTTAAAGCCACAATTAAAGTAGATTCATCTTTGAATGACTGCTGTTTTATTTTAATTAGTTCTGCTTCCTGTCGCACAACTTGAGCATAGAAAGGTGTCTGTCTCGGAATCTCTTTAAGAACTTTATCTAGTTTATTATCTATAGCCTTTTCTATTGTGTCGGTCAAACTATCTATTGTATATTTAGCTCAGATATAGATTCAATTCCATTTTTTGCTTGATTAATCATTGAAGATAAGTAAGTTATATCATATTTTGTTATATTTTTGATTAGTTTTAAATTTGTTATCAAAATATATTAATATTTCATCGAGTTTAACATCTATTGATTTCAAAATACCATCCATGCCTTCTGTCCAAAAAAAAAAAAGGGAAAATAAATCTTATTGAAGTGATATTAATACTATACTTATGATATATTGACAATTATAGATTCAGTAGGGATTGAAGGTTTGCTAATATCGTTAAAAAATGTTCGTTAAGCAAACTTTTACTCGGGTAAAACCGGGCGAAGCCGGGAACATTCGCTGAATACAGTTATTCACAAATATTCATTTGTGGCAAGATACTATTCCCTCAACTTCAAATTACCGAGTGAACCAATTAATATTGATTTTATTAAACTTATCGAGTATTTTTCAAGGGACCGAGAAAAAATTCAAATTATCGAGAGTATAGACAAGTATAGATTCAATAGGGATTGGATGTTTGCTAGAATCGTTTTAACAAATGTTCGTTAGGCAAACTTTTACTCGGGTAAAAACCGGGCGAAGTCGGATACATTCGCTAGTATTCAATAAAACTGATGCCTGTGAGAACTGAACACATTGAGATCACGACTCTCAAAACATATTGTTACGTAGTATAAAAGAAAATCACATTCCAGAATAAAGAGAGAATGTTTTAGAACGTTCTAGAATAATGTAGAAAAATCAGAGAACACCTGATGGGCCAATTTGAAGCAATTGCGCAAGGCTTAGTGATGGCTGCTTTCTGATTGGCTGACCAATCTCTGAAAAGATATACTCCGAGATATAAAGGGATGAGGAGTTCATAGAAAGAAGTAGAAGAACGAAGCTACGTGGTGTACTTCAAGCAAACGCGAGCCGCTGTCTCAAGAGTTTGGGCTGCTGCTTACCGCCGAAGTCGGTGTACGAGTACGTCGTCGTGGAAGATTCTAGAAGGTTCAACCAACTTTTGTTTCCTGATTTGCTCCTGCTGTGCTACAGTTGGTGAGTTTGTAACTGCTGTTTTCTTTGTTGTTATTTTATTTGCATTCTTCTGTGATTCTTTTTTTTGATAAGGCTTAAATAAATTCCTAAAGATCTTTTGTACCCACGGAAGTTATTCTTTGTCAAGCAATAACGTAATAATTTGGCGTCAGAAGTGCTATTTTTAGGTGAAGCCTGAATACTTTACGGTACTTACAAGAAACATGGAAAAAAATATTGAAAGCTGTACAAGCTATTAAAGCTCAAAACAAGGCTATGCAGGATAAAAAAAATTGTGAAGCTATTCAAGCTCAAAAACAGGCTTTGCAAGCTCAATATCAAGAGCTAAAAGAAAGCTTGAGGCTTAAGTTCAAATGCTTAGAAGATGAAATCTCTGTAAAATAAAAAATGCCATCTTTGGAACAGAGGCTTGCTGCTGTGGAAACGTGCCATCCAAGAACTCCGGTTTTCCAACAAGAAAATAACAATTCTAGAAAACCTTGTCAAAGTTCCTACCTTTTATGGGTAATGATCATGGACCTCCTTCAAAACCAAGTTCAATGTGGTTTCCCAAGCAAACGAATGGAACGTTAGAGATAGAGCAAGCCTTTTGGCTGCTGTGCTCCTTGGAACTGCAGTGGAAGTTCTTCAGATGAGTCTGGAATAACTTCGCCTAGACTTCAACTCCCTGATTAACGATTTGGATTCCCGATATGGAGAAAAACACTATCAACAGCTTCATGTTATGAAGTTCAAGAGTATACTAGAAAATAAGAAAGAAAGTTTGCAGTATTTGACCAACGACATCCGACGCCTGACAAGATTAGCCTTTCCAACGTGCACATCTGAAGCACAATATTTTATGGCCCAACAATAGTTTATTGATGCCATCGAAAACCCTGAAACCCGAAAGGTTCCCAGACTATCAAGTGCGAATACTCTACAAGAAACATTTGTCCAAGCCATGAAGCATAAAGCTGTCCAACAAGCCTAAAGAGGAAGTTACTGCGTGGCTAGACAAGTTAAATTGGATAGTCCAGAAAGAGAAATGGGTCGCTGCTGGACCTGTGGCGCCCATGATCACATGTCTCCAGCTTGCCCTCGAAAAGTAAAACAACGCAGTGATACCGACTGCTGGAGATGTGGACAAGATGGCCACATAGGAAGAAATTTCAGGAAAATTCTAAAACCACCTCAGCCCCTAAGAAGAACCATGGGAGACGGAACGATAGAAGTCCATGTGTTTCACAAAGTAGAAATTGTGCTCGTTATAAAGGCATATTTTGTATAAGACAAGTTACAGGTCAAGAAAGCAATGGAATAGAAAACCAACATTGGACTGGCAAAACTTTAAGAAAAGCTCAACGTGAAGACCGAGATCTCTTGCCAGTAATAAATTGAAAGGAATTAGATGAAAGACCATCCTGGGAAGATGTGGCCCCGTGAGTCCTAAAAACAAAAGTTTTGGTCTCTTTGGAATCAGTTGACCCTGCGAGATGGTGTATTATACTGGAAATGGGAGAGGGAGGATGGAAAGCATGAATCCTTAAAGTTGGTGTCACCCAGATCTCATTAACCTTTGGCTCTCCAGGGTATGCATAGCAGTCCCACGAAAGGTCACTTCTTCATCAGAAAAACATTGGCTAAAGTTACAGAAAGAATTGGTTGGCGGCCAGAAAGTCGAGCTGATGTCCAAATATGGTGCAAAACCTGTACACCATGTTGAGTGAGAAAGGGGCCGATAACAATATCCAAAGAAAAGTTGAAGATCTACAATGTAGTTGCCCCAGTCGAAGTGCCATTGATGTTGTGGGGCCCTTTCCAAAAAGCGACCTAGGAAATAAGTACATCCTGGTAATAATGGATTACTTCTCCAAATGGCCTGTCGCAGTCCCTATTTCAGACCAAGAGGCTTCAACTGTATCCGAGGCGCTACTTCAAGATTGGGTCCGCATTTTTGGTGTGCCAAGAATTCTTCATTCCGAACAAGGAAAGAATTTCGAATTAAATTTATTCAAGAACTATGTAGACGACTGGTCATTCAGAAAACAAGAACTACACCTTTGCATCCTCAATCTGATGGGATGGTTGAACGTTTTAGCATGATTCTTACTCAACACCTGACCTTGCTTGTCGACAGGAATCAAATAGACTGGGATCAACATCTTCCCATGCTCCTGATGGCCTATTGATCGGCTGAGCATGAATTGACCTGTTATAGTCCTGTTAGAATGCTATTTCGTCATGAACTTCAAATGCCTTGTGATGTTCTTCTTGGTCGTCCAGAAGAAATCTTAGAAAACACTAATGAGTACATCTCTCACCTAGAAAAAAGGATGCTGACCATTCACCAGTGGGCAAAAGAAAAGCTTCACTTTTCCAGTGAGAAAATGAAAGACAGGTACAACGTCAAGACTCCTAACAAGACTTTCAAAGAGGGTAAAATGATTTGACTCCATATTCTTCAACGGAAGAAAGAACTTTCTCCTATACTTAGTATCAGTGAGAAGGACCCTACAAGATCATCAAGAGCCTAAATGATGTCATCTATCGAATTCAGAAGACTCCGACATCTAAACCCAAAGTGGTGCACTACAACGGATTATCACCCTTCAGGGGTACTGTTCCAGAACAATGGACTGTTCAGAACGATTATTCCTAACGCAGTATAAAGGAAAAGCACATTCCAGAATAAATAGAGAATGTTTTAGAACGCTCAAGAAAAATGTAGAAAAATCGGGAAACAATTGATTAGCCAATTTAAAGCGATTGCGCAAGGCTTAGTGCTGGCTGCTTTCTGATTGGCTGACCATTCTTAAGCGTTCTGAAAATATCTACTCCGGTATATATAGGGATGAGGAGCTCATAGAAAAAAGTAGAAGAACGAAATTCCATGGTGTACTCCAAGCAAACGCGAGCCGCTGTCTCAAGAGGTCGGGCTTCTGCTTACCGCCGAAGTCGGTGTACTTCGTGGAAGATTCTCGAAGGTTCTACCAACTTCCGTTTTCTTATTAGCTCCTGCTTTCCTTCACTGTGCTTCAGTTGGTGAGTTTGTAACTCTTGTTTTCTTTGTTGTTGTTATTTGATTTTGATTCTTCTGTGATTCTTTTATTGATTAAGCTTAAATAAATTCCTAAAGATTCTTTGTACCCACGGAAGTTATTCTTTGCCAAGCAACAACGCTTAAAGTTTGATCCTGGCGCTACACAACAATGTTCCCTTTTTTTTTCAGCGGCTCAAAACATAGAGCAAATTCCTTTTTTCGGAATGGCTCTTAAAACTCTTTTCAATTTTTTTTAATTACACTTATATTATCAAAATGTTTAATATTCAAGAAATATTTTATTTTAGGGCAGAGAAAAGTCATTGGGAAAAAGATTAGGGGAATAGGGTGGGTGAAGAAGGTCAGGAGTTCCGTTCTTCGCCAAATATTGAGCAGCGAAAGAGCCTTGTAAAGTCAACATTATCGTTTAACAGGATGCAATTTTTTTCTCCCATATATCAGGTCTTTTGAGTCTAATTGCTTCATGTAAACGACAAATAATATCCAAATTCACATATTTTGCAATTCTGTATCTTCTTTGAAAAATTTAAAGTGAAAAAGACCTTTAATATCGAAAAACGTAATCAACAAAGTTTTTATCTTTGATTTTGTTCTTTTTGATTTTTTGGGCCTTGTTTATCTTCGTTCATCCCATTCACTTGACTGGCATTTTGTGTCCGGCTCACACGCGTAAACCCATGTCTCACCAACTGTGGTTATTTGTTCCAGCATGTCTGAGTTATTCAGGTAGCTTTCTGAAGGGTTTTCACGAATTGAAAGTATAGCCTCTCGTTGTTTCATTTTCAGCAATTTACGGACAAACAGAGCAATAACTCTAACCATATTCAAATATTCACTTATTATTGACTGCACTAACTTGTACGATATATCTAATTGTCTGCTCAGCTCCCTGATTATCATAGAGTTTTCTCGCAAAATGCTTTTGATCGGTTTAATATTTACCTGATTTCTGACGATGCATGGTCGACCAGGGAGAACTTTGTCAAAAGGATTTGTTCTTCCATTTTTAAAGGTGGTGAACCAATTATAAACTTTTGCTCTGCTATAATATTTATCTCTATACTCATTTTTAATTAAATCACTCGTCTCTGAAGTTATTTTACCTAGTTTAAAGCAATATATAATAGCGATGCTTTGCTCGATATAAAAAACTATTCATTTTCAAAGAAACTTTTTCGAAGAACTTTCTGGCAAAATTATATTTATTCAAGGTGTTCCATTTTTGAAATAAGGATAATAGTACTTTATTAAAAATAATTTATTAATGTTTGTACAACATTTTGTTTTCTATGTGTAAGCCTCGACGTTTAGCCACAGCCCTGCAGCAATGTTTCCAGGAAATGAGACTTCGTCTTAGAATATTTTGATCAATACCACCCCAACAGTCCTTAACAACTTTCCAGAGGCCCTCAAGCGTCTTCGATTTTCTAGATCTAAGAGCGGTTTCCAGCAAGCCAAAACACAAAATCCATAGGGGCCAAGTCTGGAGATTTTGCAGGGATGTGCTTAAAAGAGATGTACGAAATGCCTGTTTCATTCATCTTTTCGTCCAGGTATTGACGTGTTGAACGTGATTTATGACTCGTGGCTTTATCCTGGTGCAGCTACACTGATCTTGGGTCACTTGGATACAAAAACGGGACCTCATTGTCAAATCATGGGTCTAAGATAAATCTTTGGTAGATTTGCGAATTTTAACTTGACATTTGGGTTTACTTTCTTTATTGGAAGCTTCCCATTTTAGCAGAAACCTGCAACAATTATGAAGCCCTTTGAGAAACCTTCCTTGCATTGCTTGACCCAGTTTTGAAAGGTGTTTATTTGAGAGTTAGCGTAGTAAATGGCACGAAGTTGGTTGCTATCATTGAGATAAACCCATGCCTCGTCCAGTTTTACAACATTCTTCCATTTTTCACCTGCCAGGTACTTTCATAAAAGGCCCTGCAGCAGGTCTTTCGTTCCTCAATATGGTGCGGCTTGAGGACAAGAACATTTGCCCTCTTACGTATTTTCAAGCCGATTTTTCCCTAATAATACGGTTAACGGTAGAAAGTGGTACGTTAGTTATTGTGGAAATATTCCTTTGAGAAGGTGGATTCTCTCTGACCACCATTTGCTTTATTTTTCTTTCGGTTGGAGTTAAAGGTTTTTCAGGAACCATTTTTCAAAGGATTTTTTTCGCTTAATTTTATAGATATCAAAATTTTATTTGTTTTCCTTTATTATGTGACTTATTGTGAACTTAGTAATATCAATATTCATTTTCTTTCATAATTTTAATAAATGAGTATTTCTCCTCAAAAAGTCTAAAAACATATCTTTTTACAAAATCACATATAATTTCAGGCATTTCGAATATTTCAAAAATAGGTTTTTAATGAAATATGAATCAATGCTTGTTCTTTCGAATAAATATAACATCACGCGAATCGCGCGCTTCTTTCGCGAGCAATAGCGTTGCAAAATCGTTATTTTAAAAATGGAACACCCTCTGTATAATGAATTCGAATCATGTGCGCTCGAAACATATTTTTACGACTCTTCTCAGCCGTTGATGTTTGCGTACAAGGTTTCTAAGAAAACAATGTGGGTTCGTTGTGGATACAGCTTAGTACGGTATATTTATTATAAGAGCTTTAAAAACCAGATTAGTAACTACATACAGTAGATGGACTTGCCACCATTGTCCGCCACCAGAGGGATCCTCCTCTTCACCTTCTTCCCGGTTAATAAACACGGCCACACGCCCTAAGCCCACTTCCCGTAGCTAACTTGCCGCGTCTCCTGTCATCGCAGATCTGTCTGAAACTGTCCTTCTCCCCCCACATTGAAATGCCGTCGTGGCGCCTGTCCTCCCCACACACACGTGGGCCATCCTCCCGTAACTGAAGTCCATTCATCTTTCCACAACTTCACCCTGGGATCCCTGTCTTTCGGATATATTGTCATACAGCGAGGCGGGAATTACCTATATATATTACACTATTGTCAAATTATATATTATATAAAACTTTAAATCATATATATTAATATTATAACGTTTATATTGTCCTATTTTCATTATTTTTTAAATGCAGCCATGTCTTCCTACTTAATGATCACACCTTGTATTTTTTAAAATACAGAAAATAAATACTATGATCTCGTGAATATTATAAAAGACACAAGATGCGTATAATTTGTATAGTAATTCAGTGTAACCTTTTGAAATCAGGATGAAGTAAGGATTCACACATGTCGGGTCAGACGAGGCGTGCTTTTGGTTTTAGTTCTTTATGTTTTTCATCGTGCGGAACAATGGGCTGCATCATGCTCCCCAGGCCACTGGCGCTGGGGATGCTGTTATTGAACAACAAGCAAGCCGCCTTAATAACCCTTTATATCCTTAGAGGACAGTTCATTTTGGACCGTCTCCACGCTGGTTGACGACACGATGTAGCCTCGGTTTGCTTTGTATGACTCTGACCTCCTTGGGATCCGTGTCGTTAGTGTGTGCTTACACCCACGGTGTTTAAGGATAAACAGATAGCACAAGTATAGTCATACGACAGGATTTTATTTTTTCCTGACAAAAGGAGAAACTTTTTTTCGAAAAGTATCAAAATTAAAAACACTTTTTACCGAAGTGTCGTTATTTTAAGAACTATGAATGCCGGTCAGGCAACCTTAATGGCAAACCAAGAAAATCCAATAATATTCGCGTTGGAATTCCCTGCATTATTTTAATTTCAGGGGCAACTTTCAGAGATCTAATACACGAGTTGATGTAAGACAGATTTGTTGGAAGATATTCAAGGATACCAGGTTTGAGGAAGGGGGTTTTTAGTCTTCAGAACTAAGGCGGAACTTTGCTCGTTTTCTATTAAAGGTCTAATTAATCTTTTGATTCCCCCCATACGCATTTTTAATTAAAAGAAAGAGTACAATGATATGTAGTTTTCAATCGCCTTGTGTGGTAAGAAATCAAAAACCTATTGCAAATTCTATATTGAGATGTTTTTACCCGTTTATATAATGATTTATATAATTATGTGGAAATATTAAAATAACATTTGTGTGTGTGTATGATTACGCATATTTTCGACTTTTTGTGTGTTTAATTTGGTTGACTAACAAAACAATTTTAAAAGGATAAATAAATAATATTATTCGAATTAAACATTATAATCAAAAATTAAATGCAAATAAATATTAAAAAAACATAGATGCAAATTAAAACTTATTTTAAAATGTAGGTATATAGGTAAAAAAAACCTTGTTTTAAATACTTTGTTAGCTTGACAAAGTAGATTTTATAAGCAAAATACTAAAATGAATAGACCGAAAAGTGAATTTTACTATTCTTTAAAACCTGTGTTCACGGACGTGAAAACCCATCGGTCGTTTGTGAATATCTGTGAGATAGGTTACGGTAGGCAGGACTCTAGCGTTGTCAAGGTCCGGGATTACAATAACGGCGAACACTTCGCCTGCAAGGTCGTCAAACCCAATCCTTATGTCCAAAACGAGATTGCTATCCATTCCTCTTTAGACCATCCTAATATCGTCAAGTTGTACCATCATTTTGAAGAAGATGGCAATATCTTCATGATCTTGGAACTCTGCTCTGGAACCCTCGAGACTGAGGTGAAAACCCGCGCTATGTCTTCCCGCCGGAGAAAGGACGTTGCTCGCCAGATAGCCGAGGTCTTACGTTACCTCCACTATGACAAGTCGATAATCCACTGCGACATTAAACCAGAGAATATCTTATCTAAGGTTACTAAGATTAAGCTAGCAGATTTCGGATTTGCTATCAAGTTGGAACCTCCAGAATACAAAGTCGATGGTGGGGGCGGAACGCTCAAGTATCTTTCTCCACAACGATTATCTGGCGAGGCCTTCGGGGCAGACGCCGATTGTTGGGCCCTCGGTTGCGTTCTCCACTGGCTGGCCACCGACCGCAAGTACCCCTTCCCTGGGGAGACAGTGCAGGAGTTCAAGTACAGCGTCTGCTCCCTCGAATACGCCCCGCCGGCTATGAAAAACAGATGGGAAGCCCAGCTTATCGAGAATCTCTTGAAAAGTAATCCTAGAGAACGATGGACTGCCAAAGATGTCCTCAAATCCAAATACTTCAAAATATTTGGCCTATTCTAATACATAGAAATGCATTTTTTTTTTTGTAATTTGAAAACTATTTGATAGAGAGATGTTTGCACATGGATAAATAGAAGTAACATGAATAATTTCATATAATCAGTATATATATATATCTACTAAGTATATATTAAATATAAATTTGTACTTTCGAGAATTATTTAATTAATTTCGTTATTAGAATGTGTGTATTTCGTTAAAATTCTATCGAAATACTTAAAACTTTTTTGTTTAATATTTCGGGGGGAATTTTAACAGATTGTTTAATTATATTTATTTTTGAAACAATGAACAAATTATATTTCTCACTTTGAATAAAAAGGATCAGTTAATAGGAAACTGTGTGTACTGAATATAGATTGCAACATATTCATATCCTACGAAATATCGAATACAGTGGTACCTCGACATACGAGCGCCCCAACATACGAGTTTTTCGAGATACGAGCCGACGAGCAAGTGATTTTTTGCTTTTAGTTACGAGCGAAATTCGAGATACGAGTTCGGTTCGGTAGTGTTGCAGATATTAATCTGTGATTTTAAATGTTTCTTTTTGACCAGTACTTTTGTTTTGTTTTTGCTTTTCCTAAAATATGTCTTTCTTCTTCTTCATTATTATTTGTTCTATATGCAAAGCTTTGTTTTTTGAGACTTGAATAAACAAATTCAAGTTTGTTATATTTTTGTGCTTTTAAAGTTAAAACACAACAGGTAGTAACACGCAGTCGCGCCATCACGATCAGTTAGCAGCGTGCATCCGCTGTGATAAGTTGTGTTTTGTGTTCGCGTTTTGTGTTGCGTTTACATTTACAGTTTTAGTTCATTTATTTTTATAACCAGTGGAAAAAACACCCAGAAAAAGTTGCAACAGGTCGTGCATCTGACCTTTTTATTGACACTTGCCTAACTCATTTCCGGAACATTCTGAGAGGGAGGAAGAAACAAACCTCCTTTGACATGTTTTTTTCTAAACGGCCTACAGGTGAAAGCGAGAAAAATGTAGCGAAAAAAGCAAAGACCAGTGAGGATATCTAATTTATTTCTTTACATTCTCTTTTTTGTTTTGTGCAATAAATATTTGATATTTTTAAATACGTTTTTATTATTTAAAACCACGTAACAAAAATAACTGGGGTGAAATTTTGGAGGTTGGAACGGATTAATGGTAGTTCAATTGTTTTGTATGGGGAAGTTTGCTTCGAGATACGAGTAATTCAAGATATGAGCAAGGTTGCGGAGCGAATTAAACTCGTATGTCGAGGTACCACTGTATTTATTTATTACAAAACACACGCTATTTCCTATGTGGATATTTGCGTGTAAATGTTCAAACTATTTTATGTACATAGTTTCAAAAATATATATACAAATTATTTCTATATTAGATATATCAGAGAGAGAAAGATTGAAAATTGTATTTAAATTTACATTTTGAGCAATATTTATACAAGGTGTTTTTACATATTAGATTTTATTTTTGTAGTTTTTGATCAATCAATAATGTTTAATATACATTTTAATAATTAACCACTAAATTAATGATAGAAATTAGATTATATAAAAATATAAACTATACAAATTTTAACGCGAATTTTTCATTTATTAGTGTAAAATTTAGGTCCACCGTGGTTGAGAGAGTATGCAGAACTTATAAGTTTTATATATTCTTCTTTACTCAGAACCACACGCACTCATTTGGCCTAAACTGGAACATTTCATTCGACATTGTACTCTCAGATCTGCAACAAGTGGGAACCCGATTAAAATATGCTCCGGGTTGTGATCTTCTTGGTCGCATAAGCAGATTGAAGAATCAATTTTACCAATTCTATATAAGTATGTGTTAAAGTCGCCATGTCCCGTAAAAAAATGTATATTATAAAAATTTGGCTGGATAAATTGAGGTAATCTTGAGTCTTCAAAATATTCTCTGAAATTATCGTTAGAATCGTTGTAGTATTTCGATTTTTTTTTTCATTTACAAAGTTAGATATTATCATTCTTTTTGCGGAATACTTCTATTATAATCTCTTTCAACTTTAAGTTTGTTTGACAAAATGAAATCTGTAATTTTAGGTATTCTTGCGAGAACATGTGTACAATTCGAAGATGTTGTATTATGTTGACTTTGCTTAGAATTTTTAATGAAACTGATTCCAAAAATATAAATCAAACATTATATTTATTGATTTACAAGAGATAGAACATATATAAAAGAGAAACTAATATTAAAACAAAGGAACTTTTTTTTTTCAGTTAGCGCCTATTTACTTGTGATCTTACACACACTCTGCGGGAACCATTAAATAATTAAAATATAAATACAACATATTATAAGCTTATATACAGTGTTTGATAATTTCATACTGTAATGATTCAAATTTGTTTTTAGACCTCTTGTTTATACAATAATATGGTACCCATATACACTTGTATATGGGTACCAGATTGTTGAACTATAAAAATTATTGTGCTCTTAAATAAGATCTCTTATATAATATTATCTACCTTATAAATATATATAAGCTCTTATATAATTAAATATGAAATATAAAATCGTAAAGATTCAGTAATTAAATCATATCTTCTCTCTTTAATAAATCGTGTTTTTTCACAAAGAATAGCTAATAACATTTACTTATAGATGAGCATATAGCCCCAAAGATATTTTAGCTTCTAATAGACCTTTTCGTGAAGAGCATTATTAAGGTCACATTAACATTTTTAAATACATAGTGAAGCGGTGCAGCAAAGAAGATAAAGGGAAGATGTGGGCAAAGCCAGTAAAGAAGGAGGGGGCAGCAGACAGACAGTCCAGCTGGTGCCGTTGTGAAGGAGAGAGCCGAGAGAACGGTCGGCCTGAAGGAATGTGATCCATGTGTCTATAAACTCCAAAGAGGAGAAGACTATGCAATACTGGGTATATATGTAGATGATCTCATCATTGCTGGAACTAGTAAGGAAATTAATGACAACCTAGCCTCAGAAATAGAAGAATATGTTTTACTCTAACAGAAAATAAAGATAGCGAACCATTTATTGGAATTGAAATAAAAAGGGCAAAAGATGGATTTCATCTATCTCAGACTCACTATATTGATACAATTCTTCACAGATTTGGACTGGAAGAATGCAACAGTGTGCAGACACCTGGAGATCAAAATCAAAATTTGGATGAATATTATGACTCTAAGCCAGTAGTTAAAACTGTATAGCAGGAAATGATTGGATCACTAATGTACCTTTCAACGGGTACTCGCCCGGACATATCCTTCAACTTCAGAAATTTATCACAGTATAGTAATTATCCAAGAGAAATACACTTAACTGAAGTTAAAAGGATTTATAGATACCTGAAGGGAACAAGAAATAAAATGTTAGCATATAAGTCAAAAGACAACAATATTACAATGAGTACTGATGCGAGCTGGTGCACAACCCGAGACGCAAAATCCTATTCAGGCTATACAGTCAAACTTGGCAACAACTTAATAAACTGGAGAAGTAGAAGCAAAATTTAGTAGCCTTGTCTACATGTGAAGCAGAACTTATTTCAATATGTGAAGGCATTTCAGAAGTATTATAGTTAAAGGGATTACTAGAAGAACTTTGTGAAAATTTAACTTTCCCAATTACCTTGAAAAGTGACAGCCAGGCTGCAATAAACTGGATACAATCTGACAGAATTACTTCACGAACAAAGCACATAAACCGAAAGTATTATTTTGTTAAAGAGGAAATTCAAAATGGAATCAAGCTGGAATACACTAAAAGTGAAGACCTGGAGGCGGATATACTAACGAAGAGTCTACCTAAGGACAAACTACAGAAATGTGCAGATAGCCTTGGACTTGCTGATTAGGGCTTACACACAGGGGAGCGTGTGTTGTATATATATTAATTATTTGTTACCACAGAGTGTGTGTATGCTCACAGGTAAATAGGCACTAACCGAAACAAAAAAAGTTCCTTTGTTTTAATATTAGTTTCCCTCTTATATTTTGTTCTCTCTCTTGTAAATCAATAAATATAATGTTTAATTAATAATTATTGGAATCAGTTTCATTAAATATTCTAAGCAAAGTCAACATATATCTAATTTTTTGGCCAATTTGATTATCACCCTTTTTATCTAATTTTTTATTTTGATAACCAGTCATTTTTGATAAGCAAAATAAAATATATTAATGCCCTTTTTGTTAATTGGTATTTTTCACAACTTGTACAAATACTACTGGGTGAATCTCTATTTTTAATCTGGGTAAGATTGACCTTCCCTTATTTTTTTTCAACTTCAACAACTGTACTGAAGCACCAAATTGTCACAATTGCTCTAAGCACCCTAAATTTAAAAGTCTTTATACAAACCATAAATCAAATTTAAGTGTATGCCCTATTTACAAATCACAAATAGGCAGAATTATCCAAAGGACACAATATTAACAAATATACGAGGGAAATGATGTATAAAATACAATTTAAAACTTAATCTTAAATAGATTAATATCCCATATGATTGAAAATGAGAATTTTATTAAAAACTACTAAATTCAATTGGAACGCTTTTATTTGGAAATTAACTCATTTTAGTGTTGTTTTAATTGAATAATTCTTTAATATCTAGCATATTTTCATTCTAAAATATTCCTTAAAACTTTTTTCAATCTGTAAATTGCTCTTCTCGAATACACACAATACTTTACAATTTGATTTCAATTAACTAAATTTGCATACCAACCCTTTGTACATATATCAATTGTGTTGATATATATATACTTTTTATCTTTTCATCCAACTAACTTGCATACTAATTCTGTACATATTTAAAATATCTTTCTTTCTTTTCTTTCATAATTTTGTTTATCTTTAAAGTGCAAGTGTCCCTAGGGGGACATAGAGCTCTATAAGTCGAAATAAAGAAGTATCTTATATTATTATTTATTATATTTATAAACATGAATATTGTAGGTTTTAGATATTTTAAATTTTATAGCAGTTGTACATACTCGTGAATTGATATGCGAGCATCTCAAAACAATATTGTTCCCCGAAGAAGTTTGGCAAGTTGCCACACGAAATATTAGAAATAAAACTTTATGATCCAAAATAGGCATTTTAAAATAATATAATATATGAATTGCTCTATTTTCAAACATATATATATATATGTCACAATCTGCTTATAATTTATTTGTAGATGTAAATTTTACACTGTTAGGATTTATGTAAATATTTATAACTATATAAATGAGACGCGTGATTGAAATAAATTGAGTCAGAAGCTTGCAACGTTTCTTTCTTCATTCACGCTAACAATAAGTCCCTGCATATTGGCGTGTGCGAAACCTTAGATACGTTTCAGAAGTCGACAGGATTTTGACCCGCGATGGGAAGGAAGAGAGCAAGCACCTCATCGAAGGAAGAACCACTGGAAGAAAGAAGAAATATGAATCTTCCTTTCGAACTGATCCCGAGATATGATCCTGATGAAGGACTTAGCTACGATAACTGGTCAAGATTATTTGACCATCAGGCACAACAACAAGGTCTCTCATCAAAAGAATCCCTGTCCATGATGCCAATGTTATTCAAGGGTAAAGCTCTGGAGATGTATGCTTTGATCTGCAGGGATATATCCTCATTGGAGGAACTACATTCTAGGATGAAACGCTTTTTTCATGAGCCGGAACATGGATTACATCGAAAATTCTGGCAAGTAAGAAAAGGACGAGAACAATCCGTAAAAGAATATTACTTTGCAAAGATTAAACTCGCAACCAAATTGGGACTGTCACAGGAATTGATTTTGGAGGGATTAACGTCTGGCATCGAGTCGGAGTTTGAGCGCTTTTTGATCGCTGCCTCACCGACAAGTCTGGAGCGCTGGCTTGAGATTGCCGAGGCCATAGAGATATCTCACTGCCGAACCACAAGTTCAGCCTCGGGAATGGAGATGGGTTATCCTGCCCGACGACGACCGTCTACTTCCTGGCAGGGAGGACAGGGCTATAGGCCGCGGAACTGGAGAGAGGGAAGGAACGATCGTCCCGGGACCCACCTTCCGCCAACTAGGAGCCAAACCGCAAGCCTTGCCGCCGTTCAAGATCACGAGGGTGAGTCACCAGCCTCTATCAGGAGACTCGAACAGGGCGATTGACGCCTACCCAGTCTGCACGTATTGTTGAGGGATCGTGTAGACGGAGTGGATTTTAAGTTACTTTTTGTTTTAGACTCTGGATCAGAAATAAATGTCCTTCCCAGGCATCTAGTGCCGGCGGAATTTATTACATTAATTAGGGAACCCAAACTTAAATCTTTAAAATCGGTTAGCCATTGTATCGCCATTGTTGGCGAGATTGAGTTAAATACTACCATAGGAGATAAGTCGCTCAATATTTTGTTTCATGTAGTTCAGAGTGGAAGCCTTAATTTTGGTATTTTATCTGCCAAATACTTACCCTATTTTAAGGTGAAAATTGATTTTAATAATAGTTACATTAAACAGAATAATAGAAAATTAGGCCAGTTTAATTACAGTTTTCCAGGCAGAGAATTAGAAGCTATACAGAGATTTTACCAAATTCAAAACTATTATGCTAAAATTAGTAGAACCAAATATTGCAATCATCATGTAAATTGTTTAAAAGTAAATAGAAAATGTCCTAGGATTAGAGATTCGTTATTCTATAGAAATGTTGAAAACTTGCTTGAAGATAATGTTTGTAATTTTGTTTGTTCCGTGCCAGACAGTGGAGCAGTTCCTTATGTATTAAAATCTAAGCCAGTGTATCAACCAGATGCAAAACCTCTGCCACTGCCTGACACGAATGATTGTTTTTTACATGATAATATAGAACTTTTCACTATGGTAAAAATACTATTAGATAATCATGCAGAGATCTTTGGGGAAAACAAATTTAATATAAAACCCTTGAACATCCAGCCTCCAAGACTGAGACTGAGTGACAAAAAGCCTGTCTGTGTTAGACCATATCGTCATAGCTTGAGAGATCGGGACTTGATAAATCAACAGATTGAGCAATTGTTAAAATACGGTTTAATCAAACCTGCGTCTTCCCCATACAGCGCACCTGTGACGCTCGCACCCAAGAAGGGCGAGGGAAGGGTTAGGCTTTGTATCGACTATAGACTCCTAAATAGGAAAATAATTTCGGATTCGTTCCCTATTCCGTTAATGGAGGATATAGTTCAGAAGGTACAGGGCGCCAGAGTATTTTCATGCCTCGATATCTTGAGCGCTTACTGGACAAGCCCTCTTCATCCAAAAGATCGGGAGATGACATGTTTCTCAACTTCTGAGGGCTCTTATGTCTGGTGTAGATTGCCGTTTGGATTAAAGACCGCCCCTGCAATATTTAATAGAAAGCTCTCTGCCATTCTGCAGAAATACAAACTTGATAATGTAACATCTTATTTTGATGATATTTTAGTATTTTCAGAAAACGAGGAATCCCATTTAAAACACCTCGGACAAATATTCGAGATTTTAAGAAAAGAAGGCATACAGTTAAGGAGAGATAAATGTCTACTATTTATGAAAAGGATAACTTATCTCGGCTATGAAATTTCGGAGAACCAGATCTCGCCTTCGGGCGTTAATGTCGATGTCATCAAATCATTGCCCCCACCTCGTGATTTGAGATGTTTAAGATCCTTTTTGGGAAGCGTGACACATTACGCGAAATTTATAAATAATTTTAACAACCTAAGAGCCCCTTTGAATGAGCTTCTCAAGAAAAACTCCCGGTTTATCTGGACGGAGGAATGTCAGAGAAGCTTTGAGGGTTTAAAGGAAGCGCTATGCTCCAAACCAATACTTCAACTTTTTAACCCTTCTTTGGCTACACATATTTATTGTGATGCCAGTACCTCGGGTATAGGAGCGGTGCTTAAACAGGAATATCCTGATGGCACGCAAAAGCCGTTCACCTATTTCAGTAGGGCTTTGCGAGGTGCCGAGTCTAAATATACGATAACAGAACTAGAACTGCTCGCGGTGGTCGAGACTTGTAAGCGCTACCACCCTTACATATCCGGCAGTCACGTCATAGTTCACACGGATCATAAGGCGCTAATATGGCTGAATAGCTTCAAACACACCAATGGGAGACTGTTCCGATGGTCTTTGAAGTTGTCCGAATATGACTTGGATTTTAATTACAACAAGGGTTGTGAAAATCACGAAGCCGACATGCTCTCCAGACTTCCATACTCTTATTTTTTGTCAGCTCAAGCCTTGAAACAAAATCAGGGTGATTTATCGATACCACCTTCAAAATTATACTCTATAGTGGATGGTATTACTTATATAAGACTTAATAACAAGGATAGAGTAGTTGTTCCCCCGGAGCTCCAAGATGACCTGATTCAGAAAGCCCATGAATCTTTAGGACACCCAGGCATCAGTGCTATGATCAGAGCACTGTCCGTTCAATACTATTTTAAGGGGATGATAGGGAAGATAAAGAATTATGTTAAGAATTGCAAGGAGTGTCAAACAATAAAGAGTAGCACCCAGCCCTCCTATGGACTGATGGGATCATTGCCTAGGGCGGCAAAACCCTTCGATGTCGTGGCTTTGGATACGGTTTTGGGCCTAGGAGGTTATAATAGTGCAAAAAATTGTGTCCATACCGTTATCGACCATCATTCACGATATATCTGGGGATATGCTTCCAAAGGCACATCCATCGCGACGTACATAAATATCATAAACCAATTATTAAATATAGGAAAACCTAGAATCTTAGTCACGGATAGACATCCCTCGTTTGTCTCGAAGAGATTCAATAAATTTCTTCAGGAGAAAGGTATAAAGCACGTAATGACCTCCCCGTCCCATCCAGAGTGTAATGGACTAGTAGAACGGGCTAATGCAACGTTGATTGGAAGGTTAAAAATACAACATCAAGGTAACCCTAGGGCCCCTTGGCCAAAATTGTTACAAAAAACGCTGGAAGAATATAGAGACACACCCCACTCTACGACTACATTCCCTCCGATATACTTGCTGTACGGGACCCTCCCTTCCTACATGTCTGATCTTACTAATCCGTATCCGCCAGTAGAAAGGGCCCGAACCATTGCCAATGAAAAAACCGAGGAATTGCATAAACGGTTAGTTAAAAGATACAATAGTTCACATAGATTCCCGAATTTAAAAATTGGAGATAAGGTTTTGTATCGAATCCCTCATCAGGTAGGCCATGGCAAACTGTCACCAGTTTATTATCCAGACCCATACACCGTTCTTTCTACCCCATCCCCTCACACAGTTGAAATAAATAAACCGTGCCAGCCTGAAAATAAGCCCAGCACAATAGTTAATGTATCTAAATTAAAATTATGGGACCCTATTTCAACCTCGAATGAAGGCAGGCGGAATTATCCATTTCCCTTCCAAGATGTGGAGGATTTGAATGGATGTATGTAATCTGACCATGGCCAAACGTTCGAAAGGAGTTTCCACTCTCTGAGGGGCTGCTTAATACCGCAAAATGTTTCTTTTGCGTCCATGTGGTTTTTCTACTTCAATGGTAGGGCTTGAATTCTCTCTACAAACATTGAAGGACTCAGCTAATAATGGACAATACAGCCCTGTTACATATGTTCTAAGTGACACGCCTGGGGAGGAGAAAAAAAAAAACAATTTTTTTTACAGGCCGGTCACCCCAGGGATCTCTAGTAAAATGGTCACTATGCGATACAGTGAATTAGGTACGCACCTGGATACCCCAACTATCAGGTCCGACTGCCCTACTGCCATAGTGATAATACTTTTTATTATTATTGTTATTATTATTATTATTATTATTATTTTTATTTTATTTTATTTTATTTTTTTCTCTCTGCAGAATGTTTTTTTTCTCTCTAACCTTCCAACCCCTCCCAACCTCCATTTGTGTGAATAAATCTGAGATTTATTTTTTTTTAGTAGGGGGGTTTGTCACAATCTGCTTATAAATTATTTGTAGATGTAAATTTTACACTGTTAGGATTTATGTAAATATTTATAACTATATAAATGAGACGCGTGATTGAAATAAATTGAGTCAGAAGCTTGCAACGTTTCTTTCTTCATTCACGCTAACAATAAGTCCCTGCATATTGGCGTGTGCGAAACCTTAGATACGTTTCATATATATATTAAAAATAAAGAAGGCATTTCCTGACCACGAGCACATGTGCTTTTTAGATGGCAGATATCAAAAATAAAGAAAGCATTTCCTGACCACGAGCACATGTGCTTTTTAGATGGCAGATATGCCTCTGCCACCTGAAAACACATGTGCTCGTGTTCAAAAAATGCCTTCTTTATTTTTAATATCAACACCTGACCCACTTATCTTTTTATTGTTTTCTATTGTTTTTCATATATATATATATAAATAAATAGTTGTATAGTTTTATAGTTAAGTATTCTATTAAAATTATCTTCATTATTTTCATTATTTAAATTCAAATTATAAAATTTGTAAATTGTTATTATTTAGTATAGATAGAGAGAAAAAAATCCTTTACTTCTAAAGCATCATCTAGTTAATTATATATTTATAATTAATAACAATAAAAATTTAACAACGTAACGTCTTTTGCATCGGCTTTTACACGTCATTTAGACATACTCTAATCCTATATATAGAATAATAGAAGTGAGAATATATATGATAGTTAGAAAAAAGAGAGAAAGACAGAACCATGCACTTTTAATCAAACTAATAATAAGAAAACAAAAAGATTTGTAAAGAAGGTAGATAAGATTGTTAGTATATATATATATATATTTTTATTATTTTATATTTTATCCTTTTTTTTTTTAAATGATTTTTAAAATTTTTTTATTTTAAAATATGAATATAAATAGTTGTATTTAGTAATATATCTATACTATGAATTAACTTTTTTTATAAGTTTGGTTATTATGTTTTGAAACCCTAATGGTAGACCAGACATATACAAAAAACTTAAATTGGAGTAATTATTTTAAAAAGAGGTCTGCTGAACCGGGAATTCTCAAATAGAAATTCAGTGACAAGATTTCATCCCTTTTCTATTATGTCATAGACCTCCTTTCAACCGGATTTTATGTGTTAATATAAAGTTACTTCAGTGAAACATTTATATGAACAGATATAATGTGTACCTACCTTGTCCGCGTCGCCTTCAACTGTAAACATCTATTTCTGGATGACACATGTTGTGGGGGGGGGGGGACAAAATTAGACCGTTTATTTTGAAGTTGTAGAAAAACAAGACATTCAAAGAAGAAAGAAAAGATAGTTAAGGGAAGAAATCCAAATTTTATAATCTTTACAGCCAGTTAAATTAAAATAATTGATTCAACACTTATTCATCTTTCAATATTCCTTTAAAAAGGCAAATTATTAGAGTTTAATAAAGCTATTAATTGTGAAAATTCACTTTCATTTAATTTCCATTTTCCTCCCCAGAAATTGGAGATTAAACAAAATGAACTCTATACAATATTACTTTAAAAATCTTGTGAAAAAATCTTCAAATCAGCTATTTAAATTAAGTTTAACTAATTGTTAAAGATTATAAATTTTTATTAGTTATTATTGAGAGAAATTATAGAAAGTTGATTTAATAAATGGATACTTCCATTTATTTTCTTAAAAGTATCTTATAATTGATATACTGTTGAAATATTTTACTTGTCTGATACTAAATTTGTTTTTAATAAATTCCATGTTTAAATTTTTAACATCTTCTATGAAATTTTCTAATATATTATTTATTCTATAAAATCTTAGAAACTGACCAAAATATATACCTTTACAGCAATTTAATGATATATTAGAATTCATATTACAGTATTTTATAATATTGAAATTATAATTACTCTTTTTATTATAAATTTTAATAGCATTATTTGTAAGGTCTATATTTAGGTCTAAAAAGTTAACTTTTTTGTTTCTATAAATTTTTTCATTGTTCTTAAGTTTCAAGTATTTAGGATATATTTTAGGTATTAAGTTTTTGAACTGTGGATTATTAAATATTATGATGTCATCTACATAACGGAACATTTGCCAATTAACATTATTTTGTGGAAAGTATTCTCTTTCGTACCAGAATAATATTAGGTTTGCTAATAAAGGACTTGAAGAAGTTCCCATGGGAACGCCTTCTGATTGAATATATATTTTATTTTTAAATTCTATATAGTTAAAATTTAAAAATATTTCCAGTAGAGGTTTTGCTGTTTTGAGATCTAATTTAATTGTTTTATATCTGTTATGAATAATTTTAATGTGGAAAGTTTTGTCATTAATGATTTCGTTAAATAAATTGGTTATTTTATTATTTAGATCTCTTAAATTTATTTTAGAATATAGGTCCTCAAAGTCAAATGTGTGTACTGTTTCCATGTTTGTCCAATTGTTCATTAAATAGTTAATGATTTTTTTATTTGAGTCGATAAATTTATAATTATATTTATTAGTTAATTTATTTATAATAAATTGTAGTGTTGAAGCTAATTGTATATCAATGTTTTTTATAACTGAATTTATACCAGATGTGATTGTTCTGAAAGAAATAGGTTTTTTGTGTAGTTTAGGAATTATATAGAACTTTGGTATGTTTGGATTTTTGTAGTGATTATAAATTTCTAGTGAATTTTCAACGTTTTTGATGTCTTTTTTGATTTTTGTGGCTGTAGTTCTAGCAAAAGTGTATTTATGATTATTATCAATTTCCTTTTTTAGTATATCGTGGTATAGATTTTTACAAATTATAGATAAGTTATTGGAACATTTATCTATAGGAGTGATAATAAAGTCCTTCTGTAAATTAATTATATTTTCTTTAAAAGAAGGAATATCTGAATTAGGTTTTGTGTATTTAAGTGTATTATTATAATAATTTATAATTTCCTTTTTAATATTATTGGGGGAGGAAAATGGAAATTAAATAAAAGTGAATTTTCACAATTAATAGCTTTATTAAACTCTAATAATTTGCCTTTTTAAAGGAATATTGAAAGATGAATAAGTGTTGAATCAATTATTTTAATTTAACTGGCTGTAAAGATTATAAAATTTGGATTTCTTCCCTTAACTATCTTTTCTTTCTTCTTTGAATGTCTTGTTTTTCTACAACTTCAAAATAAACGGTCTAATTTTGTCCCCCCCCCCCACAACATGTGTCATCCAGAAATAGATGTTTACAGTTGAAGGCGACGCGGACAAGGTAGGTGCACATTATATCTGTTCATATAAATGTTTCACTGAAGTAACTTTATATTAACACATAAAATCCGGTTGAAAGGAGGTCTATGACATAATAGAAAAGGGATGAAATGTTGTAGCTGAATTTCTATTTGAGAATTCCCGGTTCAGCAGACCTCTTTTAAAAATAATTACTCCAATTTAAGTTTTTGTATATGTCTGGTCTACCATTAGAGTTTCAAAACATAATAACCAAACTTATAAAAAAGTTAATTCATAGTATAGATATATTACTAAATACAACTATTTATATTCATATTTTAAAATAAAAAAAATTAAAAATCATTAAAAAAAAAAGGATAAAATATAAAATAATAAAAATATATATATATATATACTAACAATCTTATATCTACCTTCTTTACAAATCTTTTTGTTTTCTTATTATTAGTTTGATTAAAAGTGCATGGTTCTGTCTTTCTCTCTTTTTTCTAACTATCATATATATTCTCACTTCTATTATTCTATATATATATTAGAGTATGTCTAAATGACGTGTAAAAGCCGATGCAAAAGACGTTACGTTGTTAAATTTTTATTGTTATTAATTATAAATATATAATTAACTAGATGATGCTTTAGAAGTAAAGGATTTTTTCTCTCTCTATCTATACTAAATAATAACAATTTACAAATTTTATAATTTGAATTTAAATAATCAAAATAATGAAGATAATTTTAATAGAATACTTAACTATAAAACTATACAACTATTTATTTTTATAATTAATTTAGATTTAGCTTGCTAATCTAACCAAATCTACTTGATATGATTTATCATTCTTATCAGTTTGCTCCTTAAGTTTTAAATGTAGAATCACTGTTATATTTTTATTATATAGTTTTTACACTATATATATATATATGTTTTGTATTCTGTACCAAAATAGGCACATATTCCTTTGAAATACCTTAAAACAATTTATTTTGGTTTAGGCAAATTACACTAATATCAAGACTCCTCAAGTAATTTCTTATAACCGTCCCTGTACTGATGAAGGCCAGATCCTTTGGCTTTTGTCTGAATTTTCCAGAACTGGAGTTGTGGCTCATTCTTATCACCACCATCACTATATGTATTGAATTGATCAATCAAAATGCATTGTATTATGATGCATTAGCGCGCCATCTGTTATGAAAATTCGAAACTATTATAGACGCGTTTGAATTTTTTGAAAATCAAACAATTTCTACTGTCCTTACTGCATTGAGAAAATTAAAGAGAGGGCCTGGCTCATCAGTGGTGAATCCTCCCAGTGGTTTCGCCAGCTTAATCTACCATTCCGCTGTTATATTGCATTTTTCGAACTTCATTTATAGCAGTTGTTATAGCTGTTGCTAGACTCTTGGAATGGGCATTTTAGATGAACTATAGACATGCTGTCCTCAAAGCGTATGTCCATAGTTCATCTTAAATACCCATTCCAAGAGTCTAGCAACAATATCACTATAAAATGAAGTTCGAAAAATGCAATAAAACAGCGGTATGGTAGATTAAACTGGCGAAACCGCTGGGAGGGTTCACCACTGATGAGCCAGGCCCTCCCTTTAATTTTGCCATTGCAGTAAGGGCAGTAGAAATTGTATAAATTTTAAAAGAACTCTTCCTCGCGGGGTGTTGAGATTTGTAATTTAATTGAACTTGACTTTCTCTCTCTTCTTTTGTTGAGGTTGGCATATTTATGGTCTAATTGAAAGATGTAGTTTTCTCGGCGTTCGTAGGTATTGATTTCGATGTTAGTTTGGACTTTAAAAATATGTTATACACATTGATATTAGAGTAGAGGTTATAAATGTGAAAGATATTACTTTCGACGTGGACACGCTTTAGGGTGAGATGTGTCACAGGCATGAAGGCATCTTTGGCCTGAAAAGTGAGAAAAAATATTTGTTGTGTTGCCTTGTAACACTTGTGAAGTGAATTGAATTGTTTCACGTGAAGTCGTTGTTTTGGTGCGGAATTTAACTTGTTTCACAATGAATAACAAATTTACTAGATTCATGGGTGGGGGGACGGACATATATCGAGAATCTTTAGACTGTTAGTGGATGTGGCACGTTTAATGCGAAAATATTTAGTGAGCGTTTAGTGGCGACGATATGGAGCTCGTGTGGCTCGAAATTGTATTTGTTTGTTAAGTCGCGCGCTAATAATTGTTGCCAATTGGAGAAAGTGATGTGTGAAGGTGTTGTAGAGTTTGTTGAGAGAGATGTATAAATGATTAATTGTGCATGTAAAAGGAAGGGACGAAAGAGTGTAACTATGTTGGAATTTAACGGTGGTAATACGTTTGGCGGGCGGTGACCTAATTAAGCTACTTGTGAGAAAGTGGACCGGATCTTTATTTTTAGCTTGTTTTGGGGAAGGACAAATTTTATGATTTTAAGATATTGCCTCTCAGGAAAGAAATCACAGGAGATTTCTGAAATTAAGAAATGTGTTTCACCTATTTAAAAATTGCTTTTTTTCTTGTCATTGATTATGGTAGCTCGAAAATTATCCTTGTAAAAGGGCAATTTCGTGATCGTGACAAATAATTTGAATTAGGACGTTTACATAAAATAGTGAATATGACAATGATTTTTACAAAATTTTAAGTGTTTGATTAAGAAATAGGTGTTTTGGTCTGATGAAAAATATTAAGGAAACAAAAATAAATTCAGAATTATGATATGATGAGAGTATGTTGACTTTGCTTAGAATTTTTAATGAAACTGATTCCAAAAATTATTAATTAAACATTACATTTATTGATTTACAAAAGAGAGAACAAAATATAAGAGGGAAACTAATATTATACAAAGGAAATTGTTTCCTTTGGTTTGCGCCTATTAACATGTGAGCTTTCACACACTCTGTGGAAACAATTAATTAATATATATATATACTACACACGCTCCCCTGCGTGTAAGCCCTAATCAGCAAATCCAAGGCTATCTGCACATTTCCATAGTTTGTCCTTAGTTAGACTCTTCGTTAGTATATCCTCCTCCATATCTTCACTTTTAGTGTTTGCCAGCTTGATTCCTTTTTGAATTTCCTCTTTCACAAAATAATACTTTCGGTTTATGTGCTTTGTTCATGAAGTAGTTTTGTCAGATTGTATCCAGTTTATTGCAGCCTGGCTGTCACTTTCCCAGGTAATTGGAAAAAGTTACATTTTCACAAGGTTCTTCTAGTAATCCCTTTAACCATAACACTTCAGAAATTCCTTCACATATTGAAATAAGTTATGCTTCACATGTAGACAAGGCTACTAAATTTTGCTTCTACTTCTCCAGTTTATTAAGTTGTTGCCAAGTTTGACTGTATAGCCTGAATAGGATTTTGCGGCTAGGGTTGTGCACCAGCTCGCATCAGTACTTATTGTGATATTGTTGACTTTTGACTTATATGGCAACATTTTATTTCTTGTTCCTTTTAGATATCTATAAATCCTTTTAACTCCAGTTAAGTGTATTTCTCTAGGATCATTACTATACTGTGATAAATTGCTGAAGTTGAAGGATTGAAGTACCCGTGGAAAGGTACATTAGTGATCTAATCATTTCCTGCTATACAGTTTTATCTACTGGCTTAGAGTCAAAAAATTCATCCAAATTTTGATTTTGAACTCCAGGTGTCTGCACACTGTTGTATTCTTCCAGTCCAAATCTGTGAAGAATTGTATCAATATAATGAGTCTGAGATGGATAAAATCCATCTTCTGCCCTTTTTATTTCAATTCCAATAAATGGTTCCCAATCTTTCTTTTCTGTTAGAGTAACATATTATTTATATTTCTGAGGCTAGGTTGTCAATAATATCCTTACTGTTTCGAGCAATGATGAGATCATCTACATATAGACCCAGTATTGCATACTCTTCTCCTCTCTGGAGTTTATAGACGCATGGATCACATTTGGTTCTAATAATTCCCAACTGGTATAAAATTTCATTGATCTTTTTGTTCCAACATTTACCTGATTGTTGTAGACCATACAGGCCTTTTTTTCCAATTTACACACTTTTTCTTCTCCTTTTTGCATAAAACCATCTAGTTGTCTCATATATACTGCTGCTTCTAACTCACCATAGAGATAAGCTGTCTTAACATCATAAGTCTTTATTATTAAATTCTGTTGTGATGAAAGAGCTACTATTGTTCTCAAACTTTCCTTTTTGAGTAGAGGTGAAAAATATTCCTTATAATCCATACCATATTTTTTATTGAATCCATCAAAAACCAGACTGGTCTTTCTTTTATATATTCCGTCATTAGATGTTTTCCCCGTACTGTAGACCCATTTACTATTGATAACTTTCATACCATTTGCCCTCGGTATTAGTGTCCATACTTTATGTTTCTCTATCTCACTGAGCTCTTCTTCCATTGCTTTGTGACATTCATTTCTTTCTCCACTATCCATTGCTTCTTTAAAATTCTCCGGAATATGATGATATATTTCCATAATTAAGTTTGCATCATTCCTATCCTTTATTCTTTGTGTGAGCATCGAAATCTTCCTTCAATCAATTTCCTTTCTTGTTATTCAAGTCTTGCTTTGTGCCGTTCATCTAAGATGCTCTTTGTTTCTTCTTTTTTTCTTCTTCCTTTTACATATCTTTCCTCTATTGGTTCAGTTTGTGAAGAGTCATTTTCACAGTCACCACCTGGTTTTTTCTGAAGTATCCTCCTGAGACTTCATTTTACTCTCTGTGACAGGATTGTCTTTTTTCAAGAAATGAAAGTTTTCTGCAACTATTTCTTCACAATTTCTTTTATAGGTCAAATTATCACAATTAGTATCTTCCAGAATATCATTTGCATAATCAATTCCTCTCTTATCTTCACTAAATTTTACTGATCTGACTTCATGGACTTTTATTTGACATCATATTATATAATCTGTAAGCTTTTCTTTTAATGGAATAACCAATAAATATTCCCTTTCTACCCTTTGGTGAAATTTTGTTTCTTTTTCTTTTGCCTTCAAGCCAATATGTCAAACATCCAAATATTCGAATGTGTTTGACTGATGGTTTCCTGCCATTACATCTCTGCATAGGTGTATGGTGCTTGATACACCTGTGCGGGTACAATTCTTAATATATACAGCTGTAGCAATTGCCTCTGCCCAAACCTTCATGGGTAATTTTGAGTCAATTAGTAAGGTTCTCGCTGTATCTATAAGAGTCCTATTCACTCTCTCTGCGACTCCATTACTTTGTGGTGAGTATGTGGTGGGAAGTTGGTGAGGAATCCCACTTCTCTTGAAAAGTCCTTCAAATCTAGAGTTACAAAATTCAGTTCCATTGTCAGTTCTTACATCTTTTATTCTAAGACTTAATTCGTTTTCGGCTCTTACTTTGAATTCTTCAAATCTTTTAAAAGCCTCATCTTTTGATCTTCTAGTTCTAGTCTTCTACAATAACAGGAAAATACCTAGATCCTCGTAAAAATTGTCACAGCATTGGTCCACATAAATCCATATGAATCAACTGCAGGGGCGTAACTGTATAATTTTCCGTAATATTTTATGGCTTCTGAACCAGTTTTCCCATTATGCATGCTTCGCACTCTGGTAACCTTTCAAATTTTAGATCCAACCCTCTTACAATATGTCCTTGAATCATATTTTTATGTATTCTTCATTTATATTGTTTAATGTTTTATGCCATAAACTTAAATTGCTATATTTATTTTATAAATGTGTATTTATGACCATGACATTTTCATTTTCTGCTAATGGTACATTTCTTAGCTTTGTTTCCATCAAAACATTCTATCTTTAATATATGCCTCAAAAATATATCATTTTTTTCATTATAAATTTTTGCTCCACCATTATTGAAAATAACTGAATTTCCT
Source organism: Cordylochernes scorpioides (assembly GCA_030710605.1). Lineage (NCBI taxonomy): Eukaryota > Metazoa > Arthropoda > Arachnida > Pseudoscorpiones > Chernetidae > Cordylochernes > Cordylochernes scorpioides. The sequence goes on from CP092865.1 coordinate 70,203,172, forward strand.
TTGTTGACTAATACATATACTGACAAGAAATTATTCTTTTAACTTGGTACATGTAAGATATCTTTGATGCGAATATTTTCTTGACCTTCTCTTGTGCATGTAGTAAGTCTCATATCTCCTTTGACTATGCCTTGGGTAGTGTTGCCCTTCTCAGCTAGGTTGATTTCACTTTTGTACTCTGTCACATTTTCCATCAAAGTTAGGTTTGGGGTTAAATGTGCGGTGCATTTTAAATCTATAGACCATATTTGCCTATCATTTCTCCCATCTGGTAAATTTTCAAATTCTTTTACATATGTTCCAAATGCTTGCTCATTAATTCCACTTTTCATAGTATCCACTAGGTTATTTGAATGTTCCTTACTGTATTTGCGATTTCTATAATCAGGAAGAGTCCATTTCCTTTTGTATCCTTGTTTCTGTTTATCTCGAAACCAGCAATCATTAGCTAGATGTCCATTTTTATTAAAAACAAAATATACTTTTGGCTGAAATTGCTTAACTTTTCTATCTTTAATTCTGTATTCTTTTTCATGCCCAATCTCAAGCGATTTATTAAATCTCATATTTTTTATTGACTCCTCTTCTCTCAGAGTTTGTTGAATCTCTTTAAGTGTTGCCTCTCTCTTAAATCGTAAGACAATAGCAGTATTTTCATACCTAGGATGTATGCCTCTGACAATATGAAAGTTCTTTTGGGGGAAATTGATGCCCTAATGATAAACATCTCGCAGCAATATTTTTTGCTTCCGTTATATATTCATCTAAAGTTTCATTATCTTTAATTTTAATGTTCTTTAATTCTAAGCCTATATCAATAATTTCATCTTCCAAATTGCCTGTGTATGTTTTTCTCATTGAGTTCCATACTCTCTTAGCATTTGTTTCTCCTATGAACATTCCAGCTTGCTCATTTGTCAACGTAGTGATGATTATCCCAAAGGCTTCATCATTTTTATCACTCTAAATCTCCCAAGAACCTTTGTCTTCAATATCAGGTTATGGATCGGAAATTACATATTCAAATAATTCTCTTACTCTCAGAACTGCGCCGATTTTCAACGCCCAAATTTGATAATTTGTTCCGGGTAATGGTTCAATTTTTGTTTGGGATAAAAAAATTATATTTAGTCATTTTCGCCTTTCGAGCTAATATAAACAAACCAATATAATTTGAAAACAAATATATATTTATAATATATTTAAATATTGGGTAGCTCTCAAACATGCATTATATAGATATAATTTAACTTAATCTATATTAATACCTTTAATCTTCTCAGAAGTACTTCAGTTTACCGATCAGAATAAACTTCTTGCTTAATCTTCAGATTAAATATTTTCGCATTTGAGCTTTATATCAAACAACCACGCTCTGCTACCAATTGTTGACTTTGCTTAGAATTATTAATAAAACTGATTCCAATAATTATAATAATAATTAAACATTATATTTATTGATTTACAAGAGAGAGAACAAAATATAAAAGGGAAACTAATATTAAACAAAAGAACATTTTTTTTGGTTAACGCCTATTTTCCTGTGAGCTTACACACACCCTGTGGTAACAATTAATTTAAATATATACAACAGAGTAATTAAAAAATAATAATAATGATTTTTTTTCAAGTTGTAGATTTGGATAATACAATTATAGGTAAATTTAGCAAAGACATGTCAAATTAGTAAGTTGATAAAAAATGTGTGATTGGCGTTTATTTAAAAAGTAAAATTGAAAGTAATGATTTAAAATTTATTAAATGATTAAAAATAAAGTAAAATTTGATAAATGAGAGTGTAAAAGATTTAAAAATTTATTTAAAACTAGCGGACGTACCCGGCTTCGCCCGAGGTTTTACCCGAGTAAAGGTTTGTCTAGCGAACATTTGTTAAAACATGCCGTGTCATCCTGAATTTTGTCTTTCCTAATTTTCTACATTAGAAAATCATAGTTTTATCTAGTGAACATTTTTTCCCGTGTCACATTGCCGTGCCATCCTGAGATAATCTTACTTTTGATAAATAATATTTAAGATAACTGTTGAAGTTTGAGATTGAATCAAGGAATAAAAAGATTATTTATTAAACAAAGTAACTTAAAACAAGATGTTAAAGTAGCAAAATTTTAAAGGCAAGTATATTTAGGAAGGCGAGAGACAAAGACTATATATATTGACGTCGACCGCAGCGCCGCCGCGGCCGTTGATTGGTCGATCCCCCAATGCTCCACGCCAATTTTGATCGCTATTCCAACAATCCCTCTCGATCCAAAATGTTCAGTAGACCTCTTAAGTAGTGGAATTTGTTTCGTGGAAGAGGTTTAGTCATTATATCAGCTAGCTGTTCTGAGCTGCAAACATGATGCACTTTAAGTTCACCTTCTTCATGTTTGGATCTAATAAAGTGGTAGCGAACATCAATATGTTTCGTTCGTTTGTGGAATACTGGATTTTCAACAAGTTTTATTGCTGCTTGGTTGTCGATATAAAGTTCAGTTTCTTCAGTAATATCACAGCCGATGCCCTGTAGAAGTCTTCTGATCCAAATCAATTCCTTAGCAGCACTGCAGGCAGCGATGTATTCACTTTCGGTGGTTAAAAGTGCGATAATTGGTTGTCGTTGGCTTGCCCAAGAAACAGTTCCTCCGTTCATCATGAAGGCATAACCAGTCGTACTTTTTCTGGAGTCAACATCACGAGCAAAATCACTATCAGAGTAGCCAACAAGTTGGTCTTGTCCGAAGAGAATTCCCATGTGTGGAGTGCCTTTCAGATAACGGAAAATATTCTTCACTGTTTTACAATGTGCAGGTCCTGGATATTCTAGGAATTTACTCACTTGTGAAACTGCATAAGTGATATCTGGACGTGAAACACATGATGCAAACATAAGGGATCCAACAGCTTCTCGAAAAGGGAATTTAGGCATCTTTTCCTTTTGTTCTGGAGTAGGACAGTCCTGCTTTGTTAAGATGACAGAAGCATCCATAGGCACCGAAGCAGGAATACAGTCAGCCATATTAAATTTACTCAGAATTTTGTCAATATATGATGACTGGTGAATGAAAATACTTGCTCTATCTTCTGACTGCTCAATTTGTAGCCCAACAAAAAAGTTAACACTTCCAGATGTAATATCAAATGCGTGTTCTAACTCATCCATTATAATAGCTATTGCCTCTTTATCTTTAGATAGAATAATTCCATCATCAACATAGAGAGCTAAGATAACATTTGAATCATTGTGTGTTCCAATGAAAATGCACGGGTCGGCGTCTGATGTTTTGAAATTATGGCTATACAAAAAATTGGTAAATTTCTTATTCCAATTTCTAGAAGATTGTCTCAGACCATACAAACTTTTATGTAATCTATAGCAGCTATTATCATCTCTCTTGTAGCCTTCTGGTTGTTCAAGATAAACAAGTTCCTCTAATTCGCCATTGAGAAAAGCTGTCTTTACATCGAATTGCTTAAGAAACATCCTTTCAGAAGCAGCGTGTGATAAAAGAATGCGTAACGAATCATACCTAACTACTGGGCTAAACGTATCGAAATAGTCAACATTTTTGATTTGAGAATAGCCTTTTGCAACTAATCTGGCTTTGAACCGTTGAATTGTACCATCGGACTCCGTTTTAATTTTATAAACCCATTTACAACCGATAGGTTTATGACCATCTGCCAAACGTTCTAAAGTCCATGTTTTATTTTTATTTAATGCATCAATCTCTTCATCCATGGCTAATTTCCATCTTTCTGAATCTGAACTTGTTATTGCATCTATATAGTTACTGGGTTCATCAGCGAGCGCAAAGTTACATTGGCTATTCGAAACTTTAGAGCGTGTTATCATTGGATGCGAACTGATATCGGATACTGGCAGCATTTCCTGCACTGGGATGTTTGTTGTTGCAACTGGTGATTCATCCGGAGCGCTGTTAATCTGAAATATTATTTCTTTCGGTTTGGTAGATTCTCTATCTGAATGTGGAGTAGCTTTCTCATCGAATGTGACATCTTTAGAAATTCTTATTTTTCTAGTTTTCCAATCCCATAATCTAAAATATTTGCTTGTATTATCATAACCTAAAAACATAAGTTTTATCGATTTATTATCCCACTTTTTACGGTTTTCTTTGGGAATATGCATATAAGCATTACAGCCAAATATTTTATAGTTAGCTACATTAGGCTTTGAGCCAAAGAAAAGTTCATAAGGTGTCGTTCCAGGGGTTTGCTTAGTCGCACTTCTATTTAGAATATAAGTTGCTGTGTTACATGCCTCAGCCCAAAAAAATCCTGGAAGATTTCGTGAATTTAGCATGGACCTGGCTGCTTCCACAATCGTACGATTGTCTCTTTCTATACGTCCTATCTGTTCGTGCACATAAGATGCAGTGAACTCGTGAATTATCCCAAATCTTTTACATAAATCTGCAAAATTATCGCTTTTGAATTCTAGCGCATTATCAGTCCTAAGAACTTTTATCTTATTTCCAGTTTGAGTATAGATTAGAGTAGCATATTCTTTGAATATATCTAGCACATCTGATTTGTTTTTAATAAAATAAATATGGCGATAACCACTAAAGTAATCTTTAAATAAGCAGAAATACAGATATTTACTTAATGATTGAGTCTGCATTGGGCCACAAATATCAGCATAAATAAACTCACCTAGCTGGTAGTTTTTGCCTTCTGAGGGATAGCACGACTTTCAATGGGCTTTTCCAAGTTGGCATCCTTCACAGAAGAAAAAATCTCCCTCTAAATCTCGAGGCTGCAGACCATCCACCAATCCTTTGGTCGCCATCTCTCGAAGTGTAGCAACTGGAAGATGCGCAAGTCTCTCGTGCCACAACTGAAGCTTGTTCTCGCTGGTGATGTATCCTTGTGATGATGACGTAACCTTGAAGAGCATCCTGTAGAGGCCGTCTTGACGCACTCCTACGGCTTTTAGGTCATTATCCATGAAGATCTGTAGCTTGTCATGTTTGATAATGACGTTGAATCCTCTTCTTGTGGACGTAGAAAGGCTATACAAATTTTTCTTTAGTTGAGGCGAGTAGAGCACATTTCTTATGTACGTATTGTACCATCCACCGTCGACGTAGGCTTGAATCTCGATGTCTCCCATGCCTTCTGCAAGTAGTGTCGAGTTGTCTCCCAAGTAGATTGGATGATCACTGGTGAACGGCGTGTAGGTCTTGAACCACTCTCGTCGAAATGTCATGCTGCAGCTTGCACCGCTGTCAGCATACCAAATATCATTGGGCTCTACTTGATTATCGCACAAAATAAGTCCATAATCACTTGAACTTCCTTTTGAATCATGAAGATTTTTGGATTTATTTTTCTCATTAGCTAATCTTTTTCTACATTCGCGGCTCCAATGTCCAATTTTGTGACAATAGTGGCATTTAGTGTTCTTCTTGGCATCTTGAAAAGAACGTTGTGTATCTTCAGGCTTCGTTCGTGCTTGCCTGTGTAAAAAGGCCTCATCTTGTTTAGAAGAACCGCTTTGTTGATTCCTTGCTTCTTCAATCAAAAGTCTTGCAGTTAAATTGTTAAGAGTTTCAGCTTTCGGATCTAACGATTCCCACGCTGCAACAAAGTAGCGCATACTCGAAGGCAAAGTATTTAACATTTTTGCTACCTTTTGATCTTCCGTTATGATTCCGCCCATTTGTGAAATTTGTGCAGAAATATTTTCAATTTTTGCTATATAATCACTTATTGTTTCCGATGTCAATCGTGCATCGAAGAATTGTTGCCAAAGTAGGCCAATAGTAAATTCGGATTTTTGTTCATGAATAGCAAGTAATTTCTGCCACATTTGTGAAGCGGAAGTACAGTTCATCAGGGGCTCAAGAAACTTTAATTAGATTGCCTGTGATAATAACATCCTTGCCTTAACGTCCTTTGATTTCCAATTCTGTAGTGAACTTTCAGAGTTACTGTCGGAGGAAACAACATTCGGCTTTATTTCTAAGCCTTCCAATAATTCTAGTAATTTTTGTTGTTCCAAAAGAAGCCTGAATTGGAATTTCCATAGTGAAAAGTTTTCACCATTAAAAACTTTAATCCTTGAAAGACAATCTTCGCTCATCTTCTTTGTCTTGGAATCGGCCAACGACAAAAAGAAACTAGGGTTATGGTTGGCGGTTGACGCCTAAACTTCGAGCAAAACAAAGGCTTACTCACTGCTGGCGGTTAATCCTTTTAGGCGCAGTGGAAGCGTACTGGGCCCATAACCTGTTGAAGTTTGAGATTGAATCAAGGAATAAAAAGATTAATCATTAAACAAAGTAACTTAAAACAATATGTTAAAGTAGCAAAATTTTAAAGGCAAGTATATATAGGAAGGCGAGAGACAAAGACTATATATATTGACGTCGACCGCAGCGCCGCCGCGGCCGTTAATTGGTCGATCCCCCAATGCTCCACGCCAATTTTGATCGCTATTCCAACAATAACAAACTTATATATATATGTCATAATATTTGGAAATATGTAAAATAAAATGGCCTGTGTAGGAGTACAAGGAAAGAGGGAAGATAGCGAGGTTAACAAACAACCCCCTTGGTAAACAAGTATCACGACTTCATCATCTCCCCTAGGGGACTTATCTTACTTAAAAAAGCGGCTTATAAGCGGCTAGACGGGAGGATAAAAGTTCAGTTCTCACCGAAGTGGCCTCGGCGCCAGTTGTTCTAGGGGTTGCTCTGGGACCTTCTATCTTTCCTCCCCGATCTATTTCCTCACGGGTTTTTGCCTCTGGATCCTGTCTTCTGTGTGTCCTTACCACCCATCGCTCAACAACCACGACTGCTTCTAGCCAACATGCCACACTGCATTCATCCAACAGCATAAACTACTACTACATTACCACATTGAAAAGTCGACAGGATGAACAAGGACAAGAACCAGACCCCATCGGAGGTAGCCCAGATCGACGAGAGAGTGGAGCTTCCCTCCGCCCCAATCACTCTGGAGAACCTGGTAACCCAGCTCACAATTGCCTTACAAAATCTCCGTCCAAAGGCCCGTCAAGACTTAGAGGTGCCCAAGTATGACGGTGCGTATCCAGCACAAAGCTTTTTCGAGACCTACGACAACCAAGCGGACCGAGCTGGACTCTCCGCTTCCGAAAAACTAGACAGACTGCCGCTGTTCCTGGTCCAACAGCCCTTGCAAGACTTCCACCAGCTTCGGCTGGACACTCGGAACTACTTCCAGGCGAGAGACGCCTTGCTGGATCTCTACCCCTCAACCAGCAAAGCTACCTACTCGAAATACTTCGCCCTGCGCCTACAAGGTCAGTCCCTGGAAGAATATTACCGCACCAAGACCGCCATGGGGCTACAACTAGGCCTGCCTCAAGAGGCTATCTTGGAAACCTTGACCGAAGGACTACCCTTCGGTGACCAACAGTTAGTAAGGATCATACCGCCAACCTCCCTAACCGAGTGGTATGAAAGGGTAACAAGGATTCGGGAATATACCCAGCCAACGACACGCCAAGCGAGCAGTGGTCCACCTTATATCTCGGGACCCTACACCAGCACCCAGAGATATAAATCCAGGTCTTCCCACAGTGCAAACAGCCTGCCATCTTCACCATGTCGGTGCTGTGGCCAGAATCATTGCAACAAAAAATGTCGTAAAAAACCATTCGCCGCCGACAATACTCTCCTCCACCAGGTACAGACCCCTGAACAGAGGTCTTCTCTCCGGGATGCGCAAATCCATTCCATCGAGCAAGCTATTACAAAACCAATAGCCACGCCCCAAATATTCCACGTCGCACCTTCCCAAGTCCCAATTAAACAAACTTCCCAAGTCCCAATTGAACAGACTTCCCAAGTCCCAATTGAACAAACTTCCCAAGCCCCAATTGAACAAACTTCCCAAGTCCCAATTGCACAGACTTCCCAAGTCCCAATTGAACAGACTTCCCAAGTCCCAATTGCACAGACTTTCCAAGCCCCAATTGAACAGACTTCCCAAGTCCCAATTGAACAAACTTCCCAAGTCCCAATTGAACAAACTTCCCAAGTCCCAATCGAACAAACTCCCCAAGTCCCAATTGAACAAACTTCCCAAGTCCCAATTGAACAAACTTCCCAAGTCCCAATTGAACAAACTTCCCAAGTCCCAATTGCACATACTTCCCAAGATCCCACTACCCCTGATCCACATGAGCTGATTGTGGAAGATGAGATGTCCAAGAACCCTCAACATGACAACCGCCAACTATTAGAGGACACAGCCCTTAGTGACTCTAGCACGCCGGACAAGCGAGACAGCCCCAGTCTCAGTGAGGAGAAGTGCTACGAGAGCTTTGGTGACTGCGAGCATTCCGACTGTAGTAGAGTAATGGCAAACCACACTGGAATAATTTCTTCCAACAACGCCGTCCCCTGCCAGTCTACGCCACCACGAGCGGATCAAGCCGCCTACGTCCCGCGGACTCGTCTACACGCCATGTACGGCAACCACATTCCCCATCGGGACTTTCCAACATGAACCAAGTCTTCAACACAACCCAGCTTCGAAGTCCAACAGAAGCCCATCAACAGTGAGTGTTTAACTTTATTGTGATTTCATCCGTTTACATTTTTGCTTGTTATATATATCACATCCATGTTAGCCCACTTTTAGCACAGTTCATGCTCTAAATAACTTATCTCATATCAATTTTAAAACCATAATATGCCACAAGCTTTCAAGCTTACAATGCCTTATTTTATTCTCAATAACATGTTCTCTCGAAAATTTTTCTTATCTTACACCATCGCTCTTTAAAAAAAAAAAACTCTTGTTTTTAATTTTTCGTATATCAACTTATGTTTTTTATGAACCAATGACCAAATTTTCGCTGAACCTCTCAGTCTTTCTGCAGTGTATCTATTCCTACATTGAAACTTAGGTTCTGAAAGTCAAGGCTTTTTTTTTCAACCATTCGACCTCAGAGGTCTTATTTTTTGTCAATTGACCGCAAAGGTCCACTTTTTTTTTTCTCACTCGACCCCGAAGGTCTTTTTCACGTACGTGCATGTCCATTATTTGTTAAATTTATTAATTTTAGTGTCATCAAGAGAACCGCACATAAGTTGTCTGCCTAATCAATCTCCTTCATTCTAAAGTATCTCTGTAAAATGTCTCAATACGCTTTGTTGACGAATGCTGCAGAGATGACTATTTGCTCCAGCCTCTTTCTAATGGCTTCCTTTGTTCATTTTAGAATGTTGAACCACTTACTTTACAGCTCTCTTACTTTCCACCTTTCCATTCTCTTCACCTCCTCATTCACGTATCCATATTGTACATAGCTATGATTGTCCATACCTACACTCTGTACCATATTAACCTACACATAAAATTAATTTGTACATAGCCAAATTATTTCCCACCCTCAAAGAATTTCCTGCACAAATTCTTCTTTGAAAGGGGGGACATCTGTCATAATATTTGGAAATATGTAAAATAAAATGGCCTGTGTAGGAGTACAAGAAAAGAGGGAAGATAGCGAGGTTAACAAACAACCCCCTTGGTAAACAAGTATCACGACTTCATTATCTCCCCTAGGGGACTTATCTTACTTAAAAAAGCGGCTTATAAGCGGCTAGACGGGAGGATAAAAGTTCAGTTCTCACCGAAGTGGCCTCGGCGCCAGTTGTTCTAGGGGTTGTTCTGGGACCTTCTATCTTTCCTCCCCGATCTATTTCCTCACGGGTTTTTGCCTCTGGATCCTGTCTCCTGTGTGTCCTTACCACCCATCGCTCAACAACCACGACTGCTTCTAGCCAACATGCCACACTGCATTCATCCAACAGCATAAACTACTACTACATTACCACATATATATATATATAGTGATAAGAAAACTTGTTATCATCGTCACAATGGGGGCGCTGCTTGCGAGTTAAATCTATAAATCTGCAAATAACTCTAAGGATATTCAAGATATTCATGAAATTATTTTTCAAAAACCTTCCCGGTGATATACCTAATAATATCCCAAAATTTCACGGCGATTGGATTATGGTTTTTGAATCTATAGAGTACAGACAAACAGACAGACAGACAGACATTGAATTTTATATATATAGATTATATAAAAAGTAAAAATTGAGTTTAAAATGATTTTAAAGTGGAAAGATAAACACAAAATATATGGGGAATCAAGTTGTGAGCTTGAGGAGAAAGTTATATAGGTTTTTAAAAAGTCACAGTTTTGATTATTGCTCAGTCGGGAGACTTGGTCTTTGTTTGTCGTACTGCTGACGTGGAAGGCGCTCCTTATAGAGCTTGTAGCTTCTGTAAATTTGATTGCCGCTTGTCACCTTGAACATTGTTTCGATGTCAGGCCGAAGGTGGGGAACTTCTCACCGAGTTTGCGCCACTCCGCTCCTCGGTTTCCATGTCTTGCGGGATTTTCGGCTGTGTCGTTGGGGTGGTCAGTTTGCTCCTGACGTTGGCGATCTGTGTTAGCGGGTCTGCGGAGGTCCCTTGGGGCGAGTTTTCTCCTCCTCAAATATTGTCTCTTGTTTGGGGAGAGATTGCTCGTCGTTTCGTTGGAATGGCGGGCTTGTTTCTCCATCATTGCCCTTTCTCGCGTCTATCTGGGCAAACATCCTACCTTCTTCGTTGTGTCATCCTGTCGTTGTGGCCATCCTGTTGACTCTCCGCTGTGATGTGAGACCCTGAGGGTCTCTCGCTTTACTGTGGTAACCGAGAGGGACAGTCATGGAGTGGAGAGTTTTCCAGTACCTCTCTGCACCTTGGAAGGCCTTTAACAGTTCTCACAGAGTACAGGCAGTCGTGGCCGAGGCAGAGTGGAAGACTTGGGAATGTCCACATAAAAAAGGAAGGGACACAGTTATACTAGGAAAGTTCCGTGAATAGATAGAGTTGACCTAAGAAGCGAAAGATGGAGATTTAATAAGAATCTTACTGGTCTACATGATCGAGCATCAAGAGATGAAGTGACAAGGGCACCCGCGTACTGTGAACTGATTTTATTTTCGCGAATTGACAGCTTTATATATCTTTGCCAAGAGAAAGTATTGGGTTTCAGCGGATGCAACAAGAGCGTGAATCGGAAGAGATGTTATTGTATACTCCTGGCAACGCCCTGACATTTTGTAAGCTTCGTTTTTAGGCGTTGTTGGACTTCTATCTCAATCTCTTGCTTTAGCTCAAAAAACCCATTATATATTACAGAGTTTTATTTATTTATTCTCAGTTTGTACAAAGTACATTACATATGATGATGCAATGACACATGTCAATCATGCATATAATTATTCACAGAGGTGTTTATTATACAACATGAAAATCTTGTTATATTATATACAATATGAGGTTGTTGGTTTAAATTACCATATATATGAAAGATTAAAAATAAAAATGGCATATCCTGACCAAGAGGCCATGTGCTTTATAGAAGGCAGAGCGCCTACTGGTGGAACAGAAATCAACTAAACATTGATTTAGCCTGTTCCCTGATATTTGGCCAACCCAATTTCTTGATAAATCAAGAAAAGCCATTCACAAACGCTTTTCGCGCTGTTGGCGCTCGTCAGCGTGGAGTAGGCTGTACAGTGGTACAGCGACAACACAAAACAAACTTCCACTGTCTTTACTTCGATAAAAAATATGTTGGAAGGGCTTGGTTCATCAGTGGTGAACCCTCAAGCGGTTTCGCCAATTTAATCCATCACCGCTTCTCTTTGAGCTCTAATACTGTATTGAACGATTCTGCGTATATATGTTGCAATGAAGGGTGGACTCTTAAAATAGTATTCAAGCAAACTATGGACATAAGCTTTAAGGACAGCATGATCAAATATAAATATTTGCATAGAGCAATGCTCTTCCGCAAACAATAAGTACAACGTCCTTTAATAATTTAATTATAAGGCGATAATGTGCCATTTATATATAAGAAATGGAAGCATTATAAAGCACGAATGTTTTTCTACGTATATATGCTTGTCTTGTCGCTATTTGAATCTACAGCGCAAACGGTGAAACTTGATAGTTATTGTTACGTCGTACCTAGACGCTATTCGCGTACTTTGTCTACTCAAAATGTCACAAAGATACACACGTGAGTTCGAAGGGATTGCAGCCAAAGTTACGCTTTATTGTATCTCAATTAACAGAACGAATACAACAGTGGGACTTGCCTTCAACCTCTCCGTCCGAAGAATCTTTTGCGCCTCTTGGATGCCCTCTTGTGAAGCGTTTCACTCCACACTATACACGTGCATCTTGGACTACACCGCCTTGTAGGTCGCTCCGCTGTCAGTCTCTCCTGGCACCACTTTGCAGGATCATCCACACGCCCCGGAGGTAACTCTCCGTCATCTTCTTCTTGCCGCAGATCTCGTTGTCACCAGACTACTTCTCCTCCAGACTGCGATGTCCTCTCGGCGCCCAAACCATTCAGGCCGACCGCTTTCTCGGCTCTTTCCTTCACAACGGCACCAGTTGGACTGTCTGTATGCTGCCCCCTCATTATTTACTGGCTTTGCCCACATCTTCTCTTCATCTTCTTTGCTGCACCGCTTCACTACCCTCTTCTCAATCCTTTTCGTCCCGAAAAGGACTGATTTCACCAGCGGCGCTGATCGGCGGCCCTTTGATCTCCCTGACGTCTCTGGCCACATGAGGCTCGTCAGCCTCCCGGAAGCATAGCGGCAGGATTAGCGTCATCCCAACTTGGGCTTACTTTACACTCTCAATCAGTGCCGATGCCTTTGATTAGTCTCGCTATCTAGCACAGGGCGATGGCTCTCCACACGATGGCGGTCATATTTCGCCTGCCTAAGATGCTTGCATCTGATGTTTTAAATTCTACTTGTGAACACTCTGTAGCCGCGATGTACATTTCCAAAGGGTTGTGATCTTTTGTATTGCGCTTTCTCCGCTTCCTTTCACGAAGGGGCTGTAGATCACCGATATTTTCAGTGGATTTGCCCATTTGATTCACGCTGTCCATATCGTGGCCTTCCAGCACGCATTCGTCTATGTTAAACTCCCGTAGGCGGTCGAGAAAGTTCCTTTCTTCTTTCTGTTTTCTATTCTCTTTCTCTAGAAGCTCACTCCTTCCAAACCCTTCAAACCTGGGTCTCTTCGTGCCGACCCCGCACAGGGCTGTGAATTTCTTAAACCTTCTGGATGTGTCGGACCCCGTGGCAGTCTCAACGTCGGTGGAACTTTCCTAGGCGGTGGCTGTTTGATATGCACCTTGTCGGGCGAAGGAACGAATATGATAGGTACACATTCTTGGCGCATATTTTCAGCTTACATTGCAGGCGACGGTGCTGACACATTGCGCGCTACTTCCGCGTCACAGATATTGTCGTCGGACTTCCACAGAGCGTCCAATGCTCTATCCGATCAGTCGGGCCTCCGGCTCCAACTTCGGGGTGCTTCGACCATCTAGTCTTGTCGCACTTCCCCCGAGCACCCAGCGATCAGCTCGCCCTCCTCCGCTACACAACCAGTCTGGATCATTTCCTGCTGTCGACACTCTTCGGACTTCTGGATCACGGGAGAATCTTCTAGCGTAGATTCTGGCTGCCCACTTACGACGTCTCCCGACGTGATGGTCTTTGTTGTGATGGCCTTGCCGGGATCTTCATCACCTGGACTCGTCTTTTGTCCCCTCAGACATTGAATACGTGGGCTATTAGTTGCTGTGATTGTTTTTGAAAAGCCAGCAGGATTTTATGGCGGTAGTACATTGACCTTAACTTCGCAAGACATGGGTGTGGCGGAATGTTTGACATTCCGATTATGCTCAATTCGGCTCAATCGAGATTCCAATGGAGTAATCCCTTCTTTAATCGATATAACGTCTTCTCTGAACTCATCTACTTTCTGGTTCATCAGAGTGAGCAATTTCTTTAATTTTCAATTTCGAGGTCGGTTAGTTTTTCCATCTTTCTCTTTTTAAATTAGCGCAAAATAAAATCTTCGATTAAAATTAACTAAGCTGCAATCCCACTTCTGAAACCAAATGTTAGGTCGTACATAGACGCTATTCGCGTACTTTATCTACTCAAGATGTCACAAAGATACACACGTGAGTTCGAAGGGAATGCAGCTAAAATCAGCGCCTTATTATATCTCACTTAACAGAAGGAATACAACAGTGGGACTTGCCTTCAACCTCCCTGTCCGAAGAATCATTGGCGCCGTGGATGTCCTCTTGTGAAGCGTTCCGCTCCACACTATACACGTGCAGCTTTGGACCGCCTTGTAGGTCACTCCGATGTCAGTCTCTCCTGGCACCGCTTTGCAGGATCATCCACATGCCCCAGAAGTAACTTTCCGCCGTCTTCTTCTTGACGTAGATCTCGTTTTCACCAGACTACTTCTCCTCCAGACTGCGATGCCCTCTCGGCGCATAAACCCCCTTCAGGCCGACCGTTCTCTCGGCTCTTTCCTTCACAACGGCAACAGCTGGACTTTCTGTCTGCTGCCCCCTCCTTATTTACTGGCTTTGCCCACATCTTCCCTTCATCTTCTTTGCTGCACCGCTTCACTATGTATTTAAAAATGTTAATGAGACCTTAATAATGCTCTTCACGAAAAGGTCTATTAGAAGCTAAAATATCTTTGGGGCTATATGCTCATCTATAAGTAAATGTTATTAGCTATTCTTTGTGAAAAAACACGATTTATTAAAGAGAGAAGATATGATTTAATTACTGAATATTTATGATTTTATATTTCATATTTAATTATATGAGAGCTTATATATATATTTATAAGGTAGATAATATTATATAAGAGATCTTATTTAAGAGCACAATAATTTTTATAGTTCAACAATCATTCCTATCTTTTATTCTTTGTGAGCGTCGAACACCTTCTTTGATCAATTTTCTTTCTTGTTCTTCAAGTCTTGCTTTGTGCCGTTCTTCTAAGATTCTCTTTGTTTCTCCTTTCTTTCTTCCTCCTTTTACACATCTCTCCTCTATTTGTGTTGAGTCATTTTCAGTGTCACCACCTGGTTTTACTGAAGTATCCTTCTGAGACTTCATTTCACTCTCTGTGAAAGGATTGTTTTCTTTCAAGATAAGAAAGTCTTCAGCAACTATTCATTCAGAATTTCCTTTATAGGTCAAATTATCACAATTAGTATCTTCCTGAATATCATTTGCATTATCAATTCCTCTCTTATCTTCACTAAATTTTACTGATCTGACTTCATGAATTCTCTTTGTCATTATATCATATATTCGGTAGGCTTTTTTTTAATGGAATAACAAATAAATATTCCCTTTCTATCCTTTGATGAAAACTTGTTTCTTCTTGGTTTGCTATCAATCCAATGTGTCAAACATTCAAATATTCGAATGTGTTTGACCGATGGTTTCTGCCATTCCATCTCTGCATAGGTGTATGGTGCTTGATAGACCTGTGGGGTGTACAATTCTTAATGTATGTAGCTGTAGCGATTGCCTCTGCCCAAAACTTCATGGGTAATTTTGAGTCAATTAGAAAGGTTCTTGCTGTATCTATAAGAGTCCTCTCTGCGACTCTATTACTTTGTGGTGAGTATGTGGTGGTAAGTTGATGATGGATCCCACTTCTCTTGAAAGGTCCTTCAAATCTAGAGTTTCAAAATTCATTTCCTTTGTCGGTTCTTAAATATTTTATTCTAAGACTTAATTCGTTTTCGGCTCTTGCTTTAAATTCTTCAAATCTCTCAAAGGTCTCATCTTTTGACCTAAGGGAATATACAAAGATTCTTCTACTGAAATAATCTACTTAAACAAGAAAATACTTGGATCCTCCTAAAGATTGACATAGCATTGGTCCACATAAATCCATATGAATCAACTGCAGGGGCGTGACTGTATAATTTTCGGTAATATTTTATGGCTTCTGAACCAGTTTTCCTATTATGCATGCTTCTCACTCTGGTAACCTTTCAAATTTTAGATCCAATCCTCTTACAATATGTCCTTGGATCATTCTTTTCATGTATTCTCCATTTATATGGTTTAATCTTTTATGCCATAAACTTATATTGCTATTTTTATTTGATAAATGTGTATTTATAACCATGACATTTTCATTTTTTGCTATTGGTACATTTCTTAGTTTTGTTTCCATCATAAACATTCTATCTTTAATATATACCTCAGCAACTAAATCATTCCTTTCATTATAAATTTTTGCACCATCCTTATTGAAAATAACTGAATTTCCCTTTGTAATTTTCTTTTATTTTATTTTATTTTATATTAAAAACGATATATAATCTCTCCTTGTTTGTACACTATAATTAGCTGAAGAAGGGCTTGCCCGAAAGCTTCCTTAATCGCGTTAATAAAAAAGAGTTGCGGCGATATATGATTCCTTCTTTCTGAATTTCCCTTGTTGACTAATTCATATACTGACAAGAAATTATTCCTTAAACTTTGTACATGTAAGATATCTTTGATGCTAATATTTTCTTGGCCTTCACTTGTGCACATGTAGTAAGTCTCATATCTCCTTTGGCTATGGCTTGGGCAGTTTTGCCCTTCTCAGCTAGGTTGAATTCACTTTCGTACTCTGTCACATTATCTATCAAAGTTACGTTTGTAGGTAAATGTGCGGTGCATCCTGAATCTATACACCATATTTGCTTATCATTTCTCCCTTCTGGTGAATCTTCAAATTCTTTTACATATGTTTCAAATGCTTGCTCATTAATTCCACTTTTCATAGTATCCACTAAGTTATTTGAATGTTCCCTACTGTATTTGTGATTTCTATAATCAAGCGTCCATTTCTTTTGATATCCTTGTTTTTGTTTATCTCGAAACCAGACATCATTAACTAAATGCCCCTTTTTATTACAAACAAAACAAAATTTGGCTGATATTGTTCAACTTTTCTATCTCTAATTCTGTATACCTGTTCATGCCCATTCTCAACTGATTGATATAATCTCATATTTTTTCTTGAATCTTCTTCTCTTAGAGTTTGTTGAATCTCTTCAATTGTTGCCTCTCTCTTAGATCGTAAGACAATAGCAATATTTTCATACTTTGGATGTATGCCTCTGACAATATGAACTGAAAGTTCTCTTGAGGTAAATTGATGCCCAAATGATGAACTTCTAGCAGAAATAATTTTTGCCCTCGATATATTCATCTACAGTTTCATTATCTCTCATTCTAATGTTCTTTAATTCTAAGCCTATATCAATAATTTTATCTTCCAAATGCCTGTGAATGTTTTTCTCAGTGAGTCCCATACTTTCTTAGCATTTTTTTCTCTTATGAACATTCCAGGTTGTTCATTTGTCAACGTAGTGATGATTATCCCAAATGCTTCATCATTTTTATCAACCCAAATCTCTCAAGAACTTTTGTCTTCCATATCAGGTTCTGGATCGGAAATTACATATTCAAATAATTTTCTTCCTCTTAGAACTGCGGCAATTTTCAACGCCCATATTTGATAATTAGCTCCTGTTAATGGTAAATATTTGTTTGGGATAAAAAATTATATTCAAGCATTAACGCCTTTTGAGCTAATATAAACAAACCAATATAATATTAAAACGAATATATATATTAAATTTATTTAAATATTGGGTAGCCTTTAAAAATGCAATCTATATTAATAAAATGGAAATTTCATAAGTGGACATCACTAAAAACTTTCGTTACAATGCATCAATTTCAACCAAATTTTCAACATTTATGTAAAACGAGATGGAGCAAGTTTTGCTTAACATCAAAATATATTTCCTAACATTAACATGCGTAACTTCGCTGTGATCGATTAAATACAAAAAAATCAACAGAGTTAATTTTATTTATATATAAATACAAAATTAAATTTCAAAAGAGTTAATTTTTTTACATACTAGCTAATAATCTCAATCTAAAAAAATATTCAAAACAAGCAATTTTAAGATAACACCATATGTAAAACAGTCGGCCAAGAAAACAACAACGATATTACATTTTTCTCACATATTCACACACAATCTTGATTAATAATTAAAACTAATCTTTAACATTGTTTATTATACTTCAACTTTTATTTCTACATTTGTTTTTAAATACCCAATTGTTTTATCATGTTTCTAATTTCGCCTAACAAATATACAAATTTATAGTGACCAACATATGCAAATTTTATCTTTGTTTTTATTTAACTTGATATCGTAAACATAACATCCATTGTAAGCATTTTTCTGTTCACCTTCCGTGGTTTCTCTTTTCTCTGATAGTTTTTAGGTGTAGTATATTTTCTTATTACTAGACTACAAACATTCCCTCGAGAAAAACCTGGGCGAAGCCGGGTACATCCGCTAGTATATAGATATAATTTAACTTAAACTATATATATACCTTTAATCTTCTTAGAAGTGCTTCAGTTTACCTTCAGAATAAATTTCTCAGATTAAATATTTTCGCTTTTGAGCTTTATATCAAACAACCACGCTCTGCTACCAATTGTTGACTTTGCTTAGAATATTTAATGAAAATGATTTCAATAATTATTAATTAAACATTATATTTATTGATTTACAAGAGAGGGAACAAAATATAAAAGGGAAACTAATATTGAACAAAGGAACTTTTTTTCTGTTTCAGTTAGCGCCTATTTACCTGTGAGTTTACACACACTCTGTGGAACCATTATTTAATATATATACAACAATATATTTAAAATCAGAAAAAACAAGTGGTACAAAATAAATATACAGATAAACAAATAATGTAGAGAGAAAAGGTAACTAGGGTTGGAAAGGCAAATCTTTTTCATAGTTCACAAATACTTATCTAAGTTTATCTTGAGTTTATAAACATAAATTTTGTTTCAATTCTTTCGATCAATCAGATCATCAGTTCTTATAGAATTCTTCACTTGATATTATATCTTAATATATATTTTATTATATCTTCAGTTCCATAACAGGAAAACAATATCGCTACCCACTTAATTGGTGCGCAATTCTATAATGACGCTCTTCTCTTTATCTTCTTTGTTTCTTGATAACGTGGCTACTCATTCCTTCTGAGGCAGGAAGCTCAAATTCCCCCGAACCTTTACACAAGTGCTGCCAGTTTTTCCTTTTTCTTTTTCCTCTCCGTCACCGCGCATAGGTGCTCGCGCATGGGATGTGTGTGTGGGGGGGGGGGGGGGGGGGGGGGAGGGCGATGTCTTGTGTCGTCAAATTCAGCTTGCCTCTCACCTTGGGACAGCTGTGTTTGTTTGCTTACAAATTTTGCTCCTTCCATTTTTTATTCCTTTCCACCCATTAAGAGAAGGAGGTAACAAAAAATATATATGATGTAATTCTACTATAGATGTGTGAAAAATTAGCAGTCGTTTGTGGCTGTCTCCACTTCAATCATCTCTCTCTTTATTTTCCAAATCTTTTATACAAAAACAAAATTTACATATATGTTAACTGCTTTAAAATTTAAATATTAAAAGATTTATATTGTACAATTGAATTTAGAGATTTTGGTTTTATTTGCATACATAAATTGAATTTAAGGAAATGAGAGGGAGAGAGAAACTATGAACAAAGCTAAACTGGAAATTTACTTTCTATCATTCAAAATGTATCATATTTATAATAATAATAATAGGGGAAAATCTATAAAATATACAATTATAAATGATCTATTTTTAACATACTCCCACCTTTTTGTTTGGGAATACAAAAACAGAAAAAGTAATAAATCCTAATCAGAAAAGATTATTGGTGTACACCCCTAATCTCGTAGGTTTTTTCACTTTCTCTTCCAGACCTAGTAAAATTGACTGTTCTCCACCTATTGGAATCTCCTGGGTTTTGATCCCTTCTGTCTTGGGTAATCTCACCTCCCTGGAAATATCAGAACCAAGTTCCAAAGAGAAAAATCTCTTCAACGGTCTTACAAATTCACCCGTAGCAGTCCTAACTCTAGCTACACGTTCTCTGCCATCCTTCCCGGGGTACAGTTCCAAGATTCTGCCTAGTGGCCAGAATATTCTTTTTTGATCATCTCGACCAATCAGCACAACTTCGCCTGGAAGAAACCTTCTACCCTCCGTTTCATTACCCTTTTGAACGAGCATGGCGAGGTATTCCTTGTGGAATCGTTCCTTCAATTCTTTCTTAATCTGCTGTAATTTTCGAAAGTGTTGTCTGGTATTATCAGGACTTAGTTCATGACTTTCATCATATGAGCCAAAATTATTTTGGATAAACATTTGTGGAGTGATAGGTATCAAATCATCTTCTGCTTCAGAAATTTATGTGAGAGGTCTTGTATTTATAATCGCCTTAACGTGACAAATTAAATTCTGATGTGCCTAAATTAGTGCCTAATGTTCTTCTCAAAAGATCCTTCACCAGTCGTACTAACAGTTCCCACAATCCTCCCCACCATGGTGCAGAAGGAGGAATAAATATCCATCGAATTATTTTGTCACACGAATACTTTGCTATTTTGTCCCCGTTCAAATTGGTAAAAAGTCTATTGGTCCTTTTAAAATTGACTCCATTGTCACTGTAAATCACATTCTGTGTATCACATTCCAATGCCATAATAAAGTTTGTCGCATCCAAACCTTCCACCAGCTCCAAGTGAACTGCTCTGTAGACAGCGCAGATAAAAAGGTTATTCAAATTTTCTGGCCATTTTTAAGGTAGAGAGGACCCATAAGATCAACACCTGTTACCTCAAAGGGTCTACCATGAATAACCTGTCCTTGGGTAGAGGGGCACAAGATATAGTATTGGCCTTCTCTGCATGTCTTTTACAAATGATGCATTCTCTCACAACTCTTTTAATAGTCTTTCTCGCTTTTAAAATCCAAAATTTTTCTCTCAATTCGGAAAGTAAAAAATGAACACCAGCATGGAAATTATTTAAATGTGTTTCTCTAATCAGTTGTTCTGTTATTGGATGATCACAAGGTGAGAGCACTGGTTTCCTGAATTCTTCAGGACTCTGATCGTACAAAAGTTTGGTCTCTATATACATAAGCCCATCTGATTGTACCTTGGATTTTAGGTGGCTAATCTGTCTTGCATCCTTCCCTAGACTGTCTCTTTGAATTAATCGGATAAGCACCTTTTCGGCTTGGACTACTTAGTACGTAGATAAAGTTTTACCTTGTATTTCTTCTCTTTTAAGTATTTTGATGAATCGAAGCACCCAAGCCAATACTCTCAGATTCGCCTTATACGAAGAAAATTTACTTAAATACCAAAATTTCTTAATTTGTACAATAGTTTTTTGTAATACCGTTCCTTTTTTCTCTTCTAAAACTTGTTCTTCATTTGGAATTGGCTTTTGTTTTGGCCATTTGTCCTCTGATTCTCTCAACCACTGGGGTCCCTCCCACCATTTAGACAAAATGAATTGTTGTGTGTAGCAACCTCTCGAGGGTAGGTCAGCAGGGTTGAGTGTACCTGGTACAAATCTCCAACATCTCTATTGGTACTGCTTCTTATCTATTTAACTCGATTGGAAACAAAAATGCTCCATTCATGCTTTTGACTGATCCAGCTCAAGGCTGTTGAGGAGTCACTCCAAAAGATAGTCTTGGCTAGACAATGGAAGTTGTTAGTCTAGCGCTTAGGAGACAGGCTAGCAACTCTAGTCTAGGTATGGTAATGGGCTTTAAAGGTGCAACTCTAGTTTTTGCGGCCAACAAGGAGACGTGAACGACTCCATCCTGTACACTTCTCAAAAAGGCAACTGTTGCATAAGCCCTTTTGCTCGAATCTCCGAAGACATGGAGTTCTAGATTTTCAGAAGGGGTCACCTTCGTATATCTAGAATATTCAAGTTTTTACATGGTCTAGTTCCTCACTCCATTTTTTGAATTCCTGTTGTATATCCGTAGGAATGGGTTGATCCCATCCCAGTTTCAATAGCCAATCTCTTTGCATCAAGAGTTTGAGAATGAGAAAAATTGGTGTGTAAAATCCTAAAGGATCAAAAGACTTTTGAAGATTGGACAATAATGTTCTTTTGGTTACTTCACCGTGTTTAGTGGTGTCTTGTGGAATGTGGCACTTCAAGGTATCTCTTTATCTGTTCCAATATAGCCCTAATACCCTGGAATCCTCTTTATTTTCTAATATTTTACTACCTCCATATTCCCAGTCTCTTAAAGTCATTTTGGCCTCATCCATTATATCGTTAGCGACCACTCTGATACGTTCCAATTCATCAGGTTCATCGACTGATAACACCAAGTTATCTACATAGAATGAACGTTTCAGAATATCTGCAACAGAATTGCGATAATCCACAATGGACTCCAAATGATATCTCAACACTGCGGCCAAGATGAAAGGACTGCAGGTTAAATCTAAGACCACTCGGGTGTGTCTCAATGTCCGTATCTTGGAAGGATCTTGTTCATCTCACACACACACCATAAAAATAGCAAATAATCTCTTTCCCTTTCATCTATACCTATGGTCTGAAAAGCTTTGCGGATGTCAGCGATGGTTCCTATTTTATTTTCTCTATATCTTATCAGAATTTCAGGTAAAAGTTCAATCAGATTAGGTCCAGTCTCTACACATTCATTTAGAGACAAACTTCTCTTACTTGCTTTACATGATGCATCGTAAACGGGTCTAATAGGAGTAGTCTCCCTCTGAACCTTATATATCGGGCGATGTGGTAGATAATATCCGATAGGTTTGATGTCTTCCCCGTCAACTTCTTCTATAAGGTTTTCCCTGAACCAGGATCTGAAGACTTCATCATAAGGCTCAAACTGACCCTTTTGCACCAACCTTTGAGTCATAGCCTCCAAGCGCCTTTTGGCTATTTCCAAGTTATTAGGTATCGTATCAATTCCTTCCTTCCATGGAAGAGATACAAGATAACGTCCATCATGGCCTCGACAGATTTTCTCACGAAACCTTTCTTGCATGAGAAAATTTTTCTCTTTCACAGAGATGACCTCTGTAGGATCTCGTATCCCTATTGTTTCTAATTCCCATAAGAACGCTACTCTCTTTTGGGTTGTAAGTAAGGTGATAACCATTTGAGCACTTGTCTCTAGTCTCTCTGATGAGGTATTACCTATTAAAGTCCATCCAAGAACTGTTTGAATTGCGGTCAATCCTCCTGCCAGCTGTTCAATTTTTCCTGTGAGAAGCTGGCCATAATAGTCTTCACCGATTAGGATGTCTATTTCGCTTTTATTATTGTCTACCTTGGTCAAAGTGATTCCTTTCTTATCCAATTCTCATTGACTAGGCCCTGTTTCAACAGGTGAACTATCACCACAAATTATTGTTTCCTCTGACGCTTCCATCTTGAAAGCCTTTCCCTCATCAACATTGTCCAACTGGAAATAAAATATTGAATGAGCCTTTTCTCCAGTGGTTTGCACTCCAAACAAAATTTATTCAATTTGACTTCTTCCACTTTGGGTAAGTCTAACTCTTTAGCTAGAGACCTTCTGATGTAGGACTTTTGGCTACCAGAGTATAAAAGCACTCTTTCCATTTTGGAACGTTTTGGTCCTTTAATTTTTACAATTAGAGTCATTAACGAGATATTATTTGTGCATAATTGATTCGCCATTGCTGTTACAGGCTCATTCTTCCCCTCATTCTGCTCTGCTAAACTATTGTGAGATCTGTTATCTGACCTCCAATTTAAATTTTCCTGACTATATGAGGTTCCTCTGCACATTATCTCAAAATGAGGTCCTTGGCAACGCTTGCATCTTACAAAAGATCGACAATCCATCTTAAAATGATTCCTTCTCAGGCATTTAAAGCAAAATTTCGCATCCTGTACCCTCTTTAATCTGTCTGATTCCAACATGTTGGCTGCCTTAAAACAGTTTTGGCTAGGATGGTTATCTTTGTCACAAAATAAACACGGTAAGTTGATTTTTCCAACAAATAAAGCAGAAGCCGTGTGGACCTTAGGGGGATTATTTTTTCTCTTTCCCTGCTTTAGAGGAAAAGGAGGATCAAATCCTTCAGCAACAAAGGAAATGCGTTCTGCATTTTTAACTTCCTGCTTTAAAAATTCTATCAGACCCTCTAATTTATTAAAAGCTTTAGCCCCGCTATGTTCAATTCCCGCTTCAATCTCAGAGTAATCTTCTCTTTCTTTGAAAGGTGTACGGGAACGTTGCCATATTTTGATATGTTCAAGTGGTAAACTTGACTCTACAAACAGGTACAAAAAAGCACCACCCCCAGATTTAGTATCAACTCCCAGAGATCCCAAAGAATGGAATGCGCAACCAAAAAAATCATCATAAAGTTGAGCTAAGTTTCTTTTTTCAGACCTGATATTGGCAATGACTAACTTTAAAAGTTTGCGCACATACAATTCAGTCAGCATATCTTTGTCTCCCAACCTATCTTTTAAATCTTCAATGACTTTGTTGTAATTATTTTTCTGTAAGAGGGAAGCTAGTCACAAGTCTGTGAGCCTTTGACCCAAAAACCATGGATTGTATTAAATATTCAAATTTATCAACATCAGACAGTGACTCATCTAAATGTATTTTTTCAAAATTGACTCCACCATGATAGCCATTCCTCTGGCTCACCTGTATACTTTTTAGTTCAAATTTAGGAAGTTTAATTTGTCTTTTAATTTGTCTTTGCGACAATTCCTACTTGTAGGCTATAAGTCTCACATTGTTCGAACTCATCATTGATTTGAGCTTCTGTGGACCTCGGATTATCCAATAAGATCTCTATTATTTTATCATCAATCAATATCAGTCTATCATTAAGAAGGGTTTGCCTTTCAAATTTGGCCCTTATTAAAATTATATCCACTTCCTCTAGACTTAGACCTGATTTTATTTCATTTATGGTACGAGTTATGGTATTCCTTAAGGGAGTTCTTTCTCTTTTAAGCTTGTCCATCTCCACAAATTGTACAAACACCACAAGGTAAGATCATGTCCGGCTGACCAAAAATGTTGAGGTTGAAAAAAAAAAATGGGGGAAAGTCAATCTTACCCAGATTGAAAATAGAGATTCACCCAGTAGTGTTTGTACAAGTTGTGAAAAATACAAATTAACAAAAAGGGCATTAATATATTTCATTTTGCTTATCAAAAATGACTGGTTATCAAAATAAAATTAGGTAAAAAGAGTGATAATCAAATTGGCCAAAAAAATAGATATATTCAAAATTAGAAAAAACAAGTGGTACAAAATAAATATAAAGATAAACAAATAATGTAGAGAACAAAAGTACCTAGGGTTGGAAAGGCAAATCTTTTTCAAAGTTCCTAAATACTTATCTAAGTTTATCTTGAGTTTATAAACATAAATATTGTTTCAATTCTTTCGATCAATCAGATCACGAGTTCTTATATAATTCTTCACTTGAAATTATATCTTAATATATATTTTATTATATCTTCAGTTCCATAACAGGAAAACAATATCGCTACCCACTTAATTGGTGCGCAATTCTATAATGACGTTCTTCTCTTTATCTTCTTTGTTTCTTGATAAGGTAAAGGTTTGTCTAACGAACATTTGTTAAAACAAATCCCTATAAACTTATATTTAAAAAATATATATATTTTGATAATTTTAAACTCGTAAATTTGAATCTCTCGATAAAGTGAACATTTTTTCCCGGTCCCTGTGTGCCGTGTCATCCTGAATTTTGTCTTTCCTAATTTTCTACATTACAAAATCATCGTTTTATCTAGTGAACATTTTTTCCCGGTCCATTGAAAAATATTCGATAAGTTGAATAAAATCAATATTAATTGGTTCCTTCGGTAATTGGAAGTTGAAGGAATAGTATCTTTGCCTTGGATTTGTATCATTATTCTTGTCTCAAATAAATTGCCGTGTCATCCTGAATTTTGTCTTTCCAATTTTCTACATTACAACAATCATCGTTTTATCTAGTGAACATTTTTTCCCGGTCCCTTGAAAAATACTCGATAAGTTGAATAAAATCTATATTAATTGGTTCCCTCGGTAATTGGAAGTTAAAGGAATAGTATCTTTTCCTTGGAATTGTATCATTATTCTTGTCTCAAATAAATTGCCGTGTCATCCTGAGATAATCTTACTTTTGATAAATAATCTTTAAGATAATAAACTTAGTGATAATAAAACTTATAGATAAAAAAACTTGTTATCATCGTCGCAATGGTGGCGCTGCTTGCGAGTTAAATCTACAAAACTGCATATAACTCTAAGGATATTCAAGATATTCAAGAAATATTTTTCAGAAACCTTCCCAGTACTATACTAAATAACTTCCTAAAGTTTCATGGCGTTCCAATGAGTGGTTTGGTCAGGCATAAAGGACAGACAGGCACATATACATTCATTTTTATATAGATATAGATAGATAAAAATAATAATAATAGGGGAAAATCTATAAAATATACAATTATAAACGATCTCTTTTTAACAACAGTTGTGGCTACCCTGTACACCGCATATTTTACATATTTTAATGTTTTGGCAGTCTTTTGTTTTGTGGTTCGGATTAAATTCAAAACAATTTTTGCATTGTCTTACAAATATTCTGTCTTGTGTAGAACATCGCTCAAAATCGGTGTATATCTCATTACCCATTTTTCTTAGAATTTGGTAAACTTTAGGAGTTACTCTTAATACTATATTGTGATCTGGAGAGTTAGATCTCATTGTAAATATAACTTTTATTTCATTTTCCAAATTTTCTAGATCAGAAATAATTCTGCATATGGTTTGAAAGAAGTTTCCGTATCTGTAATTTTGGATACGTTTTTGACTACTCTAGTTGGATCTCTTTGTGTCGGTATGTAAATTTTACTAATCAATTTCAAACATTCGGATTTGTAATTCATCCAGTAGTATTTTATTATCAGTTTGGTTTGGAACCTTTATAATTACAGACTTTTTAGCGTTTATAATTATATTAATATTAATGTTTTTACCATTTTCTCTAACATTTTTATTATTATGTATTAGAAAATTTTTGAAGTGCATCAGAATTAGGTACACCATCATTTGAAGCCACAATTAAAGTAGATTCATCTTTGAATGACTGTTGTTTTATTTTGATTAGTTCTGCTTCCTGTCTCACAACATGAGCATAAGAAGGTGTCTGTCTCGGAATCTCTTTAAGAACTTTATCAGTTCACATTATCTATAGCCTTTTCTATTGTGTCGGTCAAACTATCTATTGTACGTATATTGTTTATTTAACTCCGATATTGATTCAATTCCATTTTTTGTTTGGTTATTCATTGAAGATAAGTAAGTTATATAATTTTTGTTAGATTATTTTGCTTAATTTTAAATTTGTTATCAGAATATATTGTAGCGTAGAAATCAAGCCTTGAAATATCCTAAGATGTAAAAGTATTTATTGATGAAGTCACGGCGACAAGTCGGCAATTATTACCAAGTCAGCAAAAAACTATTTACAGCTAGATAATCTTGAGCAAGCAAGCAAAGAGATATTTTGATAATTATTTTACATAAAATATTAATATATATTTATATAATCTGTTGAATAGTTTCATTGAATAATTTAATTAATAAATTATTTCTTCGTCACATAGCCTCCTCCTATAAAGAGCATCGACCCGATGCTCAGAAGGAGACTTACATCCTCAGTCTCAAGGCTCGAGAACGGGTGATAGGGCCTGAGATCTCTACGCGGGTCTGTGGTTGTTGTGTTCGTTCAGTGGGGATGTCTTCTTCCTGGAAGTTTGTCGAGTCATCTTCTGGGTCCTCTTCTAGGTGGTACTCCTGGTCCTCTGGGTTTAAATATGGTTTCATCCTACAAATGTGAACTAAATCTTTTGTTTTACGACGACCTTGCTGGTTTCCGAATGTCTCAACTTCATAGGTCACATCAGATATTTTTCGGGTTACTTTGTATGGGCCGAAGTAACGTCTCATTAGTTTCTCCGAATATCCCACTTTACGCACAGGGATAAAGATCCATACAAGATCTCCAGGCTGATAAATTATATTTCTGTGATGGGCGTCATAGCGTTGTTTATTGCTATCTTGAGATCTCATGGAGTGGATACGTGCCAGTTTTCGTGCTTCTTCGGCTCTTGCCCCTAGAGTTTGGATGAAATCGTTGTCTTCTGGCAATAACACGTCCAGTGGAGTCTCGGCTTCACGCCCGTGTACAAGGAAAAATGGGGTGAACCCAGTTGACTCTTGTTTTGCTGTGTTGTATGCAAATGTAACGAATGGAAGAATCCTGTCCCAATCTTTCTGGTTGACATCTACATACATGGACAGCATGTCTGCTATGGTCTTATTCAACCTCTCCGTGAGGCCGTTTGTCTGGGGGTGATAGGCGGTCGTCTTCCGATGGGTTATTCTGCACTGGTTGTTCAGATCACTTATCATTGAAGATGTGAAGTTCCTTCCTCTATCCGTGATTAATTCCCTCGGCGCGCCGTGCTTTAAGATGACATCTTCAATGAAGAATTTGGCAACTTCCATGGATTCACTTGTGGGTAGGGCTTTAGTTATCGCATATTTCGTTAGGTAGTCCGTACATACAATAATCCAACGGTTGCCACCTTCTGATGTTGGAAATCTCCCCAGGAGATCCATTCCTACCTTTTCAAAAGCAACTTCAGGAACAGGTATTGGCTGTAAGTGCCCTGAGGGGAGTTGGGGCTGATGTTTACGCCTCTGACAATCTGAACAGTGTGCCACATACTTTCTAACCGTTCTATACATTCCGGGCCAGTAATACTTTTTTCTTATTCGGTCATAGGTTTTAGTAAATCCGAGGTGACCAGCAGTGGGTGAATCATGGAATTTTTCAGTAATTCCTGCCTTAAATGGCGTGGAACCACCAAAAGCCATGGTTTCCCCATTGGATCATAATTTTTTCTGTAGAGCGTGT
This sequence comes from Cordylochernes scorpioides, assembly GCA_030710605.1. Taxonomy (NCBI): domain Eukaryota; kingdom Metazoa; phylum Arthropoda; class Arachnida; order Pseudoscorpiones; family Chernetidae; genus Cordylochernes; species Cordylochernes scorpioides. The sequence goes on from CP092865.1 coordinate 70,232,058, forward strand.
TATCGATTTTTACAAAGGTATTATTAGGAGTACTTTGTAATTGGTCAGCAATTTTTCTAAGAGCTTGATCATTCATCTGCTCTTCGCTAAAGTTCTGCAAAGTCACTATGCTTGGAATATCTTCCTCCATATCTTCATTGTATTCTAATGGACTTCTTGATAAGCAGTCTGCGTCCTGATGTTTCCTTCCGCTCTTATACACGACAGTGACGTCAAACTCTTGCAGCCGAAGTGCCCATCTTGCTAACCTCCCACATGGGTCTTTGAGGTTGGTCAGCCAGCACAAAGAGTGGTGGTCTGTAACAATAGTGAACGGCTGTCCAAAGACATATGGTCGGAATTTATTGATAGCCCAAATGATGGCAAGGCATTCCCTTTCTGTGGTTGAATAATTTTTTTCTGCCTTATTTAAGGTTCTGGATGCATAAGCAATGGCTCTTTCCTTTCCCTTTTGTATCTGCACTAATACTGCTCCTATTCCGTAGTTGCTTGCGTCAGTGTGTATTTCGGTTGGGGATGAGTAATCAAAATGTCCAAGAGCGGGTTCGGAAATTAACGCTGACTTGAGAGCTTCAAATGCATTTTGCTCTTCCTGGTTCCAATTAAATGCTGAGTCTTTCTTCAAAAGGTCATTCAAGGGTTGGGCTACGTGGGCATATTTGGGTACGAAGCGGCGGTAGTAGGATGAAAGGCCAAGAAAACTTCTAACTTCCTTCAATGACCTTGGCGTAGCGAAGTCGCGGACTGCTCGAATCTTTTCTTGGTCGGGACGAATTCCATTTTCACTCACCTCATGTCCAAGAACCGTGATAGTTTTTGCACCAAACTTGCATTTCTTGGAATTGAGACATAATCCGGCTTTCTTAAGGCAATTTAATACAAGTTGAAGGCGTCTTAGATGTTCTTCAAAGCCATCTGAAAAAACGACGATGTCATCGAGGTAACACAAGCAAATAGTCCACTTAAGACCCTTCAGAAGATTATCGATCATTCGTTCGAAGGTAGCTGGAGCATTACATAACCCAAATGGCATTACTTTGAACTCGTACAGTCCATCTGGAGTTATAAATGCTGTCTTCTCACGGTCCGATTCTTCTACGTCGATTTGCCAGTACCCTGATTGGAGGTCCATGGAAGAATAAAATCTAGCTCCCCGTAAGCAGTCTAAAGTGTCGTCGATCCTTGGGAGAGGGTAGACATCCTTTATTGTTATTTTGTTAAGGCGGCGGTAATCGACGCAGAATCTCCAGCTTCCATCCTTTTTTTCTTATCAATATTACAGGTGAGGCCCACGGACTTTCAGAGGGCTGAATGATGTCAAGTTTTTCCATCTTGTTTACCTCATCCTGAATAATTTGGCGTTCTCTTGGTGCAACTCGGTAAGGTCTTTGTTTGGTCGGTAGGTGGTCTCCAGTGTTAATTCGGTGTTTAACATTGACGTCCTTGAATTGTTTTCTTTTATTAAATTCGAAAATATCTGTATAGTTTTTTAACATAATTTCTTAATTTTTCTTTTTGAGATTCATCAAGCGAATCATCTATAAAAAATTCCGAGGTTTTTGGGTCTTCAGAATGTTCCGCCTCTGTTTCAACTTGGTTACAATCGGCTAGAGTACATAATTGACTATCTTCGATGACAGCACTATCGGCTACATGCATCCCCTGTGGGATTAGTTTCGGATATGGACTCCAATTCACCACCCAAAGTTTACCTCGGTTATTGGTAAGTGAAATGACAGAGGAGGGAGCCGTTAGTTCTCTTTCCAGCAATAGCTCTTTTCGACATTCTGCCACCACAATTGCGTCATTAGGAATGTCACGACTTGCTACTTCTATTAACTGAATAGAGGCGGGTTCGATTCTATATTCCAATTCCGAGTAGAGAGGTGAGCTGTTCTTAGGGGTATCCTCAAAAAGACATTTTTCTAAGAAGAGTGTGCCGTCAGCTGAATCAATTATCGCCCTAGATAACTTCAAAAAGTCCCAACCAAGAATAACTTCGTGACTACAGTCTTCCATAACGACAAATTCAAAGCTTTCCTGTAGTCCATTCAAGTCCAGTTTCAGTGTGCAGCGTCCTTTTGGTCTTACAATTTTACCGTTGGCTACTCGTAATGTGACGTCAGTTTCGGCAAACATTATTTTTTTTAGTTTGAGTCTGAACCTCTCAGAAATGACAGAATATGAGGCTCCTGAGTCGACGAGGGCACGCGTCATTTTTCCTTCTATTTTAATGTCTATGTAATTTTCTTTTTTTTCTAATGTAGTCGATAAGGGAGGATTTATAAATTTTGCGGCCTTACCTCCAAAATAGGACGCATCTTCTAGTTTTCCTGACGGGAACGGCGAGGCGACTGGCTGGCTCTTCTATCAGGAGACGAATATTGTCCTTTTCGGCCAGTGTGAGGAGAGGGGCTTCGGTAGCGGCGTCTATTTTCTCTTGGCAGGTCGTCGTTGGGCTCTTGGCTGCTCCGAGAATTATAGAATGTTCTAGGCTCTAGCCTATCTCTCTGTTTGTAATTCCAAGTTTGTTCTCCTTCATATTCTCTCCTCCTGTCACGGCAGTAGCGCACGACATGGCCAGGGCGTCCGCAGTGGAAACAGATTGGCTTACCTTCCGTGGTTCGCCATTCGTTGGTATCGCGTCTTCCGTTTAATTGTTTTGGCTGCTGCGGTCTAGGTTGGAAATTTCTGGGTTGGAACTCGTACCTAGGGCTTGGTAATGGCCTTGGCGCTCTATTTTGAGGGACACTTCTAGAAATTGGCGCAATTGTTTTTTCAATTTCTTGCTGCACCATATGTTCAATTGCAGAAATTTCTGGTTCTTCTCTAGGAGAGGCTAATGCTCGCTGTACCTCCTCGCGAACTATTTGCCTAATCATAGATGACAGATCTGCCCTGTCATCATGATCACTGAGAGACGCCACATTTGGTAGTCGCTCGTACCTGGTTGGGGTCACTCGCTTACAATGTAGCGCTTCAATGCGGCGACACTCGGTGACGAATTGTTGAGTGGTATCTGCATCTCTTGGGAGAAGTGCCTGGTAGAGCTCCTCTGCTATCCCTTTCATCAAATGGGATATTTTATCTTGCTCATTCATATGAGGGTCTACCTCTTTGCAGAGGCGCAGGACGTCTTGAATATAAAATTCGGTGCTTTCACCTTTTAATTGTGCGCGAGTTTTTAAGGTTTTCTCTGCTCGTAACCTCAAGTTTTCGTTTTTTCCGAAAATTGATTTTAACTGGGACATGAACTCCGTCCATGTCAGGATGCTCTCCTCATTGTTCTCAAACCATTTGAGAGCAGTGCCGGTCAAATAAAAGTAAACGTTGGCGAGACAAAGTGTTTCATCCCATTGGTTATGCTTCGCCACACGTTCATACTTTTTCAACCAGTTATGGGGATCTTCAGAACCCTCACCAGAGAACATTGAGGGGTTTCTAGGTAGATGTTGTATAAAAAATGAACCTACCTGATTTGTTGCTTCTTTCTTGATGGTCATGGTTGTTTCTTCTTGCTCAACCGAATCAATTTTACGTTTTTTTCTGAATGGGTATCGATCCAGCTTCTTCACCAGTTGTAGCGTAGAAATCAAGCCTTGAAATATCCTAAGATGTAAAAGTATTTATTGATGATGTCACGGCGACAAGTCGGCAATTATTAACAAGTCAGCAAAAAACTATTTACAGCTAGAGAATCTTGAGCAAGCAAGCAAAGAGATATTTTGATAATTATTTTACATAAAAGATTAATATATATTTATATAATCTGTTGAATAGTTTCATTGAATAATTTAATTAATAAATTATTTCTTCGTCACAATATTAATATTTCATCGAGTTTAACATCTATTGATTTCAAAATACAATCCATGTCTTCTGTCCAAAAAAAAAAAGTAAAATCCTTTTGAAGTGATAATAATACTATGCTTATGATATAAATAATTTAGGACAGAAAGATATATAAGTTAATATTAAATTTAAAAGAGGAAAGAAAAAAGTACTTAGCTTAACGAGACGAGCAAAGCAAAACATGTCCGCACAGTTGGCTTCAGAAGCCATAATATATGAAATATTAATATATTTAAAAAAATTAAATATATACATTTAAAATATAAGAATTGAAAATCAGTAGTTTGTTATATATAGGGTGATCCAAAAGTCCCGCACAACTTTAAAAATTAATAACTCCGCGAATATTTGCGCTAGAGCAATGCGGTAAACACCATTGTGTTCAGGATGCATTGAGATTTTTTATAACATATAATGATTAATTCGAAATTGATTTTAGTTAAAACTTTATTCGCTAGAGATGGCGCTCTACCAGAATCAGAGATTCAGCGGCCAAATTGTTTGATAAATTGAAAAATATAACTGAACGACACGTATTTTTCCTTTTTGAATACCAGGAAAGAACCCTAAATGATAAATTAATAAAACACCTGTAGTATTCTGTGTTTAAAATATAGAATACTAGCCGAATGACCCGGGCAACGCCCGGGTTTTACCCTATTAAATGTACCCTATTCAAATACTATTCGTTACAATTATAAATTGGCGCCGTGGATGTCACTCTTGTGAAACGTCCCGCTCCAAACTTTGTGTCTGAGAAGCGATATTTTTATAGAAAGATGATCTGGATTTTGTTTTCTGCTCGAATGAATCTTTTTCTGTTAGAATTTTGTTCCTGCATACAAAATTATGAACTGGTTTCACCCGTGGTCTCTGCTTTTAGGAATTTTTCCCGATATAATTTTGTATCTGATAATCAAACATGATACAGCAATATCGTCATCATCATTTTCTCACTAAAAATATATAGTTTTAATAATTGATTTATATATTTTTAAAAATAGCCTATCGTCTTCGCTGTATTCTTTTACCTATGTATGGAAATTTTGGTTTGAATTAGTGAACTAGTGCGAATTTGTATACCGGACATACAGACAGACAAACAGACAAACATACAAACACTCATTCATTTATATATAGAGATATCATCATCATAAACAATAATATAACGATGTATAATGTAAACAACGTGTTGATGTAAAAATATGAATATAAAGTGTAATAAACAATTTGTAATAAAATAATTTCATCTGGTGAGTAATGTTTAATTAATAAATTAAATAATAACTATACAACATAAATTGGCGACGAGAATTTGAAAATATAACTGTAGCCTTAAAAAAAAAAAAAAAAAAAAACAAGTATGGCAGCCAACCTGACGCCACCTTTACCCATGAATATGAATGCTAGCAATTTATTTACGGTAAATAAGCAATGGATGGAATCCTATGCCATTTTTGAAATAGCATCTGGAATTTCAAAAAAATCGGATGAAATTAAGAGAGCAACTCTATTGCATTGTTTAGGGCCAAATGTACAACGTATATTTTTCAACTTGCCAGATGAAAAGGAAAATTATGAACAAACTAAAATGGCTTTAGATAAATATTTCACACCTCATAAAAATGTGGTCACTGAGAGATTTAAATTTAGACAAAGAGTCCAGAAAAATGATGAATCGATCGACAACTACCTAATTTCTTTAAGAGAGCTTTCTAAATCTTGTGAATTTGGGAATTTAGAAGCTGATATGATAAGAGACCAAATAATTGAAAAATGTAACAACAAAAAACTTAAAGAAAAATTGTTGCAACAAGAAAATTTGACACTGTCAAAAACCATTGATATTGCTAGAATGTTAGAAATTTCTTGAAAAGAAATTAGACTTCTTGAACCTCAAAATGATCAAACACTAAATAGAGTTCAAAATAAACCTAAAAAGCACTATAATGCTAATAATTTCAACAAAGGTAGATTCACTAATCAAGGTACCCCATCATTTTCAGGTGCCTCAAAGCCTAAATGTTATCGCTGTGGATTAGATACACATTCAGCACAAGAATGTGGTGCTAAAAAAATGACTTGTTCATATTGCAATAAATTAGGACATCTTTTTAGAGCTTGCAGGAACCGCCCAAATCAAAATAATAATAGAAACCACAAAAGTTTCAATCAAACTAAAGTTAAGACCATACAAGAAGAAAATAAGACTGAAGTAGGTGAAAGTTCAGATGAATATACCTACTATACAGGTGCTGAAAATAAAGAAAAAGTGCAAATAGATGGTAGTGAAATAAATATGATAATTGATACAGGGAGTGATAGAACTTTCATAAGCTATAATAAGATGCTTGAATTATATGGCCATAAAATTATGCCAAAATTACATGACACCACCCGAACCTTTTTTGCCTATGGTCAAGATAGACCTCTTCCATGTTATGGTTATTTCAATGCTGTGATTTCTTGGAAAGAAAATTCAATTTCAGAAGAAATTTATGTGATTGATAGAAAAGTTGAATCTTTGTTGGGAGGCAAGGCTAGTTTTGAACTAGGTATAATTAAAAGGGTAAATCATGTAAATGAATCAATGTCTACTAATATAGAAACTCTTATTCAAGAACATGAACATCTTTTCCATGGACTTGGAACTATAAAAGGCTATAGTCATAAAGTGACATTGAAATACAACTATAGGCCCATTGCTCAGAGATGCCGTCGTATACTTTATGCAATGGTAGAAGCAGTAAATCAAGAGCTTGATAAGATGCTAGAGAATGGAATCATTGAAGAAGTGCATCAAGGTTCTGAATAGGTTTCTAACATAATAGTTGTTCCAAAAAGGGATAGTGAGGAAATTAGACTATGCATAGACCTTCAGGAAGTGAATAAAGCAATATTGAGAGAAAGACATCCAATTCCTACAATTGACAATATGTTACATGCCCTTAAAGGTGCTAAAGTATTTGCAAAGCTGGATGCAAAAAAAGGGTTTTGGCAGGTTGACTTAGACCCTCAATCGAGACCCCTTACAACTTTCATCACGCACCGTGGTTGTTACAGATTTTGTAAAGTTCCTTTTGGTCTATCAAGTGCTCCAGAGGCATATCAGAAAAGAATGGATTCAATTTTGCTTGATTTGAAAGGTGTAATTTGTTACTTGGACGATGTCGTAGTTTACGCCAAAGATAGACAAGAACTAGAAGAAAGGCTTAGAAAAGTCTTACAAAGATTTGATAAAGTAGGCATTAGGCTCAACAGGAATAAGTGCAAATTTGCCATGGAAGAATTGGATATTTTAGGTCACCTTGTTAGTAGTGAAGGTATTAAACCTGATAATAGGAAAATAGAAGCAGTCTTAAATTTTCCAATACCAAAAAATATTGAGATGTTAAGGTCATTCTTAGGAACTTGTGGGTTTTTAAGAAAATTCATACCTAATTTTTCTAAATTGGCAGAACCTCTAAATAATTTGACTAAAAAAAATGTTAGGTGGAATCGGGATTTGAAAACAAATAAGGCATTTCAGGATCTTAAAGAGTCACTAACAAAAGAGCCATGCTTGGCATATTACAACTTGAACTCACCAACTGAATTAATCACAGATGCAAGCCCTATTGGTCTTGGAGCAGTATTAATACAAACACAACAAAATGGCATTAAAAGACTCATTGCATATGCCAGCAGATCCTTAACTGATACTGAAAAAAGATATTCACAAATAGAAAAAGAGACATTGGGATGTGTATGGGCAATTGAACATTTTAACACCTATATTTGGGGAAGGAAATTTGTGTTAAAAACAGATCACAAACCTCTAATCTATATGCTGAATCCTAAAAATGGAGCTGTTTTGCCTCCAAGAATTCAAAGATTGAGTTGGAGATTACAACCATATGACTTTGAAATTGAATTCATTCAAGGAAAGCAAAATATTGCAGATATATTTTCAAGACAACCTCTTTCTAACACAAGTGATGAAAAATGGCTGGAAGACTATGTTCATAAAGTCTTATCCATCACTTCTGAAGAGCTTCAAGCACTGTCTTTGAAAGAGATAAAAGTTTGTACAGAGCAAGATCCTTTGTTTCAAAAACTGAAAGAGATGGTTCAAAAGGGAGTTTGGCCATATCCTTTGAATGAAGAATTCAAATGTTTTTATAAGTTTAAAGATGAACTCTCAATTTTTGATAATCTTATCTTAAAAGGAAGTAGAATTTTGCTACCTTCAAAACTAATAAAGAGAGTCTTGAGAATTGCACATGAAACACATCAAGGAATGACAAGAACCAAACAACTGTTAAGAGAAAAATATTTTTGGATAAACATGGACTTTGACATTGAAAATTTGATAAGAAACTGTCCAATTTGGGTAAGGAATCAACCATTGATAAATGATCAACCATTGCAAATAGTTCCGTTACCATCAAAACCTTGGATGAAACTTGGAATTGACATAGTTGGTCCTATTGGCCATCATTATGTTTTAACAGTGATCGACTACTATTCTTCATATCCTGAAGCAATGATAATAGAAGACATTTCCAGCAAGACAATAATTGAAAATTAATGGAGATTTTTGCAAGACATGGTTATCCACATGAAGTTGTAATAGATAATGGCTTACAGTTTGTGTAAGTACATCGATGGAAAGATTTTTAAAAGAATGTGGAATCAGGCACATCAAAGCCTCACCCTATTACCCAAAAAAGTAATGGGAAGATAGAAAGATCCATAGATTTCTAAAGAAACAATTTAATTCAAGTTCTGAAGAAGGGAAAGATTGGAAAGAAGATTTATCCAGAATTTTAATGTCTTACCGAACTACTCCAAACAGATCTACAAGAAAGACTCTAGCATTCCTATTATTTTAAAGAGAAATCAAAACTAAATTAAGCTCACTTGTTAATGATGCAGAAGATGAATCCAACATCAAAGAATTCAATATGGTCTACAAAGAAAATATGAAAACATATAATGATATAATTCGGAAAGCTAGTCCTCATAATTTTGAAATTGGAAATTTAGTTTATGTGGCAAATCCAAATAATGGAAAACTTGATTCAAATTTCAGATCAGAACATCATGTCATTCTTGAAAACACTTCGAAAAATTATTTTAAATTAGTCAACACTAAAAATGGGAAAATAATTCATAGAAATGCTAAACATTTGAAACATGTTCTTACTCAAGAGACCAATCAAGGCATTTCTGACTTGATTCCAGAAGAGAGCCAGGAAAATCTTAGTTCAGATTCAACAAGAATTGAACACCTCAACTCTTCTGATGTACAAATACCAGATGATAATTCCTCAAACCAAGACAAGGACACTTCTTTAAACCGACCAAGTTCAAGTAGAACAGGGTCTACATTTAACCCAGTTGTTTCAGATAGACTTGATGCCGAGGCTCTTCACCAGTTGCCACCAGAGGTTTCTCCACCCTTGCCGACTACCAAGGAACCCGTGATCACCAGGAGTGGAAGAGTCGTCAAGCCATCATCAAGATATAAAGACATGATTCCTTTAATCTAAAGGAAGGAGGGAATGTAGTATTCTGTGTTTAAAATATAGAATATATCATCATCATAAACAATAATAATACGATGTATAATGTAAACAACGTGTTGATGTAAAAATATGAATATAAAGTGTAATAAACAATTTGTAATAAAATAATTTCATCTGGTGAGTAATGTTTAATTAAAAAATTAAATAATAACTATACAAAAACACCATTTCGCCAAAAGTTAGAAGAATTGGTTGACGATTTTTAAATACAATCTGAGATATGTAAAATAGGTGTATGCAAATTAAAACATGTAGCAAAAAATATTTATATTTTAGATGGAGTTTTGTGAAATAGATTGAATGTTTGAAAATAACTACTGATATCAATACACGATTTTTTTAAAATGTTAATATAGTACCAAAATTTATGATGGCACTACTAATAGGATTTCTTGCTATAAGGAATGTTTGATTTCTTGACTAATTGGCGACACTTGACTATTTAACTGGATATTTGTCATGATCCAAAAATGAATTATAGAGGGGAGTGACAAAATATATTTGTCGTCCCTTTATTCCAAATATCCTATGGGTTTGTCAAATGTTATCATTGTTTATTATACCGTACATAATTTTGAAAATGTATCCCCTAAAAAAATCATTTTCAAATCGACCTTTTGCGTTGAAAAAGGTGGTAGTAAAATCATTTTGTATCATTTTTTTTTGCGCAAAATTGCTAAAGTTGGGGGGGGGGGGGATACAGAGAATATTGTAGAAATTAAACTCTTAAAATCACGATCATTAAAACAATAATAAACAATAAGAGGAGCTTCTTGTGTAAATTTCTTTATTACCGCAAGCTTTCGAACAGAACGTTCTTCAACGGGCGTGGATAGTAAAAACGTACTAACATAGTGTTAGTACGTTTTTTACTATCCACGCCCGTTGAAGAACGTTCTGTTCGAAAGCTTGCGGTAATAAAGAAATTTACACAAGAAGCTCCTCTTATTGTTTATTATTGTTTTAATGACAGAGAATATTCTTTATGCTATTTCTTCTAATGAGCGAAAAGCGATAAATTAAAACATAAGGGGTAAAATTGCGTATACCAGTGTTATTCGAGAAGTTATAACACTTTGGCCTGCACGACATAATATAAGATGTGGGCAAATGACAAACAAAAAAATTACTGTTCACAGAAAAAAAAAATCAAGATGTGAGGAGAGCATTTATTATTCCCATATCCCAAAACAAAGAGCTGCAAAATATAACACATGAGGTAACTGCCTTCTCTCTTGTATTAGGTCACAATCCTTGCTCAATGTGGCGCCCTTAATTCTCAAACACCGCCAACAGACGATAGATGACAGAATGGTCACAATTAAATAGTTGAAATTTATAAAACGTGCCATCTGATAGAAGCCTTCAACATGGCCAATGTGGTAGGCCGGCATCGATAAAAACGCGACTTAATGTACCCCCATAACCGAAATTATAAGGCGTCAAGTCTGGGGATATTGGAGGCCACTGGTATATAAAGTGGCGACTTATCAACGAATTTCACCGAACTTATCCTTCAGCCATTGTTTGGCACCGCGAAAGATATGAGGAGGTCCTCCATCTTGCATGAATGTTATTTCGCTTAGTGCTTGTCCGTCCTGCAATATGGGAATAACCTTTTCTCTCAAAAGTTGAACATAACGTTCACCAGTTACAAAAACGGTTTTAAAAATTTTTCCATTGATTTTTTCAAAGAAAAATGGCCCAATAATAAAAGAAGAAGTGAACCCACACAAACCTGTAACTCTGTGCTGATGAAGTGGTATTTCTGTAAAAATCCTAGGGTTTTCTGTTGCCAAAATGAGGCAGTTTTAAATGTTAAATTCTCCCTTTAGATAAAAGTGAGCATCATCTGTTCTTAGAACATTTGACAGCCAGTTTTCATCAATATCAATTTGCCGGAAAACCCATGAAGCGAATTCTTGACGCTTCTCAAAATCGCTGACTTTCATCTCGTGAATACTTTGAACTTTGTTAGGGTATTTTTATAGAAAATTCTAAATGTGTGTTCTCTCCAAACTGTTCCATACGAAATCCCCGTTTGTCGAGAAACTTGTCTAGCACTTACATCTCCATACGTGGATAACGTTTCAATAGCTTCAGCATTCTGCAAAACCGTAACAGCCACTGACTTGCATGTCGATGGTCTTCCACTCCGCGGTTTTGCTTCCAGAGATCCAATTTCCTCAAAACCTTTAATCAATCGCTTTAAAGAGTAGCAACTCATTGGTCCTTTACCGCTTCGAATATCTTTAAAGGAACGAAACGCTCGTAAAGCTTCAGTGGCAGATTCTGAATCACAATTAAAAATATTCACCAAGAGTGCTTTATCCTGTAGTGACGGCATTCCAGGGGGAAGGGGAAAAGTCCGACCACACCTCCTTGCGGTTCCCCCTGGACCCTTGGAATATTTGACCAAATTCTGGTTCGTTTCCAAGATGACTAACGTTGCAACGGCACCCATTTTCAAATGAAGAGCAAAACTGATATCTCCAGTAATGCTAGCGCGTCCGGGGTAACCGCCGCGTCAGGAGCTGCAGCTCGAGCTCATGATGAGAAATCTACTACGAAGACACAATTCAATCTACTACAACTCAATATAAATGGTACCCAGAGGAAAATAAAGAGCTGACTTGTCTTCTCTGTGACAACAATGTACATATTAATTTTCCTTAGGAGACAAAATTGAATCAGAATCTGAGATTCAATATCAAAGATTATACAAAACTACGAATGGACAGACCGGGAAAATTCGGAGGAGGACTTGCCGTTTCGATTAAAACTCTAGAAATCAAATTTAAGGAAATCGCCTATAATCAGAGTAAGCCTAGAGAAAGCACGACAGAAGCTCAGGCAATAGAAATCTATCTTACAGATAAAACAATTCCAATCATAAATGTTTATCACCACGATAATACTAGCATCAATACAGGCCTGATAGAGACATTAAGTGAAGCGTCTTCGGATATCGCAATCATACTTGGTGATTTTAACGCCGAAAGACCAACTTGGGGATCACCTGTCCAGGATAACAAAAGTCAGCAGGTTGAGGAAATGCTAACCGACATCGACCTTACACCATTAAATAACGAAAATAACACCTATCTATCCAAGTCCACAGGCACAGAATCCGCAATAGACATCACAGCGATAAATTACAACATCGCACCTACAACACAATGGAAAATTCTGAAAAGTGCAATCAGTGACCACAGACCAATTTTAACAACCCTAAAATTCAAAATTTGAATTTCCAACAGAATGAAAGAACACTGAAAAAAAATTCACAGAAAAGCTTGATGAACTGTGTAACGAAGAATTAAATCACAGAACGATTGACAAAAAATTGGAAAAATTCTCTTCGAACATATCCAAAGCTGCAAAAGTATCGATACCTAGAGGTAGACGTAAAGACCTGTGAATACTTTACTGGAAGGACCACAATATCGAGGCAATGATTGCAGAGAGAGACAATTTCAATGAACTTCTTAAAACAAATAAAACAGAAGAAATCATAAAGGCACTCATTGAAATTAGTCACAAAATATAACAAGAAATTTGGATATTCAAACAAGAAAAATGGGCAGAATTCTGCGAAAAAATGGATCCAAAATAGGAAAGCCATTACTGGAATATAATTAGTGTTATAAAACAATCAAAACCAACACTAATCCTCCAATACTCTAACCGATATGAATAGCGAGAACGAACAAACAGATGGCTGGAATAATTGCTGATTATCTTTCAAGCACTTCCAGACTCAGCTATACAAATGAAGGCAGGACTCTAAAAAATAATGTAAACAGGTTAGTTAAACAAGTTTGAAATTACCATCAACAAGATATTTACTCGAGAGACTTCACACTGAATGAGCTAAACTCATCAATAGGAAAGTTAAATCCAAGATATCACCTGGAGATGCTCTAATCTTTGGTCAAATGATTAAACACTTTGGAGACGAAGCTAAAAATCAACTCCTACGAATACTGAAGATTTCATGGCAAACTGGGAAACTACCAAAGAATTGGAAGATATCAATTATAGTGCCAATACTGAAACCGAACAAAGATGCCAAGGAATGCAAGAACTATCGGCCAATTGCTCTTACCAGCATACTTTGTAAAATAACAGAATGAATTATCCACTCTGAGTTCATAGTCTGGCTCACTAACAATAATAAAATAAACTTCTATCAAACTGCCTAAAGATCCAGACACTGTACAACTGATAAACTGTTCTACTTCTGTCAATCAATAATAGATTTTTAGGAAAAACCGCCAAAGAAGACAACGGCCGTATTCCTGGATATGACCTCTGCTTTTGATCGAGTGTAGAAATTATTTGAAAGGCTGCACAACATCGGAGTAAGAGGAAATACCTTAATCTGGATTGCAGACTTCTTAAGGGGAAGAAGGATAAAGGTTCGGGTCAATGGAACATTTTCAAAGGACCGAATATTATTTAAAGCCTCATTATGTAAATATATATGTATATATAAATTGGACATTTGTTGTTGGCCAAACGTGAAGAATAAGAGCTAAATAAAGAGTCATGGTCAAGTATGGTCAAGTTTGAGCTGTTGTACGTCTAATTACGACACAACAAAAGTGGCGACGAGGATGCGCGATCTACAGAGCCAGTAAAAAGCTGAGGAAAACGGCGTCTATGCAAGTATAACAACTACATATTTTAAACTATCTGGATCAAGAAAACAAAGGAGTAGAAAAGATCAGCATGACAAGTTCAAAGTTAATAGTACCTTTTAGATGCTATAGCCCAGTGGAGGACACTTCGATCTTGTTGTACAAAAATTTGAGGATTTCTTTTTTGCATCTGAAGGAGGAGATTAAAGTGCTAATTTTTATCTCACTACCAGATTCTGAAACTTTGAATCAGGGAAACGACATTTTCTTCCTGGTCTAATGAAAGATCAACCCTATGATACTATCATTCAAAGAATTAAGCTGCATTTGGATCCAAAGAAGAAAGTGATACCACAGCGATGCAGATTTTTAAAGAGAATTCAACAGGAAGGATATCAATTTCGGAATATCTTAGAGAATTGAAGCATTTAGCAATAAATTTTAATTTCGGCGATATGCTGGGAACCATGATGCGAGACCGTTTTGTGGCTGGAATCAAGTTGGAAAGCCTGCAAAAGAAGCTACTACAAGAAAACGACGATGTCACCCTGGATAAAGTTTTGCAGTGGCGATCTCGTTCGAACTGGAGGAGATAAATACAAGATAATTACAAGATAAATTAGTGGCCAAGATATCCCCTGTGAATGGAAAAGATAAAGAGGGTGAGTAAAATAATAGTATGGTGCAGCATAGGCCTTTCAGGCAAAGGGGAGAAATAATGTGTTATACCAGGTCTATTAGTATGAAACGCGAAAATTTTCAGTAAATTCAAAAGTTCACCAATTCCATACAACAAAATATTTTTTAATATACAATATAACGCGGCTGATGATTGTAAAACGAAAATTAAAATTATACCGCGAATGTTTCTTTTAAAATTCGAAATTTATTTTCAAAGAGAAATAGCGACAAAATGTCGCTATTTCTCTTTGAAAATAAATTTCGATTTTTAAAAGAAACATTCGCGGTATAATTTTAATTTTCGTTTTAAAAAGATTTTTTATTCAAAGCAATTGCCCTGATTAGCTATACACTCGGATCACCTTTCAGGCAATTTTCGAATTCCTTGTCTGAAAAATTCTATTCCTTTTGAGTCGAACCAGTCAACAAGCCATTTTCGGAGTATGTCTGAGTTCGAAAATTCCTGGTTTTTTAGGGCGTGTCCTGAAGATGTAAAAAGGTGGTAGTCCGACGGCGCTAAGTCTAGTGAGTACGGCGGGTGGGTTAAGAGTTCCCAGCCCAAGTCTTTTATGGTGCTTTTGACCACCGTAGCGTTGTGGGCTGGAGCGTTGTCATGCTGCAGTATTTGCTTGTTGTGCTTTTCACGCCATTCCGGGATTTTTCATTCAACGCCTCTCTCAAACTGTGCATTTGTTGTTCATAGAGACTAGTATTGACCGTTTCGCCAGGTTTCAGGAGCTCGAAATATACTACGCCGGTCTGGTCCCACCATACGCAAAGCATCATTGCCTTTTTTCCAAAGCGATTGGGTCTAGGCGTCTATTTTGGAAATTGGTCGGGCAGGTCCCACGACTTTTGGCTGGTAGGATTGCTGAAGTGGGTCCATTTCTCATCAGAAGTTACGATTCGGTGCAAAAATGACTTCTTTTCATGCCTGGCGAGCAGCCCTTCGCAGGTTACCAGATGCCGTTCTTGCTGCCTCTCGCTCAACTCGTGGGGGACCCCCATCTGAAAAGCTTTTGGGTCATTCCAAGGCTGTTTAAACGTAGGGAAACAGCACCTTGAGACACCTTGAGCTGTTTCGCGAGTTTCTCCTGCGTTTGGGTACTGTCCTCATCCAACAAAGCTTGCAGTTCATCGTCCTCGAACTTTTGGGGCGGTTTTCCACGTAGTTCATTATCAAGTTCGAAATCTCCCCTTTGGAATTTTTTAAACCGCCTCTACCACTGCGATTTGCTCAGAGCGTGGTCGCCGTAAACTTCCTCGAGCATTCGGTGGGCTTCAGCGGCACTTTTCTTCCAGTTGAAGGCGAACAACAAAACTTCCCGCAAATGGGCACTTTTTGGTTCGGAAATCGCCATTTTCCACGGGCTCCAGAAATTTTCCACGATTTGAATTTTTCTAAAACTGCACGCATGCTGATGCCACGTGAGTCAAAAAACAAAACGCCTTCAACAGCGCCACCGTCGGCTCAAATAAAGTTGCACAACACCCTCTGGCAGCCATTTTCGCGTTTCATACTAATAGACCTGGTAGATGTGGTGAAGGACATTCACACGTGGCCTCTGTTTGCCCTCATAGAACAAAGACTTGTTTTAAAATGTAAAAAACTGGGTCATTTAAGTAGAGTCTGCAGGGCTAGTAAAAAATGTGGGGATGTAAATTTGTACAAAAGGACTCTATATATTCTGTACAGGGCGAAACTGATACCACAATAAATTTAACAGTAGATGATTATTCTTTGTGCTTTACAATAGATACAGGAAGTCCAGTTACGTTAATACCTAAAGATATTTATAAGATTTATTGGCAAGGTAAAAAAATATTTCCAAAAAATTTAAGATTAAATTCCTTTTGTGTACTATGGACTAGCGAGAAGCTTAATAAATGCTGCGAATAAGGAAATATATATCTGGATAACAAACCCTTACCCTCGACCATTAAAAATATTAAAAAAAAAACAAATATTGTGTTTTGGAAGCCAGCCAGCCGAAGTGAATCTTATGGAAGAAAGTGAACAAAAGGAGCATGAAGAACCTCAATTTCAGATAAACGAAAATTTGTCATATAAGGAAAAAGAGCAATTGAAACAAGTTTTGGAAAGGTACGCGGATTTGTTTTCGTCGGGATTAGGAAGATCCAACTTAGCGAAACATGGGATTGATACAGAAGGCGCGAAACCGATAAAACACAAGCCTTATAAGGTGAGCCCGAAAGAGCGAGAAATCATAAAAGAGCGAATAGATAAAATGCTTAGAGACGGCATAATCAGACCATCCTCGAGTCCATGGTCCTTTCCCGTAATATTGGTCAAGAAGCGAGATGGTAAGTACAGATTCTGCGTTGACTACAGAAAATTAACAGTGAAGGATGTTTACCCAATTCCCAGAATTGATGAAGTATTGGACACACTTCAAGGTTCCAAAAACCTTTCAGCAATTGACCTTAAATCAGGATATTAGCAAGTAGAGGTTGAGGAGAAAGATAAAGAAAAGACAGCCTTCACTACAGCATATGGCCTATATGAGTTCAACGTAATGCCCTTTGGTCTATGCTATGCCCCTGCTACATTTAAGAGGAACATGGAAAATATGCTTGGTAATCTTAGATGGCAAATTTGCTTATGTTATCTAGATGACGTAATCATTTATAGCTCGGCTTTTTCAACACATCTCAAAATAATAAAAGCTGTTTTAGGATGTTTTCGCAAGGCTAATTTAAAATTGAACAACAAAAAATGTTAATTTTCTTTCGAAGAACTGGAGATTCTTGGCCATATAACTAATCAACATGGTATAAAACCAGCGGAGCATAATATCAAGGCTATTAGAGATTTTCCTCTACCCAAAAAGATAAAAGAAGTTCAATCATTTTTAGGAATGTGTTCATATTATAGAAAATATATCAAAGGTTTTTCGAAAATTGCCGATCCATTAACCAGTCTTATGAAAAAGAATGTACCTTTTACCTAGACAGAAAATCAAGAAAAAGCATTTCAAACCCTTAAAGTAGCATTGATAAATCCCCCAATTATTAGGGCACTTTGATCCGAATGCAACTACTTACATTCATACTGACGCATCTAATATCGGCTTGGGTACAACATTAGTCCAAAAGTTCAGCGATGAAGAAAAGGTGATTTCATATTTAAGTCGAACACTGAGCAAACCTGAACAAAATTATTCGACTACCGAAAAAGAATTTCTAGCTGTTGTGTGGTCAATGTCCAAGTTACGACCCTACCTATATGGAAGTTACTTCAAAATCGTAACTGATCATCATGCACTATGCTGGCTTAAGAATCTGAAAGATCCGACCGGCCGATTAGCACGATGGGCACTAATGATTCAGGAATATAATTTCGAAATTATACACAAATCGGGTAAAAAAACATCTGGACGCTGATGGTCTATTTAGAGGACCCTTACCGGAAAACGATTGGGACGAATATTATGAAAGACTATTTCTGAATCAAATAATAGACAGAAAGGATGATTTTATTGATAATATTAAGGAGAATCTTAGTGGAAACAACGTTCAATTACACAGAACTCAAAGAAGAAAATGGGTGTCTCTACAAGAAAAATCCAAATCCTGAAGGTAGGGCATGGTTGCTGGTAGTGCCAAAGAAGAGAAGGAAGGAAATCATGAGTGAATACCACAACCATATGCTGAATGGCCATCTGGGCGTCGCCAGAACCACTTACCGATTGAAGAATAAATACTATTGGCCTTCCATGCTGAAAGATGTTTCCGAATTTGTAAAGACGCCACCTTTGCCAAAGTAGGAAAGGCTCAAACCAATTACCATCTGGACTACTACAGGCAATTCCCCCAGCCAACTTTCCTTTCGAAAGAATTGGAATTGACTTTGTTGGTCCATTGCCATCTACGAAAAACAGGAAAAAATGGATAATCGTACTGACGGACTACTACACTAGATACGCAGAAACAAGAGCAGTCTCGGAAGAAACAGTGAAAGAAGTTTCTAAATTTCTAGTAGAGGATATTTTTCTCCGGCACGGGGCCCCACAATATCTTATTAGTGACAGGGGCTCTCAATTTACCAGTAAGTTAATGAAAGAGGTGATGAAAAGTGCAAGATTAAACATTGCTTCACAACGAGCTATCATCCCCAGACTAATGGATTGACAAAGCGGTTAAATAGAACATTGATCAGTATGCTCAGTATTATGTGAACACTGATCAGAAGAATTGGGACGAAATACTCCCATTTATCACTCACGCTTACAATACTACAATTCAGGAAACCACAGGATAGTCTCCCTTTTTCCTGATGTATGGAAGAGAACCCACGTCTCTTTTGGACGACAGGAATATCTCGGTGGACATTGACAAGGATGATTATGATGAATACATGAAACATCACTTAGACAAAATAGACAGAACAAGAAAATTAGTTATTAACAACACAATAAAGACTCAAGAAAGAATGAAAAAGAATTATGAGAAGAAACACATGGAAAGAAGCTACGAACCAGGAGAATTAGTAGCGGTTTGGACACCAATTAGGAAAATAGGAAAGTGTGAGAAACTTCTGAGAAAATATTTTGGTTCATATAGAATATTAAAGAATATGTCTAGCGTCAATTATCTAATAGAACCGAAAGATAATCCGGGCCAAGACCCTTTGATAGTTCATTTTTCAAGAATCAAGCCTTATTATGAGAGACTGGATGAGGTAATTCACGAGGACGTGACAACCTCTGGAGAGGGGGAAGTGTTACATCAATTTTAATGCGTCTTACATTTACTCAAAATATTCTATGATATTCAATATTTATCTTGATTGGTTATTGGAGCGAGAGAGGACAACTTGGCTGCAACTTGGTGCAACAATATAAACACAACAAAGAGGTTGTGTTTTCTTATAAAAGACTACCATATGACGTAACGGTAGCACCAAATAAATTTCAGAGGATTATGGAAGGTCTATTTGCTGATTTGCCAGGTGTGGCCTGCTACATAGATGATATTTTGGTTGCAGGAAAATACTTTGAAGATCATGAACAAAAGTTGGATCTAGTGTTCAGATGATTGCTAGAAAAAGGTTTAAAGTTAAACAGATATAAATGTAAATTTAAAAAAAAAATCGGTGGAATATTTAGTTGTTAAAATGGATAAATATAGACTGCATCCCTTAGAAAATAAAATTAAAGAAGTGATAGAAGCGCCTGAACCTAAAGAATGTTTCGCAATTAAGATCTTTCATAGGACTCTTAATTTATTATTATAGATTCATAAAGAATATAGCAAACATTTTAGCGCTATTCTATCAACTTTTGAATAAAAATTGTAGATGGAATTGGACGGAAGAATATCGAATGTTATTTTAAAAATGTAAATCATTATTAATGGACTATGGACTAGGCGTAATTCTGAGTCATAGAAATGATAGAAAGGAAGAATGCCCTATAGCTTTTGCTTCTAGAACATTAACTGAAGCGGAAAAACGTTTCTCTCAACTAGAAAAGAAAGCGTTGAGCATAACCTTTGGCGTTGAGAAATTCAGACAATACTTACTGGGACGAAATTTGTATTGGTCACAGACAACTGACCCTTAATTCATATATTTTCACCTCATAAACCAATTCCCATATGTGCATCATCCAGAATTAAAAGATGGTCCTTAAAATAAGCTGCATATAATTATACTGTGAATTTCGAAAAACTAGTGATAATTCCAATGTTGACGCATTGTCACGTCTTCCTTTAAAATAGAGTGTCAGGAAGTATCTTGATGAAGACCAGGTACTTCTTTTCAGGAAGTTGAATGAGGTACCGTTCCCTTTTATGGAGGTGGCATATGACACGCCCCAAGATAAAATACTGTCTTTAGTATTAAGGAATGTTAGAGAAGGCAACTGGAAATTCACATGGGTACCGAGAGAAAACCCACTAGCTCCTCATTATAAGATCAATGAGGAATTAAGTTTTGGTTGTCTTCAATGGAGTGAAAGAGTGGAAATTCCCCAAAAATTAAGATCTTTAATTTTAAATGACTTGCATGAAATACACATGGGGATTGTTAAAATGAAGATGATTGCCAGACGGTATTTTCTGGTGGCCAGGCATAGACAGTAACATCGAGGAGTTAACTAGAGAATGTAGAGTATGCCAAGAATCGGCAAGCATGCCCCCGGCTACCATCTCGGAATGGACTTGGCCCGAAAAACCGTGGCATCGACTTCATCTTGATCTAACGGGTCCGTTCATGGGAAGAATGTTTTTGGTTCTCGTGGACGCATACTTAAAGTGGATAGAAATTTTTATCATCAAATATATTACCAGCAAAACGGTTATAAATCATCTTAGAGAAATTTTTGCCAGATTTGGATTACCCGAATTTTTGGTTACAGATAACGGAAGACAGTTTGTCTCCAGTGAATTCGAGAAATTTACCAAAATGAATGGTATAGGGCACACTAAGACCAGTGCGTATAATTCTAGTACAAATGGTTTAGCTGAGAGATATGTAAGAGATTTGAGAAAGAATAATGAGAAGGAGATGATTTAGAGACGAATCTACAAAGATTCCTATTTGCTCATAAAGCATTCCCCCAAACTGTAATAAAGGAATTCCCCCGCGGAACTGCTAATGAAGAGAAGTTTAAGATCAAGATTCTCGAATTTAATACCAAGATGGGAAATCCGCGAGAGGTATTTCATGAGGCCGTAAGAAGGCAGGAGCAGTCTACTACATGTTGCGAGGTTCATTTCCGCACCTATGCAACTGAACCTAAACGAAAAAAAGGTACCATTTTGAAATTATTGAGCTACCGTCACTACCTTATAAGTTGCGAGGGCGTCGTGTATAAGAGGCATATCAATCAATTGCGACCTGTGAGAAAGAAACAAGTGGAGACAAGAAATTTGATACTTCCTCGAACATCAGGAGAGAAGCCTGTAGGTGGAAGTCAGAAATAAAGTGAAGAGGAGGTTCCAGAGGTTACATAAGGAAACAAGGAGGAGACTGCTTCTGTGCACATACCCTCTTGCCCTCCTAGACCAGGGCCTGTTGCTGTGCACGTGCCCTCTTGCACTCCTAAACCGGAGCCTGCCGCTGTGCAAGTGCCCGTCCGCAGTCCTAGACCTCAGAGAGCCAGGAAACCCCCAAACCGACTGGAGTATTATTAAGGGGTGAGATGTGTTGTGTATGTAAATAGATGAATATTATTTGCATTCTTTAAAGTCTCATTTTGTAAGAATATATGTGTATATAAATTGGACATTTTTTGTTGGCCAAACGAAAAGAATAAAAGCTAAAAAAGAGTCATGGTCAAGTTTGAATTGTTGTACGTCTAATTACGACACAACCTTAACAACATCCATCCTCACTGAAGACACAAAAGTTGCCTGTTATGCAGATTATATAGCCATATGGCACACAAGTAGCAGTATAGAAATATCAGAAAAATACTGAACACATCAATGAGAGGACTGGAGAAGTGAGCAATGAAACTCAAAATGACCATAAACCCAATAAACACAAACCTATAGGTCTCCTTCACTGACAGGAAAAAGGCATGAATTTAACTCCAAAATGAGCATAAACAACCATATAATTGATAAAATTAGATCTCCAAATTACCTAGGTGTGATACTTGATGAGGAATTGCGATTTACAGAACAGATAATTAGCACCTCAAATAGAGCTACCATAAACCTAAACATTCTGAGAAGGCTATGTGGAACAAATTGGGGAGCAAAACCAAAAATTCTCGACACAACATATATCACCGTAATAAGGCCAATAATGGAATATTGCAACACCTGTTTGGGCTCCCTCAAGTTCATCACTAAAAAGAAGACTAGACAGTGTTCAAGCAAAAGCGGCCAAATAAATCACTGGTTCTGTTTCAAATACCAACAATTAGAAAATTAAGAGAGAATGTAGTCTAGACCTACTTGAAAGCAGAAGACAATTAAAAACAATAAAATTCACCAATAGCTTAAAAACTAAAGAAACCGAACACATATCCCATATAACCTATTTAAACTGGACACAAAAAGAAAGGTTCAAAAGAACTTCAACACTTCAGTACGACAACAATATTAGAAAGAGCATAAATATGAAACAATGAATTTCAAATTCGAGAATAACCAATATTTCCTACCCCATTGCCATCAAATGTAATCATTAATCTTAACCTAAATGAACCCTGCATTAAAAAAGAGAACAAAAACATACTTAAAAAGAAAGGACTTGACACAATTGGTTTATGCGATCAGATAAATTATTTAACAGCATATACAGATGGATCATCAGACCTTACCATAAGTAATGGAGGGGCTGGAATTAACATAATACTGCAAGATGGAACATACATAAAATCAAAGAAGGAGCAAGAAAGATTTTGTCAAAATTCACTTGTGAACTGACAGCTATCTGGAAAGCTCTTGATGTATGCCTTAACCAACCATCCCTGCATCAAGCAGAAGGAATTATAATATACCGTACAACGACTTCATATCCGATCTAGAAGCAATTCAGAAGGGCAATACTATAATCACACAGAAAATACATTCGTTACTTACTCAACTGATATCATTGGAGAATAACTGCATTCTACAACGGATTCCTGCCAGTGTTTGGATCGGGGGTAATGAAATGACAGTTGAATTTACAAAGGAAGCCAGAAAGTTGAGCCAAAGGAAAGAACAAATGTCATTATTTGACGCTAATGCTTTTGCAAAATACAAGATAATTAAAATATATATAAGAAAAGATCAAAATGTGAAATAAACTCCGAGAGGAAAATGACAAAACTATAACAAGAATCAGAACAAAACATTATAAAGGATGACAATACAGCCAGATGGTACAAGAACCTATAGAACATGCAACAACTGTCCTGGTGTGGAACTAACACGTACCCACATATTCTCATGCCCGCAGCCTTGCAGAAAATTGGCATAGAACCAGAGCAGCTGCTTTACACACCCAAGATAGTGGACAATGCTGCTGCTGCTGTGATAGAGATGCATGGAGACATCTGAGGCTTTTCATTGGACACGACAAAAACAACAACGGCATTCCAGAGTAAAATAAATCATCAGAGATAGATAAATATTTTACAAATGAATTAAAATAAATATAATCGATACTGAGAGAGAGTTGAATTAAAAAAATTATAAAATTATTATTTTCGAAATTTAAATAGCTGAGAGGATTCCAGCAAACCGCATCTAAAATATCAGTTTTTTTTTGCTTCATGTTTCAATTTGCATATACCTATTTTACATATCTCAGATTGTATTTAAAAATCGTTAACCATTTCTTCTAACTTTTGGCGAAATGGTGTTTTATTAATTTATCATTAGATATTATTAGGGTTCTTTCGTGGTATTCAAAAAGGAAAAATACGTGTCGTTCAGTTATATTTTTCAATTTATCAAACAATTTGGCCGCTGAATCGCTGATTCTGGTAGAGCGCCATCTAGCGAATAAAGTTGTAACTAAAATCAATTCCGAATTTTTCATTATTTGCTATGAAAAATCTCATTGCATCCTGAACACAATGGTGTTTACCGCATTGCTCTAGTGCAAATATTCACGGAGTTATTAATTTTTAAAGTTGTGCGGGACTTTTGGATCACCCTGTATATGTATAGTGGGCTATATGGTTTTAAATTGTAAGTAGAATTGAGGGATGTCTATTTTTCGGTTGATACTGTTTTTATCTTCTATTGAGTCCAGCTTTCTATAAAAAGTCTTGAATATTTGTCCTTGATATTTTGATATGCTACACTGGTGTCCAAAAAATAAGAAACTTAACCAATATTGAAATTTCTCAAAAGCTAATTTATTAACAAATATAAAATTAAGTATACAAATAGTTTAAACTATGGAGAATTTGACTAGCTATATGAAAATAAAAAATATATATATTTGAAATTATGAAATATGCAAATTATTACCAACATACCCAAAGCTAAGGTTCCAGATCTTAAAGAAATAAGATATCAATAGTGAGTATGATCACCTCTAACAGCTATCAAGGTCTCACAGCGAGCCCTAATACTGTTTACCAGGCTTTGGAGGAGGTCCAGGGGTAGTAAACCCCACTCCTCCAATAGAGCAGTTCTTAGCTCAACGAGGGTTCTGGGAGAGGGGTGACGAGCTCCAATACCCCTCCCTAGAGCATCCCACACATGCTCTATTGGATTCAGGTCCGGAGATCTGGCTGGCCAATCCATCCTTCCAATATTTTCACTCTGGAGATATTCATTGACTAGCCTAGCCCTATGCGGACGAGCATTATCGTCCATAAAAATTAAATTGTGACCAATTTGATCGCTATAAGGTCTTAGATAGGGCTCAAGGATCTCGTCCCTGTACCTTTGGGCAGTTAAAGTGCCCCCAGAAAAAAATGTGGAGGGGTGTGCGTCTGCTAGAACTGATGCCAGCCCAGACTAAGAGATTGCCCCCTCTAAAACTGTCTATTTCCCTGATGTTACTGGGATGATAGCGGGTTCCAGGCTCCCTCCAGATGAAAACTCGTCGAGAATCTGTGTTTAAACTAAATCTTGACTCGTCATTGAAGAGAACATTGGCCCACTGATCATGAGTCCAGGCGTGATCTTCCAAGCACCAATTCAAGCGGGTTCTCCTGTGAGCAGAGGTTAGAGGGATACAGACCATTGGTCGTCTTGCATAAAGAGCACCTTCGTGAAGCCTTCGGTAAACAGTTTGTCTTGAAATTCTCGTTCCAGTAGCACTTGAGAGTTCATTAGAGAGTTGAATAGCTGTCATCTCCCTATGGCGCTTGGCAGTTACGACCAGATAACGGTCTTCAGAGGTAGCTGTTTTTCTTTTTCTACCAGAACCTTCTTTTCTTTTGATGGTTCCTGTCTCAATGAACTGTTTCCATATTTTGCTGACCACAGATTTATTCGCATTTAGCTATTTTGCTACTTCAACTTGTGATTGTCCTGCCTCCATTCTTCCAACAGCTCTCCATTTTAAATCATCTGCTAAAATATTTCGTAAACTCATAATTAACTAAGGATTAAATAAAATTATAATTGAACAATTCTTAGATGGGGTAAACGACACGCCAAATAGCACACTTATAAAGATAAGCAAAAATTTGCATATTTTCAATTTTACCGAATCGAATGGTTGCGATAAATAAATTCTACGATTTAAAATACCTAATTAAATTACTTTTTAGCTATTAGCGTTGTAATTTTAAAACATATCATTAAAAAACAAAAGTTTCTTATTTTTTGGACACCAGTGTATTTCAGTTGAGTCAAAATTTGGTAGGTGGTCCTGTTTCAGTGCGTGGTCTACTTAGAGGGAAAGAGGGCTATAGTTTTGAAGGGCTGTCCAGTGTTGATTGGTTCTCTCTTCTTTTTTTCCTGTCTCTCCTAAGAATGTAGCTGGGCAAGATCGGCACGGGATTCTGTAAATGAGGTTGGATTTTTGACTGTTGTTTGTGTTATGTTTGGAATCGGGATGGCGGAGAAGCGTTTTTAAGTTGGATGGTGTCTGGTATATCGTCTTGATATTATACTTTTTGAGGGCTCTACTGATTCTTTCAATGCCGTAGCTGTACGGAAGTGTGCAATATGATTTCTGAGATTGGCTATTGGAAGGAGGGATGAATGTTGATCTGTGGAATTGTCTTTTGACAAATTCTGTGGGATAACTATTACTTTGTAATTCATTCATTAGTATTATTTTTTCTTGTACTTTTTCTAGATTATTAGAGCAATGAGTAGATATTCTTTTTGAGAGGGTTTTTATGACAGAAATTTTATGGTTAATAGGCCCGAATGAGCTGAAATTCAAGTAACCACCTGTGTGAGTTGGCTTACGGTAAATGCCTGTTTCTATTTCAGAGCTGTTTCTGGTGAGAATCATATCTAAGAATGATAGTTTTTTCTTTTATTTCATGGACCTCAATAGAAGATAAAAACAGTATCAACCGAAAAATAGATATCCCTCAATTTACTTACAATTTAAAACCATATAGCCCACTTTACATATATATACCATATATATACCATATATAACAAACCATCAGAAACTGTTAAAATTTTGGAAGTTATTTTTAAAAATCATAGACAACGGAATAAGATTAATTTTGGAACACATGTTGACAATATAATTTTGAAAGCTACGAAACTAAAGAATATATTGTTCTCATTATGTGCACGTACTTGGGGCATTGATACTCGACGTAGATTGATCTTATATAAAGCTATGATACGCTCTACAATAAGCTATGCATCAAATATTTGGTTTCCTTTTATCACTGCAGCAAAAAGATCCAAGTTGAATTCTATACAATATCAAATTCTTATTAGATGCATTCATGCTTATAGGACTTCATCTTCTTACATCACACATATACTAGCGAAAACCCCTTTACTGTCCGATTATCTTGAATTATTACAAACAAAGTATAATATGACAAATTCTCTCACAGATCGAACACTCATAAAACCCCTTCAAAAAGAATTAAACAAACTATATCTGGATCTAAAATTTAAGTTTTATCTTTCTCAATCTAATGAATTGTTCAAGAAATTCTTTCCAATTGCTGTCCCAAATTTTATTTCTTCTGATAAATTCACTACTTTATTCTTAACTGGCAAAGGACCCTTCTTAAGTTTCCTATTCAAACTGAATGCTATCAATGATCCAACATGTGAATGCCGCTTAGATGTTGAATCACCAGAGCATCTTCTTTTATCTTGCCCTCTGACTAATCAAATTGTATGTAGATACTTTGAAACATTACCAAATTCTCTTTGTGTATATACTCTATCTTATGAGAACTTTGTTAAGTTCAGAACTATTTGTACAATAATTTACAAAACAATACTAATCCATCGTGTAAATAATTAATCATATATATGTAAATAATACTAGCACAGCACAATAGTCCTTTGGACTTCGTGCTTTTGTAACAATAAATAAAAAAATATATATATATATAACAAATTACTGATTTTCAATTCTTATATTTTAAATGTGTATATTAATTTATTTTTATATATTGATATTTTATATATTATTTTCTCTTATATTAATTTTTATTATATTTATAAACATGAATATTGTAGGTTTTAGATATTTTAAATTTTTAGCAGTTTTACATACTCGTGAATTGATACGCGAGCATCTCAAAACAGTCTTGTTTTTTATTTTATTTATTTATTTTTTAAACTTTGGTTTCCCGGAAGCTGCCCGCCGAGTCGTTTAAGGAACTCAGGCGGATCGCTGGTTGGCATCGTTTATGGTTAGAACTAGGGCGGTATCTGATCGCCTTCGAACCTCTAAATTTCGTTCTTGATTAATGAAAACATTCTTGGCAAATGCTTCGCAGTAGTTCGTCTTGCAGCGGTCCAAGAATTTCACCTCTAGCGCCGCAATACGAATGCCCCCGTCTGTCCCTCCCAATCATTACCTCGGGATCCGGAAACCAACAAAATAGAACCGAGGTCCTATTCCATTATTCCATGCACCAATATTCAGGCACCAGCCTGCTTTGAGCAACCTAATTTTTTCAAAGTAAAATTGCCGGAGAACCCGATCAACCGGTAAAAGCCAACCGGGCCCACCAACGTGCTGTCGGCCCCAACGATAAACGCTTTGCAACGCATCGAAGGGAGCGCGACTGAGACCCAACTACGAGCTTTTTAACCGCAACAACTTTAATATACGCTATTGGAGCTAGAGTTACCGCGGCTGCTGGCACTAGACTTGCCCTACAATAGATCCTCGTTAAAAGGTTTAGAGTGTACTCATTCCAATTACGGAGCCTCGTTTGAGTCCCGTATTGTTATTTTTCGTCACTACCTCCCCGTGCCGGGAGTGAATAATTTTCGCGCCTGCTGCCTTCCTTGGATGTAGTAGCCGTTTATCAGGCTCCCTCTCCGGAATCGAACCTTGATTCCCCGTTACCCGTAACAAACATGGTAGGCGCACAACCTACCATCGAAAGTTGATAAGGCAGACACTTGAAAGATGCGTCGCCAGTACGAGGACTGAATAGTTAATAAAATAGTTATTCAGAGTCACCACGACTATCGGAGTTGCCCCCGTTTGGTCTTAGTATAATAAAGGCACCCTCACCCTAAAAGGGACGAGGGCTAAATTGCATGTATTAGCTCTAGAATTACCACAGTTATCCAAGTAAATGTGTACGATCTAAGGAACCATAACTGATTTAATGAGCCATTCGCGGTTTCGCCTTGCTAGAGCGTGTACTTAGACATGCATGGCTTAATCTTTGAGACAAGCATATGACTACTGGCAGGATCAACCAGGTATCCTTCGTTAGTCCCCGCCGCGAGACGCCCTCGGGCCGCCTCGCCGGGACCACGCTTAGGGACGCAGCGTCCGCCTCTCCGTGGCGGCCACCGCACTCTCGACCCCCTCCGCCGGAAAGGCCGAACCTCCACCCACTGGTCCAGGCACTTTCCACGCATCCGTCCAGACGCGAGTTCGCACAACCCAGCCGGTACGCCTTCCGCGATCGCGCTGTAAAATAAACGCTTTCTCCAGGTTAATAATCGCTCGGTAAGCCAACGAGGAACGCCATTGGTAATGCCAAAGTTGTTCCCCGAAGAAGTTTGGCGAGTTGCCACACGAAATATTGGAAATGAAACTTTATGATCCAGAATAAGCATTTTAAAATAATATATATATGGTAATTTGAACCAACAACCCCATATCGTATATAACTTATAACAAGATTTTCATGTTGTATAATAGAAACACATCTGTAAATGATTATACGCATGATTGACATGTGTCATTGCATCATCATATGTAATGTACTTTGTACAAACTGAGGATAAATAAATAAAATTCTGTAATAGATTAAAAGTTGAGCTGAAGAGATAGAAGTCAAAAACGTCTAAATTCGAGATAGATGGAAGTCACAAAACAACATCTAAAGATAGATTGGAAACTGTCAGAACGGCGCCAGTTTAGAATTTCACCAGACGATCCACGCTCTTCACATCTGGTGAAATGCAATACTCCCTTTCTCAGAAAAGGCATATAAAGCCTCTTTCCTAGCCAAAAATACAGTCACTTCACCATCTGCGTGAGCCCTCGTCGGTTGTACCCCAGGTCCACCTCATCCACCATGTAGACCAGTAAGAACTCTTCTATCTCTCCATCTTTCGCTCCTAGCTCAACTTTTATCTGTTCACGGAACTTTCTTAGTGCAACTGTGTCTTCGTTTTTTGTGTATGGACATTCCCAAGCTTTCCACACTGCCTCGACCACGACTGCCTGTACTTGTGAGAACTGTAAAAGGTCTTACAAGGTGCAGAGAGGTACTGAAAACTCCTTATCCTGACGGTTCCTCTCGGTCAACACAGTATAGCGAGAGTCAACAGGATCTCACACCACATTTTAAGTCGACAGGACATTATCACATATTCAGTCGACAGGATGACCAAAACGAAGAATGACCAAACGAAGAAGGTAAGAAGCCTGTCCAGATAGAAGCGAGAAAGAGCGAAGATGGAGGAACAAATCGGCCATTCCAACGATACGACTGAGCAATATACCCCAAACAAGAAACGAGATTGGAGGAACAAACCGAAATTCCGACGAAACGACCAGGCAATATCTCCCCAACAAGATATATTTATGGAAGAAACGTCGCCGCCCCAAGGGACCTCCGCAGACCCGCTAACATCGCCAACGCCGGGAGCAAGCTGTCTGACCACCCCAACGACACAGTCGAAATTCCCGCAAGTCATGGAAATCGAGGAGCAACGAAGTGACGCAAACCAGGTGAAAAATTCTCCACCTTCGACTTGACATCGTCGTAACAATGCTCAAAGCGACAAGCCGCAAACGACTTTATAGAAGTTACAAGCTTCTACAAGCTTTACATGGAGCGACTTCCACGACAGCAGGACGACCACCAAAGACCAAGTCTCCCGACTGAACAATCATCACACAATTGTAAGTTTTTAAAAAGAACCTACCTTACTTTATCCTCAAGTTCACAACTTGATTCCCCATGAATTTTGTATTTACGTTTTCACTTTGAGCATTTTAAAATCAATTTTTACCTTTTTATATCATTTTTTATTCAATTTTTAAAACTTTCACACTCTCATTTTTCAAATTTACTTTAATTTTTAATCAGATTATAAATTTCAAGTTATTACTCTCAATTTTTACTTTAAAAAAAAATTCCGCCCATCACGCATTTTTACCAATTTACTAATTTTAAATGTCTTTGCAAAATTTACCTAAAATGGTACTATCCAAATCTACAACTTAAAAAAAAATCATTATTTTTATATATAAAAAAAATCTCATCATATCAAAATTCAAAACTTAATTTTGTTTTTCTTAATATCATTTTCATACCAAAATATACCAATTTCTTAAACAAATACTTAAAAATATTTTTAAAAATCATTGTCATATTCACCATTTCAACTAAATGCCCCAATTCAAAATATTCTTGTCACTATCACGACATTGCCCTTTTAAAAGAATCATTTTAACTAATATAATCAACAATTTAAAAAATATATTCAAATTTTAAATTTAAATTAACATAGGTGAATCGCATTTTTTTTAATTGAAAAAAATCGAAAATACAATATCTTCAAAATCATAACTAGAAAAATAACTGTCCTTCCCCAAAAAAAGTTAAAAATCCAACATAGCACACTCCCTCGTCTTTTCCTTTTACATGCATATTTAAACATCAACAAATCTCTCTCAACAAACGTTACAACACTCACACATCACTTTATCCAATTGGCAACGATTATTAGTGCGCGACTTAACACACAAATCCAATTAAGAGCCACACGAGCTCCATAACGTCGCCCCACTAAACGCATAATAAAATTTTCGCATTAAACATGCCACATCTACTAACAATATAAAAACTTCTCAATCTGTTTCATACAACCACCACCCATGACTTTAGTAAATATGTTATTCATGGTGAAACAGGTTAGATTTTGTACCAAACAACGACTTCACGTGACACCTTTTCATTCACAATTTTTCACTTCGTGTCACAGCGCCACACCACAAAACATTTTCACTTTTCAGGCCAGAGACGCCTTCACGCCTGTGCCACATCTCACGCCAAAGCGTGTCTACGTCGAAATTAACACTTTCACTCACATCTAAACCTGACATCACTGAATAACATTTTTACTAAGTCTAAACAACTTCGAAACACAACCACTTACGAACATCGAAAAAACTATATTTTCAAATAGGCCAGAAATACGCCAAACTCAACAAAAGAAGAGAAAAAGAAAGTCAGTTACAAGTAAATGACAAAAAAAACAAACCATCCCGCACGAGTCACTCCCCCAAGTCGAATCTATTTCTGTGTTGTTATCCAAGACGAGGCAAGATTAACTAAGCATTAGTTTATTTCCTATTGTAATATATGTATTATATACAAGTCAAAAGAGATCACTAGCAGAGTATTATTCCTTTTGGTTTCCAGAGCTCAACAATCTATGAGCCTAATACTCTGCACATCTCCTCCCTTAACTTTACAGGAACCTTCGAGGTATCTTGACTGCCCTTCCATATCTTGTATGCACGGCTGGCATTGAAGGGAGGCTCTTCTCTGGATCCTGGTCTTGGTTGTCCCTCTGCATCCTTCCATCTCTTGTAGATGAGGCCGTTGGTGTAGGGCAATCCTCCTCGGTCTCTTACTCCTGGTCATCCTTGCATCTCCTTGAGAGCCAGGTTGATGTCGAAGTGGGGGTCTCCTCATTTCTCTGCTCCTGGCGCTGGCCATCCTCAGAAGCATCCATGGTACTTCCCATTTTTGGTAGAGGTGTGAGGTGGAGTCTGTTTCGCCTAACTTTTCTTTGGGGAGTTTGTACCCAATAGGAACGCGGTTCTTCGGATTTGTGAAGAACTGTTCCTTCTACCCTTTGATCTCTAATCCAAACGCTGTCCCCTTGTTAAAGCGGAGGCAAGCTATGTACATCGTGTCGTTTATCAAATAGGCGCTTCTGGTTGATCACTCTCCTTTTCTCTCTTTCTTGCAAAGCTTCGGAGTCCAAGTACCTTGGCAGCAGTGATGATTCTATTGCTGGAACAGAGGTCCTAAGGCGTCGTCCCATTAATAGTTCAGCTGGACTATAACCACTTTCCAGGGGCATCGTTCTATATGCTTGAAGAGTCAGATAGCAATCTTCTTCTTTCTTAAAACTTTGCTTTATATTCTTGATAATTGCTTCAATAAATCCATTGCTTTGAGGGAATTTCGGGCTGGATGTGATATGTTTGAAAGACCATTCCTTAGAAAATTTTGTAAATTCGGAACCCAGAACTTTTTGGAATTGTGGTCCATTATCGCTTCTCATAGTCTCAGGTGTTCCATGCCTAGCAAATATAGATTTAAGACGGCTTATTACTTCTTGAGCAGTTAGATTTTGTAAAAGTGATATTTCTGGGTACCTGGAGTAGTAATCACATACAATTAGATACCATCTCCCATTTAGATAAAAGAGATCCATTCCGACTTTTTGCCAAGGCCTGATCAGAAATTCTGAGGGCATCAAAGGTTCATGCTTGGGTTTTCTCTCCTTCAAGCATTTTGTACACGACGAAACCATCCTTTCAATCTCTTGGGAAATTCCTAACCACCAAACCGATTCTTTTGCTCTAGATCTGCATTTATTGATCCCAAAATGGCCTTGGTGCAATTTCTCAAGGATATCTTTCCTCAATGACTTAGGGATTAGAATTCTTTGTCCTCTAAGAAGAAGACCATTCTGATAGGTCAGGTCCTCCTGAAATTGCCAGTATCCTCTTAGTGCTGGATCTACTTCTCTTTTATTCTTAGGCCATCCACTCATACAGTATTTAGCCAATTGAGAGCAAAGTGAATCTTCCTTTTGCTTTCTAAAAATCTCCAAAAGTCTTTCTTCTGTCGCTGGAAATTCAATGGATTGGATGTACGCAGCAAGTTCTTCTTCCAATTCATCTTTATGTGGTTAAGACATAGGCTTCCTTGATAACATATCAGCCACTATTTGCTTTTTGCCAGCAATGTGACTTATTTGATAAGAATACCTCATCATCCTCATTTTTAATCGCTGAAGTATGGGAGTCATGTCTTCCAAGGATTTGGACGTAAAAATTGCAATCAGTGGTTTGTGATCTGTTTCAATATGGATTTTAATACCTGTAACATAATCCTTTAGTCGATCACAAGTCCATACTATAGCCAGTCCTTTTTTTTCAATTTGGCTGTATCTTTTCTCCGTTTCTGAAAGTGTTCTAGATACATAAGCTATAGGTTTTAAAGATCCATCAGGTTGTTCTTGTCTTAGAACCCCACCTAATCCAAATGAAGAAGCATCAGCCGATACTATGGTCGTTCTTGAGGGATCAAATAAAGCGAGGTTAGGTCTAGATACTAACTCTTGTTTCAGCAGGTTGAAGCTCTTTTTCTGAGGTTCATCCCAAACCCACTCGTTTTTTGTACTTAGTAACGAATTCAAGGGTTGTAATTTATCCGCAAGGTTGGGAATGAATTTTCCTAAATAATTCACCATGCCTAAGAAAGACTTCAATTCTTTTGTTGATCTAGGCGCCTCCATTTTTGTAATAGCATCGAGCTTTTCTTCGTCAATGAATAAGCCTTCTGAACTCAATGTGTGTCCCAGGAATTTTACAGTTTTAACTCCAAATTGACACATTTCTGGGTTGAGTGTTATCCCTTCTTCTTGGATTTTCTTCAAATTTTGGCGTACCCTTTCGTTATGTTCTTCTAAGGAAGATCCGTATACTTCAATATCATCCATGAAGCATACAACCCCTTCTATTTTGCCATAGAAGCTGAGTCATCTTTCTTTGAAAGATTTCTGGTGCCGACGTTATTCCAAATGGGATTCTTTTGAAAAAGAACCTGCCGAATGGCGTTATGAAGGTGGTTAGTTTTTGGGATTCTTTAGCTAACCCAAACTGCCAAAATCCAGAATTTGCATCTAGCTTGGAAAAATAGCAAGCATTTCCCAGCTGTCCCAGGATATGCTCTGTCGCAGGTAGCGGATAATTTTCTCTTCTTATATACTGATTTAGCTTCGTTAAATCAACACAAATTCTTATTTTTCCTCCTGGTTTCGATACTGCGACCATTCCCGCACACCACTCATTCGGCTCTTCTACTGATTCAATGACTCCTAGCCTGGTCATCTCTTCAAGTTGTTCCTCTACCTGTTTCATTAAGGGAATTGGAACTCTCCTAGGGGTGCATAAAGCGTATGGTTTCGCATCAGGTTGTAGGGATATTTTGTAATTTATTTTAGCATGTCCTAAACCATTAAATATTTCTGGAAACTCTCTTTTTGGATTTAAAAAATTTGATGATAATTGCTGAATCATTCTCACAATGTTTAATTTTTCACTTGTCTCCCCAGAGAGAAGTGGCTGCTTTAGTTTATCAACAATGTATATTTTCGAGTTTAAGTGCTGGCCTTTATTTTGAAGTTCTACGTGGATCATTCCAACTGTTTCCAAGGGTATTCCATTTGGACCTTGTAATATTTTATCAGATTTTTCCAGTTTTATTCTTTGGAAACTTTGATAATAATATTGTAGGGGGAGCACGTTGACATCAGCTCCGGTGTCAATTTTAAAATTAATTTGTCTATTATTTACCTTAATTGGTACTATCCATTTCTTGGAATTATCTTCTACAGATCCCAGAAAAGCTATCTCTGAATTTATTTCATTTATGGCTTCTGATCTACATACTTTGGCATAATGGCCCTTTTTCTTGCATTTACTACAATACGAGTTCATAGCTGGACAATTTTTCCAATCATGATTATTTGAATTGCCACACCTGGTGCATCCATGTGATGACCCTCCCAACTGGTTTGACTTGAATTGTCTTATTTTTGGTTCGTGCCTTTTTGCTTCTTTTATATGATTAGGCATTTTCTTTATTTGATCTATAGAATCTTGTTGTTAAAGGCTAGACTGCTGTTCTTTGACACTTTCTAATTGCTTTGCCATTAGTGTGGCTTTTACTAAGGTCAAGACTGTATCAAGTTGCATTCTTTCAGATAATGCTCTATCCCTTACTCCAACAACTATTCTATCCCTAATCAACTCATTATGTAACATCCCAAAATTGCAGTGCTCAGCTAGGCTATGGAGTGCTGTGATAAATTCATTCACCTTTTCCCCTTCCTGCTGACATCTTTGATTAAATCTTGCCCTTTCATAAATTATATTACGTCTTGGAATAAAGTGACTTTCAAAGCATTCAATAACTTTACCATAATTTTCTAGTTGGTCACTTGCTATTTTACATGACAACAAAATGTCATCTACATTATCACCCATGCAGTACACGAGCATATTAACTTGCTCATTTTCTGGCTTATTAATTAACCCGCTTGCCTGCCTAAAACGTTCAAATCTCTTAATCCATTTTGGCCAATCACCTGGATTTGAAAAATTAAAAGGTTCTGGGGCTACACAATTATAATTTTGGGACATTATAAAGATTTACTTATAATATAATATAACTTACCAAAAAGTTTGCTTGATGTCGAATTTCAAATTTTCTTCGAACAACGACCTTCTTTATGAATTCAGTTTACCGCTTCTAAGCTTGCTTGATGTCGAATTTCAAATTTTCTTCGAACAACGACCTTCTTTATGAATTCAGTTTACCGCTTCTAAGCTTGCTTGATGTCGAATTTCAAATTTTCTTCGAACAACGACCTTCTTTATGAATTCAGTTTACCGATGCCACCATGTGTTGTTATCCAAGACGAGGCAAGATTAACTAAGCATTAGTTTATTTCCTATTGTAATATATGTATTATATACAAGTCAAAAGAGATCACTAGCAGAGTATTATTCCTTTTGGTTTCCAGAGCTCAACAATCTATGAGCCTAATACTCTGCACAATTTCAGTTACATATCCCCGTCCTCCCTCCCCTCACAAAGCTATCATCTTGACCACTATCTTCATGATCGCCATTTTTTTAAACACATGTTTTACACTAACCATTTAGGTTTTCTTACACATCTCACCAAAGCCTCAATCACAACACAACATACATTAAACATTTTACATGTTAATTGATATCACCAATTAAAACAATTTGGTTAAGTCTTATATAGACTTTATGACGCAAAAGAGAAATCATTCTCTACATATCACCATTTTGGACAAATGAAAATGTCATTTCACGTATTCCCAGTTTCAAAGAGTCATAAAAACACCGATGTTTACCAATGGGATATGATCTAGTTACACACCACAGTTGTAACTTTTCTCCAAAGAGACAATTTTTGTTCAATTTTCCACTCCTTAACATTCATTTAATCATCATGATAATCTTTACTTATATTCTAATTTGTATAAAATCTTGATTAATTATTTTTATTTTTATCTTTCAATTATATAATCAAAATTTTAATCCAACATGATTTTCAAAAAAAAAAAAACTTTAATCAAATTTACTTTTATTTTTCATGATATTCTTTTAGTATTGCAAAACATTTAATTGTTTCAAAAATCATTTTTAATTCTTAATTATTTATCTTCTATTTATTACATGTTTGATTTTGTCCACTTACACTTTTTTTATCCGCAATCATATTTCTATCTTTTTATTCACTATATTTTATATTTGTTTAAATACCTTTATTATATGACAATGTTTATCATCAACTATCGGGCATACAACAATCATTTCAAACAATAATATTCTCTAACCACTTCCCTATACTTTTCATCATTATCTATTTCAGCCATTGCTTCACTTCATTGTAGAAAAACGACAGCACTGCTTGGCAATTTTTTTTTTGATTTCGTAATTTTAACAAACTATTTGAATACAGTTCCCCAGATTTAAAAATCCCAACTTCTGGTCTGAACACGCTTCAAAAGTTAATTTCAATCATCCGCAGAGAACAATCACCAACGCATGCACAAAGCGTTCACCTTTTCAACTTTCAACTTTTTTTCAGCTCTAGCGGACCACAATCAACCTTTGATTTCAAATCAAGTCAAATAACCTACTGTCGCTACAATTCTACTTATCGCATGGCTCTACCACCCCTTTCAATCATATTAATAAAAAACTTTTCTTCAACAACTTTTAACCCAATAACCCTAAAATTGTGACAAAGCACGGTAACCCTTATATAGGATCGCAAGTGAAACATTGCCTAGGTAGACGCTCAAGTCTATTTCCTCGCTTTGCACCTGGATCTAAGTATTTGGTTTCCTTGTGCACTCCTAACAATTGCATATTCTTCAACTACCAACCCTTTCCAACGCCCGCCAATATTCTCTTAGAATGTGAATTTTTATGTCATCATTTTATTTTAATATTCATTTTTTTTAAATCAAACAAAAATGTCATTTATATTTCATTCTTATATATCCAAACAAATCATCTTGTTATAGCCCTTTTTAACCCTCTCAGTTTAAATTAATTAAAAGAAATTTTAATTACTTACCTGTGTTAGAGAGGCTTTACCCACTTAAACCCGGATAAACCCTTTCACTCCCGGGGCCCATCTATGGTAATTTAAACCAACAACCCCATATTGTTTATAACTTATAACAAGATTTTCATGTTGTATAATAGAAACACATCTGTAAATGATTATACGCATGATTAACATGTGTCATTACATCATCATATGTAATATACTTTGTACAAACTGAGGATAAATAAATAAAATTCTGTAATAGATTAAGAGTTGAGCTGAAGAGATAGAAGTCAAAAACGTCTAAATTCGAGATAGATGGAAGTCACAAAACAACATCTAAAGATAGATTGGAAACTGTCAGGACGGCGCCAGTTTAGAATTTCACCAGACGATCCACGCTCTTCACATCTGGTGAAATGCAATACTCCCTTTCTCAGAAAAGGTATATAAAGCCTCTTTCCTAGCCAAAAATACAGTCACTTCACCATCTGCGTGAGCCCTCGTCGGTTGTACCCCAGGTCCACCTCATCCACCATGTAGACCAGTAAGAACTCTTCTATCTCTCTATCTTTCGCTCCTAGCTCAACTTTTATCTGTTCACGGAACTTTCTTAGTGCAACTTTGTCTTCGTTTTTTGTGTATGGACATTTCCAAGCTTTCCACTCTGCCTCGACCACGACTGCCTGTACTTTGTGAGAACAGTAAAAGGTCTTACAAAGTGCAGAGAGGTACTGGAAAACTCCTTATCCTGACTGTTCCTCTCGGTCAACACAGTATAGCGAGAGTCAACAGGATCTCACACCACATTTTAAGTCGACAGGATTCTACAGGAGTCGACAGGACTTTATCACATATATCGTAAAATAAATCGTATATTTTAAACTGTATAATAATGCCACTTTTAGTATATGTCACATATCTTCCAATTAGTTGGAGCCTATACCTTATAAGATCCTACCCTTCTATTAAAAAGTACACTTTTTATTTACTACCACCCCATATTTTGTATATGAACTATTTGTATTTAAACCCCCCATTTGTATTTAAACTAAAAATGGTGACGTCAAAATAAAGATCCAAAGAGCGGTCAGCTAGGGACAAAGGGGAGGAAAAAGGCAACGCCCAGCCCATGTGGGGCCCCCAGGGACATTTTATAGACGACCCCTGTAAACAGGAAGGTTTTAGCAGAGGGTCGGCAATATGTTCTATAGTGTGTCCTTAGGCAGACGGCCTCTGTCTCTCTCGGTCTCTCTATCCGTGTCTCTGTAATAGGCATCCAAGTCTGTTTCATGGCCTCCACCTCTGTCCCGTGGGCTGTCCCCGATCCCTCTCGGTGCTAACATCTAGCCCTGCCTCTGCTTCTTGTTGTCCGCGTGTGGGAAGAACATCAACAATCGCCTCACGTACACGACTGCCAGTTTATCCATACGTAGACATTTGCAACAATATTACAGAAATTCGACAGAATAACTGAGGACAGTGGAATGCACAGGATGACAGAGGCACCTGTGGTCAAAGGCGAATTCGTGTGGATGCTCCTTCTACTTGCCCTCCACCTTGACGATCCAGTGGACCATCTCAAAGACGCCATGCGAAGACTAGCTGTATTTCGAACCGAGGAGATCATCATCGCCCCCATCGACATCTCCTGCGCCACGAGTACCTTCCTCCATCGGCTCGAACAAGCAGACAAGATTCGTCGAGAAAGCACCGACGATGTCCCATGGCAACCACCGCAAAAAGTGATCACCTAGCCTCAACGAAAGCAACTCCACAAGACCCATTCAAGGCATCCATCTGGTAGGAGAATTTTCTCTACAGAACTTTCATAATGCAACACTATCTCCGTTTTTTCCTCCACTAAATTAGATAATCAATACCCTATTTATGACAATAGCATTATTATTATGAATTCATCAAATTCATTATTTTACCTGCCCCATTACTATACCTTGCAACAACCCTTGCAGCTACCTTCCCTTTCTTCATTCCCCAATCTCTCTCTCTCTCTCTCTCTCATATATTCTCCTCAAGAGATTCTTACTCGCCAGAATTTTTTTTTTTTATTTGAGTAATCCACACACAACTGGAAACATCCTTGCTCGCTAAATCATTCCCAATAGTGAGTTCAGGATACTCAGCTAGATTATTTTTCTAGTCATCCGGCTCATCATTCTCTTCATTATAAACCAGCATTTTTATTTTTTTCATCACACAAGCCGGGTACCATCATCATTGGCAGCAGTACATCTCTTGCCTTCACCTCTGTCTTTCCACATTCCTCGACCTACTTATATAGTAGGGAGCTACTGGTCTGAACTAAGGATGAAAACGGAACATCTTGAACGTTCTCTTTATGAAAACAGTACCTCACTAACACAAGTTCAAACTGCATTGCCGAACTCATTAAGAAATTTATTTGCAGGAATATACTCAGACATCCCCTATACCCTCATCAACCCTCTGCGTTAACTTATAATCTTAGTTGAACTCAATAGCTTTATGCTTTTATTTATGTTTTCGTTCAATAGGTTCTTAAAATATTTTTCTCCAAGTAAATTACTTTTACGGCATTTCTAATTTTATCTTGCATATTTTCCCAATTTTATCATTTATTCCTATGTATTTCTCTTTTTACATATTCTATATCTTATTGAGACGTCATCATTATATTATTGTCCTATTTTATTCTCCTATATTGATAATAATTTTAACTAATTTGTGGCGAAAAATTATTTCTTTTGAATTTATAATAGGTTTGTTAGGTCATCATTCATGTTATTTAATTTCCCCCAAACAAACCTTCATCACCGGGGGTACATTCTATAGTATATTTTAAACTGTATAATAATGACACTTTTAGTATATTTCACATATCTTCCAATTAGTTAGAGCCGATACATTATAAGATCATACCCTTCTATTAAAAAATACACTATTCCTATTCACTACCACAGCCATATTTTGTATATATGTTATATCTTTATTAATATAACCTGTGAACCAATATTTGTATTTAAACTAAAAATGGTGACGTCTAAATAAAGATCCAAAGAACGGTCAGCTGGGGCAGCTGCGGGCCAGAGGGGAGGAAAAAGCTAACGCCCAGTCCAGATGGGGGACCCCCCTCCCTCCAGGGCTTTATATAGACGACCCCGGTAAAAAGGAGCGGTTTTAGCAGGGGGTCAGTAGAAGATGTTCTAGGGTGTGGTAATCGGCAGACCGCTTCGGTCTCTCTCTCTCTCTCCATGTCTGGGTGATAGGCATACAAGTTTGTATGATGGCCTCTATCTCTGTCCCGTGGGCTGTCCCCGATCACTCTCGGTGCTAACATCTAGCCCGGCCTCTGCTTCTTGTTGTCCGCGTGAGGGAAGAACATCAACCTCGCCTCACGTACACGACTGCCAGTTTATCCATACGTCGACAGGATCATTTGCAACAATATTATATATATATACAATAATTTTAGGCCGTGAATAGTATAGTCATATGATGTTTACAATGAAAAAGAGAGAAAAAACGAGAAAGACCTATGTAAAATATAAAGAAGTGTCTGGCAATATATACAATAAGCATTATAAAAATTATCAGTTTCTTAAAAGATATTTGTTACTATATAATTTAAAATATATCTACAAAAGGTATTGAATTTAATATTCATTTCTTTACTGGAAGTGAAAATACTTGGATCTTTTACTATTAAATTATTTTTGATTCTGTAGTCTTGAAAACTGGACAATCTAGTAAAAGATGTATTGAGATTTGTTCCTCATGTCCACAAAAACAACTTGAGTCTTCCAATTCTTCAATTCTTTTTAAAAGCTTCTGAAATTTCAATGATTAGAAATGAATTGAGAATTATGAAAGTTTGGTCGGAAATATTTTATATGCTGTTAGGGAAGAATCTTTGGAATGTTTCATTTGTGTTGTTCTTTAGAGTAGCCCTTTTATGTTCAATAAAATCCGTTATTATTCATGGGATATCTAAATTATATTTTTTGTTTTTCTTCTAAATTTAAATTATTTAATTCATATTACCTATCACATGTTAATTGATATCGCAATAAACAACATTTTAGTAACCAATCCATCCAATAAATTGACCCTCTGAATTTTCGATTTATACAACCAACACAGCGCATCACAATTCTTATTCAAACAATACGATTGATTCTACAATCATAATTCACCGTGCTTCTAAAACTCAGCGTGTAAACAATCTTTATCATTTAACGATTAGAAAAAAGGTACTGCTGCCAAATAGTTGTATATCATAATTATGAGATTCTCAACGTGACCTCATTGATTATAAAAGCTTTATTAATAATTACAATTAAAACAATTCGGTTAAGTCTAAGACTTTATAACGCAAAAGAGAAATCATTCTCTACATATCACCATTTTGGACAAACGAAAATATCATTTCACATATTCCCAGCTTCAGAGAGTCATAAAAACACCGTTGTTTACCAAAGGGATATGATCTAATTACATCACAGTTGTAACTTCTCTCTAGAAGAAACACTTTTCGTCTAATTCCAATACCTAACATTTGCCTAATCATTAAAATAATATTTAATGTATTCTACTTTTTGTATAAAATCTTGAATCTTATTTTTACTTTTGCCTTCTAATTATATATTATTAAAATTCAATCCAAAATTATTTAAAAATAAAAAAGACGTTAACCAATACCACTTATATTTTTCATAATGTTATTTTAATATCACAGAACATTTGTTTGTTTTCAAAAACCTTTTTAAATATTTCATTATTATTACTTTTATATATATTGTATGTTTGATTTATGCCAATTTAAACTTTATTTACCAACAATACTACTTCTATCGTTTTATTCATTTTATATATAATTTTTGTTTATATAACTTTATAATATACCAATTTTTACCATTAACTATCGGGCATGCAACAATAATTTCCCCTAACTACTTCAGTATACTTTCCTCTACTATATTTTTCAGCCAATGCATCACTTCATCGTAGAAAAACGACAGCACTGCTTGACAATTTTTTTTAATTTCGTAATTGCAACAAATTTATTGAACATCGTTCCTCAGATTTAAAAATCCCAACTTCTGGCCTGAACACGCTTCAAAAGTTAATTTCAATCATCCGCAGAAAACAACCACCAACGCATGCATAAAGCGTTCACTTTTTTCAAATTTCAAATTTTTTCATCTCTAGCGGATCAAAATCAACCTTTGATTTCAAGTAAAGTCAGATCACTTACTGTCGCTACAACACTTCTACTTATCGCATGGCTCTACATCACTCCTTTCGAACATATTAATGAAACATTGCCTTGGAAGACGGTCGAGTCTATATCCTCGCTTTGCACCTGGATATAATTATTTGGTTGCATGTGTACTCCTCACAATCGCATATTTTCTAACCCCTATATTTTTTCTTCAGGTTGTCCAACGGTCGAACTATCGTGGCATAGTTTGGTATATAGGCCCGAAAATGACCTGTAAATCCAGTAAAACATTGTAGTGACTTAAGATTATATGGGCGTTTCATGAGTTTAGCCTTTTCGATTACTTCCTCCTTCATTTGCTTCGAGTTACCGTTGATAATTCTACCTAAAAGTTCCACCTCAGATACATAAATTTGGCACTTGCCCAAGTTCACTGTCATATTATATTGATTCAATCTATTGAGAACTTTGTAGGTGAGGGAAGCACATTCTTCAAGGGTTGGGGCGCCACAACAAATGTCGTCAATGTAAACAACCACTCTGAGTTCCAATAAATCAGCCAACATCTCGCTCATAACCCT
The DNA here is from genome assembly GCA_030710605.1 of Cordylochernes scorpioides. Classification (NCBI taxonomy): domain Eukaryota; kingdom Metazoa; phylum Arthropoda; class Arachnida; order Pseudoscorpiones; family Chernetidae; genus Cordylochernes; species Cordylochernes scorpioides. The sequence continues at coordinate 70,276,077 of CP092865.1, forward strand.
TTGAAATCTAGGAGATGATTTTTTCCACCCTAACGGTAGTCTCTTAAACTCATAAAGTCCATCAGGTGTCACAAAAGCAGAGAACTTTCTCGTGGCTTTAGTTAGACCGAGTTGCCAAAACCCACCCTTCAAATCAATTTTTGTAAAGTATCGACAACCCCCAAATTTATTAATGATTGAGTCGATTCTAGGAAAAGGAAAAGGGTCCAAAAGGGTCTCTCTATTCAACTGACGATAGTCAATACAGAGTCGGTAGGACGAGTCCGTTTTAGGAACTAGAATACAAGGTGATGCGTACTCAGAAGTAGAAGGAGTAATAATATCTCCGTCTAGCATCTCCTTGATTTTTCCAGCAGTCCTTGCTCTCTTGTGATCTGACATAGGGTAAGGTTTACACGCCACGATGTTATTATTGGGCTTCAATAGAAAGTCGATCTCGTGCAATGGTAATTCCTTTTTGGAGACATTGCAAAGCTTGGGGAATATAGTGATCAGGTCATCGCTGGTAAAAATAACTTCTTTTGACCGCAAAGACAAGCACTTAATCTCATCAGTCCCAAAGTTCCATTGAATTCGGAGATCCCTCATGGTGGGCTTTCCTATTAACAGTTCGAATGGCATCTCCCTCAATATTGTCGCCGTCATCATTCTCTGTTGATCGTCAACCTGAAGTTCCACCTCAATATTCTCAGTAGCTCGGACATGGCTTCCGTCAATCGTTGTTATCGTGGTCTCTGATGGATAACTTTTCCATTTATATTTGGCCAAAAGGTCTCTTCTCATTAGATTGATAGAAGAACCTGGATCCAAGAAAGCAACAAGTTTTACACCATTTATAATAACGGGCAACATAGAATCGGGACTTTTGCAAGACAAAAATAGGATCGATTTTGTCATCGGGATCGAACAACCCTCTAAATTTAGTTTTTTTTTGAAGAGAAGACACAGAATTATTTTGATTGTTCATTGTCTGTGATGCCTCCTCAATTTGATCATGTTTGGCAAAATAGGCTGGCTTCTTGACCACTGTGTTGCCAGTTGTCTGGTAGGGATTGGATTCAAAAGGTTTTTTCTCTAAACTGGGACGGATATTTTTCAGCAGCTGAAGAAGAGTCTCTTTGTTTTCGATTTTCACAGTGGACAACTGATTCTGCATATCTGGGGGTAGCCCATGAATCACTCCAATTATCAATAGCTTTTCACTTAAGCCGGGCATCCCTAATCGCATTTTCCTTTGTTTTTGGTGGAAGTAATCGATCAGAGAGCCGCCTCGATATCTCCACTTGAACGCCCTATCATATTTGTCTATGGGGTTATCCCCAAATGAGGATACAAAATCTTCTTTCCATGTTTCCCAGCTAAAGTTGCCTTCATCAGCAAGTCTGCTATCGAACCACAATTGTGCAGTTCCCCCTAGGTAGTTTCTCATACCATATATTTTGGATTGATATTTTACCCAACCATTATTTGCACAGACATTTTAATATAGGGTTATCCAAGTGGCTGGATCTAAGTTATTACCGGAGAAATCAGGTGCTTTCATTTCGACATGTCTTGGTGCATATTCATGCTGGTTTAAACTTAAATTTTGAACTAAAGAATTAACTAGTTTTTGTTGTTCTGCTACAGTAGTTATCAATTTTCTAAAAGTGTCTTCTGTTAATAGAGATTTTGCATCTAATTCCTCCTCATCCATTACGCAAATTTGTAAATCTTCAAATGATCGATTTTTGTATATTTCAATTATTTTTGATGGAACTTTAACAAATCTATTAGAATCCCCCCCCCCCCCTTTTCTAAATATTAAGAAGTTAGATTCTTTCCACATTTAAACACGAGCTCGTGATAAATGGGCAATTGAAATTCTTCAGGGATAGATAGAACGTTAGCATCTGGGTTAAAGCTATAGCCAATTACCTTTTTATTCTTAAAATGCAGGATGATCGATCCTGTCGGCTGCGCCATTTTTGTAATGTTCCTCTCTTCGATAAAATAAATAAATATGCTTTATTAAATTAATAAACTAATTTTTATTATATATTTTTTTAATGTCAAACGTACACTTTTTTAATAGATTCATAACAACAACAATAATTACAGTGCTGCCAAATCCAAACAATCAAAAATAAATTAATTAAACAGAGTATATTATAATATTATTATAAGGTATATTACAATTATATTACTTCATTTATTTATTTTTACTTAATTTATTATAATTTTATTATTATGTATTTTTATTTCCAAGATCATAGTCTTTGACGAGTTTAATATTTGTTTTTGACTCGCGCTTTAGATGTTGTACTAAATTCGAAGAATCACGTAAGAACGCCCTTGCAAACCTCAGAACAATTTTTAACGCCTTGCCAAAATGCTTTATTTTTATTTACTTCTCCTGACGAAGACAAAATATTTTTGTCAAAACGTTGAGAAAATAAAAACTCCAACTGGCCGAAGTGTCTATTTTTTATATAAATCTGATAACTGTATATTTTAATAGAATGCTTATGGTGGAAACAAAACTTAGAAATGTACCAAAAGGCAAAAAAGGGAAATGTTATGGTTATAAATACACATTCATCAAATAAAAATAGCAATATAAGTTTATGGCATAAAAGATTAAACCATATAAATGAAGAATACATTTTAAAAAATAATTCAAAGTCATATTGTAAGAGGATTGAATCTAAAATTTGAAAGGTTACCAGAGTGCGAAACAAGCATAATGGGAAAAATGGTTCAGAAGCCATATAATATTACAGAAAATTATACAGTTAAGCCCCTGCAGTTGATTAATATGGATTTATGTGGACCAATGCCATGTCAATCTTAGGGAGGATCAAACTATTTTCTTGTCAGAGTAGATGATTACAGTAGAAGAATCTTTGTATATTTCCTGAGATCAAAATATAACCTTTGAAAGATTTGAGGAATTCAAAGCAAGAGCCGAAAACGAATTAAGTCATAGAATAATAGATGTAAGAACTGACAATGAAATTGAAATTTTTAACTCAGGATTTGAAGGACTTTTTAAGAAAAGTGGAATCCATCACCAACTTACCACCACATACTCACCACAAATTAAAGGAGTGGCAGAGAGTGTGAATTGGACTCTACAGCAAGAACCTTACTAATTGATTCAAAATTACCCATGAAGGTTCGGGCAGAGGCAATTGCTACACCTTTATACATTAAGAATTTTACCCCCCTTCCACCCACAGGTCTATCAAGCACCATACACCTATGCAGATATCGAATGGGAGGAAACCATCGGTCAAACACATTCGAATATTTGGATTTTTGACACATTGGCTTGAGAGAAAACCAAGAAGAAACAAGTTTTCACCAAAGAGTCGGAAGGGAATATTTATTGGTTATTCCATTAAAAGAAAAGCTTACAGATTATATGATATAATGTCAAATAAAAATCCATGAAGTCATATCAGTAAAATTTATTGAAGAGAGGAATTGATTATGCAAATGATATTCAGGAATATACTAATTGTGATAATTTGACCAATAAAGTATATTGTGAATAAATAGTTGCTGAAAACTTTAATGAAAAAAGACAATCCTGTCACAGAGAGTAAAATGAATTCTCAGGAGGATACTTCAGTAAAACCAGGTGGTGACGGTGAAAATGACTCATCACAAACTGAACCAATAGAGGAAAGATACCTAAAAGGAGGAAGAAAGAAAGGAGAAACATATAGCATCTTAGAAGAGCGGCACAATGCAAGACTTGAAGAACAAGAAAGGAAATTGATTGAAGAAGGAGTTCGACTTTCACAAAGAATAAAGGATAGGAATGATGCAAACTTAATTATGGAAATAGATCATTATATTCCGGAGAATTTTAAAGAAGAAATGGATAGTGGAGAAAGAAATGAATGGCTCAAGGCAATGGAAGAAGAGCTCAGTGAGATAGAGAAACATGAAGTATGGACACTAGTACCAAGTGAAAATGGTATGAAAGTTATCAATAGTAAATGAGTCTACAGTACGAAGAAAGCATCAAATGACGGCATATATAAAAGTAAGGCCAGAGATATGGTATCAAAGATATGGTGTGGACTATGAGGAATCTTTCTCACCTGTACTCGAAAAGGAAAGCTTGCGAACAATAGTAGCTCTTGCAACGCAAAAGAATTTAATCATGATTACTTATGATGTGAAGACAGCTTATCTCTATGGTGAGTTAGAAGAGGCAGTTTACATGAGACAACCAGATGGTTTTATGCAAAAAGGAGAAGAAAACAAAGTGTGTAAATTCTAAAAAGGCCTGTATGGTCTACCACAATCAGGTAAATGTTGGAACAAAAAGATCAATGAAATTCTACACCAGTTGGGAATGATTAGAACCAAATGTGATCCATGGGTCTATAAACTCCAGAGACGAAGAGTATGCAATACTGAGTCTATAGATAGATGATCTCATCATTGCTGGAATCAGTAAGAAAATTTATGACAATCTCGCCACAGAAATAGGAAAATATTTTACTCTAAAAGAAAAGAAAGATAAAGAAATAAAAGGGCAGAAGATGGATTTTATCTATCTCAAACTCATTATATTAATACAATTCTTAAAAGATTTGGACTGGAAGAATGCAATAGTGTGCCGACACCTGGAGATCAAAGTCAAAATATGGATGAGTATTTGGACTCGGAGCCATAATATAAAACTGTATAATAGGAAATGATTGGATCACTTATGTACCTTTCTATGGGTACTCGACTGGACATATCCTTCAACGTCAGCAATTTAACTCAGTATAGTAATGATTCAAGAAAAAAACACTTGACTGGAGTTAAAAGGATATATAGATATTTAAAGGGAAAAAGAAATAAAATGTTGGCATATAAGTCAAAAGACAACAATATCACAATAAGTACTGATGCGAGCTGGTGCACAACCCGAGACCCAAAACCCTATTCAGGTTATACAGTCAAACTTGGCAACCACTTAATAAACTGGAGAAGTAGAAATAAAATTTAGTAGCCTTGTCTACATGTGAAGCAGAACTCAGTTCAATATGTGAAGGAATTTCTGATGTGTTGTGGTTAAATGGATTACTAGAACCTTGTGAAAATGTAACTTTCACAATTACCTTGAAAAGTGACAGCCAGGCTGCAATAAACTAGATAGAATCGGACAAATAACTTCACGAACAAAGCACATAAACCGAAAGTATTATATTGTGAAAGAAGAAATACAAAATGTAATCAAACTGATATACAATAAAAGTGAAGACATGGAGGCGGATATACTAACGAAGAGACTCCCTAAGAACAAACTACGGAAATGTGTGGATTGCCTTGGAGTTCCTGATTAAGGCTTACACACAGGGGAGCGTGTGTTGTATATATATTTTGTCATAACCAAAAATGTACATAGTGTGTAACTGTAAATAATACATCGGCACCTTGGCGAATGTTATGTACCTAAGCCCCGATAGGTGGCGCGCGCTGTCAGCTTGGCAAGTGTTATGTACCTAAGCTCCGATAGATGGCGGGCGCGCTAGGCGGGAAGTTTGTAAACAATAGTCGCCATCTTGAGGGGTGTAGCCGATCGCCAGCCTTTTGGGTCTCTGACATCACTTTCTTAAATCACCATTATTTTTATCCATTTAACTTAGTTTACTTCTATTTATTTTTATCCCTCAAACTAATTAACTATTTAAAGTCATCTAATAAATTATTATTTTATTCTACCCAAACGACTCGTCACCTTCATTACTGTGACATTCTGGTGGAGACAAGCTGGATCATCCCTACGCTGCCCAAGCTATAAGAAGAAGTCGTAGAATCCAAGGATTAAACCCATTGGAATATTCTAAGATGCAACACGAAGGAAGAGAGACCCCACAGGGTAACTACCACTTCAAACATATTAGAAACCCTTCTATATTTTCGGGGGAACCGGGCCAAAGCCCGGAGAAATGGTTGAAAGAGTACCATCGTATAGCTCGCTACAACTGCTGGGACAGTTCCATGTGCCTAGCAAATGTTTACTTCTTCCTCTCAGAAACGACCAAAGTCTGGTTTGAGAATGTAGAGGAACAAATAACCTCATGGGAACGTTTTGAGACAATGTTGTCTCAGGCCTTTGGGCATTACGCAAGCGAAAAAGACCAACTTTTAGAAAAACTAAAAGCCAGGGCTCAAGGAAAGGGAGAGTCTAGTGAGGCGTATATTCAAGACGTCCTCTATTTATGTCGGAAAATTAACCCCAGGGCATTACAGGGCAATTGTCACCTTTGAAATTGCCACCACCGAGGAGTTTATATGGTGGTGTCGAAAAATTGAACTATCTCAAAAGAAGCGTGTGAATACTCGGAAAGGTTTTGACAGACTGCCGAATGCTGCCTCCATCAACCCAGCAGAATCGGAATCTTTGGAGGACCTCATTAGACGTATCGTCCGAGAAGAAATCCACCATGCATTGAATCCCGAGTCAGCCACTCTTAAACAATCTTCCGTGGAACTAATTATCCGAGAGGAAGTTTAAAGGAACCTTTCAACAATTTCGCAGCCCGTTCAAAGATCAAAGCCACGACAGCAGTACTCTAACCGACCCCAAATATGCATACAGACGCCACGACAGCAGTTCCTGAACCAAAGACCACCGGGAACCAACCAGACACCACTACAGAGAAGAACTGATGAATGATGGACACACGAAAACGTTCCAATATGTTTCCATTGCGGTCGCCCGGGACATGTAGCCCGATATTGCCGAGACAGAAGGCGTGTTTTCGAGGTAGCCAGGGTAAGAAGGCCGGCCTACTCCAATAATTACAACACCTGGTTCAACCAAAATGCCGAAGAAGTTGAGTTTGTAGATCGCCGCTTTCGAAACCCGTCGCCCTATCCTGGCCGCGGAAGATCCCCCTCAAGACGAAACGCAACACCGTCGCCCTCTCGTCGATCCAATCAATCTCCTTGCCGCCTAAGCCAGGGAAACTAGGGAGAGCGACCGAGAATGGAGGTAAGGCCGCTGATGAAAGTAGAAATCCTCCCCCCATTATAACTGCGAATATGAAACAGAACTACGTTGGTATCATCATAAATGGACAGAATGTTGAGGCCTCAGTTGATTCTGGAGCCAATTATTCCGTAATCTCGGAAAGTTTTCGTCGATATTTGAAAATTCCGTTCTTTGCAGAAAAAGAGCCTGTACTGAGAGTCGCCAATAGAAAGCATATCGAAACTCTGGGGCGCTGCAACTTAAAAGTGTCGATTGAAGAACTTGAGATTTATTTTACTTTTGTTGTCTTTCCTGAATGTAGCCATCACATAATCTTTGGTCTTGATTTCTTTCGAGCTACAAGTGCAGTGATTGATTGTGGAAGAGGTGAATACATTTGAAGGAAAAGGTGAACGACGGTCTAGAAGAAGATCTACCTACACATGCGTTAGAAGACTGTTTTGTTCCAGCTCGCTCAATTGAGAAAATCACGGTTATTAACGAATATATTCGAGGTGGAAAAGATCTAATGATAGAAGGAAGCAAAGATCTCATCTTAAAAAAATAATTGGTCATACCATCATCCATAATTAACTTCCATCACGGCAGAGGGGGGATATGGGTAACTAATGGGACTTCTCAGAATCAAATAATCCCAGATGGTATGCTTGTAGGATACTTGAAGAAAATTGGATGTAGCGGAATCTACAGTGTTGACACAGCTGAAGACGAGAAAACTCAATCAAACATTAAGAGTGAGGATAGACGCCAACAAATCTTATCTTTGGTAGACGATATATTAGATAAAGAACAAAAGTCAATGATTGCAGAATGTCTAGAAAAGTACTCGGAGGTTTTTGATTTTGAGAGAAAATCATTCAGTACAACCTCCAATGTGAAACATAAAATCGACACCTCAGACAGCCGTCCTATTAAACAACGACCATACCGGGAGTCTCCTGTCGAAAGACGAGCTATACAAAGTGAAGTCGATAAAATGATAAAGATGGGAATTGCACGACCGTCCGAAAGTCCTTGGTCGTCCCCAGTAGTTTTGAGTAAAAAGAAAGATGGATCCTAGAGATTTTGCGTAGACTACCGAAAGCTTAACAATGTCACCAAAAAGGATTGTGAAAAAGGTTCTGGCCCGGCTTGCATAAATCTGTGCGACAATATGTGGCACATTGTCGAGAATGTCAACGGCGAAAAGGCTCTACCGAACGTCCATCAGGGCTACTTGTTCTAATTCCTCCGGTTGCACGACCTTTTCAGAAAATAGGGATAGATTTGTTAGGGAGATTCCCTACCTCGAACGATGGCAATAAATGGACCGTGGTCGCGACAGACTATCTAACAAGGTATGCTATGACTAAAGCCATACCAAATGGTAGTTCGGAAGAAGTTGGAAAATTTATAGTAGAAGACGTGATCCTCAAACATAGAGCCCCCAGAGAATTGATTTCAGACCGAGGTCGAACGTTTATATCCCACACAATACGGGAGACTAACAACTCTGTGGAACCGCACATCGCTTTACTTCTGCCTACCACCCCTAAACAAATGGCCTGACCGAGAGACTCAACAAGACACTTGGTGACATGCTGTCTATGTATGTTGACGTAGACCAAAGAAACTGGGACTCAGTTCTCCCTCACGTAACTTTTGCCTATAACACCGCCAAACAGGAAACCACTGGGTTTAGCCTTTTCTATCTTGTACACGGACGAGATGTCGAGACCCCATTGGACACCATCCTGACGTATAGAGAGAAAGCTAATCTGGAAGACTACGTGAAGAGTTTGGTTACAAATGCCGAGGACGCACGCCAGCTGGCCCGTTTGAACATCTTAAAGGCGCAAAAAAAAAAGACAAATCTCGATACGACAAAAGCCATAGACCTGTGACCACACCTTGTGTGGGTGTACACACCTTTGCGTAAACAAGGCCTGTCGGAGAAGCTACTTAAAAGATACTTCGGCCCCTATAAAGTTGTGAGACCACTGTCTGAAGTAACTTATGAAGTAGAGGCCTGGAGAGGAGACCCCGACAACGGAATATCAAAGACATCGTCCACGTCCTGCGGATGAAACCATACAGAAGTCCAGAAGAACAAACACAGGACCGATCTCATAGTGTAGAGTTTATTTTTTTAAGCAGCGGGTCGCTGCTTATTTTTGAAAAGGGGAGTAATGTCATAACCAAAAATGTACATAGCGTGTAACTGTAAATAATACATCGGCAGCTTGGCGAATGTTATGTACCTAAGCCCCGATAGGTGGCACGCGCTGTCAGCTTGGCAAGTGTTATGTACCTAAGCTCCGATAGATGGCGGGCGCGCTAGGCGGGAAGTTTGTAAACAATAGTCGCCATCTTGAGGGGTGTAGCCGATCGCCAAGCGTTTGGGTCTCTGACATTACTTCCTTAATTTACCATTATTTTTATCCATTTAACTTAGTTTACTTCTATTTCTTTTTATACCCAAACTAATTAACTATTTAAAGTCATCTAATAAATTATTATTTTATTCTACACAAACGACTCGTCACCTTCATTACTGTGACAATATTAATTAATTGTTACCACAGAGTGAGTGTAAGCTCACAGGTAAATAGGCGTTAACCGAAAAAAAGTTCCCTTGTTTAATATTAGTTTCCTTTTTATATTTTGTTCCCTCTCTTGTAAATTAATAAATATAATGTTTGATTAATATTTTCTTGGAATCAGTTTCATTGAAATATTCTAAGCAAATTCAACAATATCACATAGAAATATGAAACTTTTAACACTCGCTCAGTCCTATGAAAAATGCAAGTGTACAAATTTCAGATTTCTGGGTGGTCGGAGTGGTCAAGAATGAAACAAATTCTATATATATTTTTTAAAGTTTTATTTTAAGCCTCTTACAAGCAATTGACCAATCAACAGCGAGAAGGCTTCCATCTATTTAAGGCCTAATCACCAGTCTACCTTTGATTCTAAGTTTTGTAAATTCATGACTAAAATATTTTGGGAGTATAAATAAGTTCGTGCGGTTTTTGATAAAGGTGGCACTACTAGTTTATTATTCCACTGATCTGGCAACCCCACTTTTTTGAAGCGTGTCAAGAAGCACTTCGATGACACCGACAGTAAACAAAGAGGAAATGGCTGCAGGGGAAAAGCCCTCGCGTCGATCGGAGAAGAATTTGTCAAAAATTTCAAGGAGAAGATTGATGGAAATCTTTGGAAGAGCATGAGGGCCATAGCCAAGGTGAAATGGAAGCTGGCGCTCCTCTATGACAATTGTCCTAACTATCCATGATGACCTTGGTCTCAAGTCCTATGCCTTTGAAAAAGGCCAGTTGATGACTAAGAATATGAAGGATAACCGAAAATAAAAGGCTGCTGCCCTCCTTAACAATCTGAAACATGACTCTTGTGGCATGCTAATTTTTTTCTCTGATGAAAAGAAATTTGACATGGGCCAAAAGGTAAATCTTATGAATGATAGCTGGATCTGTAAAGTCCTCACTCAGGTACCCTTCGTGATGCACACGAAAATTTCTGGCTTCGTGAGGGTCCTTGCATTATCAGCAGTGAAGGTAATGTCATGCCTCCCTATTTCTTTGAGAAGGGTCTTAGGATGAATGCTGACACCTACATCAATGCCCCCGTTTTGAAGCCTTAGATGGACACGGTGGCCCCACAACACCATCCACTCTGTCAAGAAAGCGGATCACACGGTGATGGCCCAACTAGACAAAATCATGGTGGCCAAGGCCTGTGCTTCTTTTCGTACTCGACTCGAGAATGTTGTAGCTAATAATGGAAACTACAATGACTAAATCAAAATTCACCTTTTCTCTTTTTAATTTATGAACCCTATACCAGTAAAAAATATCACGTTTGTACTATTTTGTCACATTGATTCGCATTCTCGCGCAATTCTGGCCTTAATTACCCGTTTCATGATTTTTCAGGATGTATGAATGATAAGTATTTTGGTCGTTGAGGTACAGCTTGCGCCACGCTGACGAGGGCCAACATCCCGAAACGCGTACGTAGTTGGCTTTTCTTGATTAATCAAAAATGGGTATTTGGCCAATTCTGGAATAATTGAAAATCAACGAATAGTTGATATTTATTCCGATAGTTGGCGTAAGCCATCAGCAACTTTCAGTTGCCCGATAAGGAGATGCCCTTTTTTTAATTTATGAACCTTATCTCAGTACAATATCACATTTGTACTTTTTTTCACACATATATATTAAGAAAAAGACATCTACTTATCGTGCAACTGAAAATATATATTAATTTGTATATATTATATGATGCAATTTGAAGCAGAATGATAAATAATAACGGATAAATTCATCTCTATCTTGAATTTTAGGAATTTTTAATTGTATTTCCAACGAGGTTTTAAGATAATATCCTGGAATTTTTATTTCTTCCCCTTTTGAGATCATAAAGAATCGCTGACAACATCAGTTCAACTCGCAACAGTTCCCGAGTTGTGACCCCCATACACATTTATAAAATTCGCATCGCATTCTTATACAAATTTATGCGCATTATTAACTGGAGAATGCACAGATATATATATTTTAAAAAAGCTGCGATTATATATTTAGTAAATATAGAGTAAAATAGAATAATTTTAAAATATATGAGATATATAGCATTTGAATATTTTCTTCGATATATGGCCCTCCTTAATCACTGATCGAATAGGATATATTTTTATCTTACTCCTTTTTGGTAGCTTACCAAAGCCTGACTCTTAAAAAAAAGAGAGAGAGAAAAAAAAAACAATAAATAAATCATAACATATATCAAATTTTTAAAATTAAAAATGAACATGATAAAATTGATCAGCTTCTTTATTGGACTGAGGGTAAGATATTATATAGGTTTCAATAAATTTTATTCAATATAAAAAAGGAGCTTAATACACTAAAATCTTGATAAGGAATATCCTTTAGGTTCCAAGAAAACATGCACTCACAATAAATTTGTTCGAAATAAAGCTAAAACTATCTTATAAATGTTCACTGATCTCTTACTACAGGATATTCAACACATTTAGCCGTTAGGGGGTTAAAATAGAAGTTAAAGAGTTAATATAGGGTCAGATGTGCCTAAGAAAACTAAATTAATATGGGTAAAAACAACAAGTGATTTTCCCAACAAATAAAAGACAAAAACTAAAAAAAAAAAACGGAGTTTACTGTATTTAGCTTTTATTCGTGATTTATAATAATTAAGATCCATTGGTTTTGCAAACATAAAAAAACTACATTGTGATCTAGATATTTCTCTGTACTGTTTATTCCAAGCTCTATTTTACCGAACTATATATGGCGTGTAATCGAAATATAGATTTGATCCTGAAAAATATTCTAATTTAATAAAATAAAATTCGGAGAATCAACGTAAAATCTGCAAATTAAGTGCTTCTGTGAATTAAAAGCCAAATTTAAAAGAACTTTATGTTAAAGCACATTGAGATTCTAAAAAAAAAATATGCAAAGAGATAATTGAAAATATTAGGTATAAAAAGGAAAATAAAAATGCAAATATGAAATTAAATAAAAGTTAAATATTTCTTAGGAATAGTGGCGTGCTATTGCTTGTTAAAGCTAACTGAACATGGCAAGATCGTCAAACCATATCTATTTGGAGCCAATGATTTTAGATAAGAATCATTTTAAAATTTTCAGGAAAGATTCGGAACTTGGAATTAGTCGTCCAGATACGATCGACATAGAAGTTAGTGACTATGATACAGAAGATATTTATGCCTGCAAAGTAATGCCAATAAATGAAAGAACTCGGCAAGATGTAAGTTTGCATTTAATATTGAGACATGAAAACATCGCACGAGCCTATTTCTTCTTCGAAAATCCACCAAAAAGTTTTCTGATAATGGAGATTTGCGACGAAACGCTCCGAACCTATGTGGAACAACAAATAATGTATCCAAATTTTCGAAGAATGATTGCACGTCAAATTGGAAAGGCTCTTTTATATCTTCATCAAGATGCATTGGTTATACATATGGATATCAAACCAGAAAATATACTCATGAAGGGGCATGTAGTTAAATTAATTGATTTTGGGTATTCTTTCAAGATGAATTTCCCTAATATGAAATGTACCGACTCCTGTGGAGGAACTGTCCATTATATATCTTCTCAACGCATCAGAAAATTGCCAATTGGGCCTGAGGAAGATACTTGGGCTTTTGCTTGTGTCCTGTACTTCTTGATAACCAAGGAATTCGCATGGACCGGAAGCAACCTAGTTAACATCTGTAGGAATATCTTTCATAAGCCTTTTAACCCCCCAAAAGATGCTACATTAGCAGAGACTCAAATCCTTACAAATATTTTTCAGAAAGATCCAAGACTACGTAGAAGTCTCTCAGAAATTCTTAGGCACCCTTATTTCACACAAGAATATTATTATTTGTAATTTGAATTTCTTTGTTTATTATCTAGACTAAGTAATTCATATAAAACTAGCTTAATATTTAGTTGTTTAATTGATATATTTGACAAAACGAATTGTTTGAAAGAAATCAGGTTAATTTTAATAAAGTTTAATTTACAGCCACTTCTATCGTATGTTTTCAATTATTATATATATTAATAATATTCTCTTATACACACATGCTTCAACCAATTTTATTTTTTTAAACTAAACATGCCGTTGCTTTTAAATGTAAACTTATATATTCAACGCGCCATCAGAATTCGGAAATATAAACTCTTGTTTTGTCAAAAATATAAATAGTTTATACTTCCGAATATTCAACACAAAGCTTTTAGTTGGATGTTAGATATTTTGTGTCCTGTTTTAGTTATTCATGACAATGACTTAAATCTTAATGAATTGTGTTGATGTGAGTGTGACTATAGTTATAGTAGAAGCTCCAACTTAGATTATTGCCTTTTAACTCCATATTTTAAGCGATATTAACACGTATTGGGTGCGCAAGTATGACTCCGCATTTTTTTACAGTTAGAAAATTTGAAATGAAAATGAAAATAATTACCATTGTTAGATACATGTTTCCATAATTTGGGTAGTTTATGGATCACATCAAAGAAAGTATTTATTTCGAAGCAATCCATTCACCAAGCCAATTTTCAACTTCTTGGCGATTCGGGAAGCGCTGGTCAGCCAACCCATGTGCAATCGATCGGAAGAGGTGATAATCCGATGGAGCGATATCTGGCGGATCTGGTGGATTAAATTGGCGAAACCGCTGGGAGGGTTCACCACTGATGAGCCAAGCCCTCCCAATATATTTTTTCATCGCAGTAAGGACAGTAGAAGTTCGTTTTATGTATAAAAGAAACATTCGCGCTTTTAAATCCTTTTATTTTATATATATAGATGGCGCGTTATTGCTTTGTGTTAATTTATGCCTAACTGGCCTTGTCTTTATAGATTGCAGAAGAGCATTGCTCGAAGCAAATATTTGAATGTAATTCTACTGTCCTATAAGATTATGTCCATAGTTTACTTGAAAACCATTTCTAAGATTCCATTCTTCAGTGTAGCATATAAAAGCAGAATGATCCAATACAGTATTAGAGCTCTGAAAAGCGGTCTGGTGGATTAAATTGGCGAAACCGCTGGGAGAGTTCACCACTGATGAGCCAAGCCCTCCCAATATATTTTTTCATCGCAGTAAGGACAGTAGAAGTTCGTTTTATGTATAAAAGAAACATTCGCGCTTTTAAATCCTTTTATTTTATATAGAACTTATCATCATCACAAAAAAAAAAGCGGAAGAAGAAATACAACAACAAAGAAAAGAAACAACAGGAAAAGAGGACTTTTTTTAAATTCAAAAATTATAGATATTTGTTTGTAAAAATAGTAATAATCTTGTGTTATATATATAATAAGCTGTATTTAAATAAAAATATGCTGATTAAAATGAGTAAGTAAGTTTTGATATTTTAAAGACATAAGACAATTGCAATTTTGGTAGAATAATATTATGCAAAAATATTAAATACATGACATAAAATATTTTTGCGCAGTCGACGACAGGATTTCCTATGCAAATTTATCTTCGAGAAAAAAAAGTATTTTAAAACTGACAATAATTTTAACAAACTAGAAAAATATAGTGGAAGTAAGAATGCAATAAAGATTGATAGTTTGTTGAGATTGTATGAACTTGAAACTTCTGAAAGTAAGAATGAACGAATAAATAATTTGAGATACTATTTATCTGGAGATGCTTTAGAATTTTTTTGATTAGGAAATTTTAACAAATACTAATATAAACTGTTGGGAAACTGTAAAAAAAAAAGTTAAAATTAAGATTTGGATCTTGTACCTCCAACCCTAACGTGTTAGTAGCTCACAGAAAAGTACGTGTAACTGAAACATTTGATGACTATTTCAAGGATAAACTAAGATTATTAAATCAAGCCTGCTTAAAGAAAGAAGAATGGGTTCTTATGCACCAATAAAGATACTCGTCTTCCTTTGCCTTGTTATTATCGTATAAGAATGGGTTCAGTTGTTAACAGATGGTTTGCCTTTAGACTAGAGAAGTGTTTTTTCATCAGCACAACCTAAAGAACCAGAAAAATGGGTACAGGTCGCTCTTTCAGTGGAGCACAACAGACAACAGAATAAACAAAGAAAAATGCTTAAGCCTAGAGTATGCACGGTTGTCAACTCTGAAATGCCAGCTGTAATTTGTCCATACTGGTGTCCCATTTGCAAGAAAAAGGGCTAACGAATTAAACATTGGTTAAAAGACTGTCCTGATTATGATTCGCAATAAAAGTTTAAAAGAAGCGTCTCACAATTCCGACAGCAACAATCAAGTACTGCTGCAGTTAGTTCACCTTTAGATAATGAAGAAGTAAATACAGTATGCCTATCAGAAAACAGTTTATTATACAGATTGATTGATTTTAAAATACTAATAAATGGGTATTCTGTGCATGCTTGCATGGACAATGGTGCCACAATATCTCTAATAAGCTTGAAATTACTCAAGAAGTTGAAATTGCAGTTAAATAGTGATACACCCATTCAAATTCAGCAAGTTGATACCTTGACTAGAACATTTGGTTATGTCAATGTCAATTTACAGATTCATAATGTGTCAAAGAAAGTTAAACTTCACATTTTAAAGGGATTAAAGTATCAGATTCTCATTGGTCTAGACATAGCTTAAATGTTTGAAATTAATGTTGATACAAAAGACAACTGGCATACATTAAGCAGCCAGAAGTAAATACCAGTTGTGGTCAAGTTATTTTTTAGAAAAGTCTCATCAAAAAGAATTGGATAGTCTGCTGCTAAACTATAATCATGTTTTTAGCCAGCATCAAACAGATATAGGAAAGATTTCAATTCAGCACCAAATTGTTACAAAAGATCATCCTCCAATAAGTTTAAGACCATACAGAAGACCAATTTTAGATGAAGGTCTAATCAGAGAATCATCTTCACCATGGGCATTTCCTACAGTGTTGGTTTAAAAAAAAATGGAACTAAAAGACTATGTATATACGATAGAGAACTAAATAAAAGCACAATTGATAATAAACAACCTCTACCACTTATTCAAGGCATATTTGATATATTACATGGATCATAATATTTCACTACACTTGATATAGCTTGGGGCAATTGGCATGTCCAAATGCACTATGATTCTGTTAATAAAACCACATTTGTGACGAATAATGGGCATCATGAGTTTTGGTGATGCCGTTTGGTTTAAAAAATGCACCATCCACTTTCCAAAGAATTATTCAATTTGTTCTTGGATATCTTCTGTGGAAGGGTACTTGCTCTTTCCAGGAAGATATCTTCATTTATTCATCATGTTTTACAGCACATAGATTTACTAAAGCAAGTATCTGAAAAAAATCTCAAGTTCAACGTAAAGCTCAAGTTTAAAAAGTTTTCATTTGCTCAACAAGAAGTCAAGTATCTTGGTCATGTGATAGAACATAATCGAATTAAACCTGATCCTGAAAAAAGTAAATCAGCAACAGAGTTCCATCGCCCAACAACAGTAAAAGGAATACGAAGATTTATAGGAATAGCAAATTATTACAGAAAATTCATTCCAAGATTTGCTGAATTTGCCACCCAGATTCTTCACAAATCTTACTCAAAAGAATAAATTATTTCAATCGACTCCACAAGTTGAAAAGTCCTTTTCAGATATAAAAGCATAATTGACATCCAAGCCAATACTCTCAACTTTCAATCCAGATTTGCCATTCAAAATTTATACTGATGCGTCTGCAGTTATTTTGCGGGCATTTTAGCTCAAGAAATCTCTGAGAAGAGCATGTCATTGCTTCTTAATCAAAGGAGTTACTTAAGCACCAACAAAACTATTCAGCTTATGAATTGGAATGCTTTGCAGTTATACAGGCTATTGACTATTTTGAAGTTTACCTGGAGAACAAGCCTTTTCAGGTGATTACTGATCATTTTGCATTACAGTGACTATTTAATGTCAAAGAGCCCAAGTCTAAGTTTTTCAGGTAGATAGTCTATTTATAAACAAAGACCATCATCATAATACATATATCAGGAAATAAACAATTACATGTTAATGCTTTATCTAGAGCTCCAGTAATAAATCATGTTTCCATATCAGATTTACAACACCATCAGCAACAGGCAGATCTCAGTTTTGTGAAAAACCTTTTAAATAATGAAAATACTCTGATGGTTAAAACATAGGGGACTTCTCAGAGCTGTAGTACCTGAATCGTTTAAGCAGCAAATTCTTGAAGAATACCATGATAATATGAGTCATATATCAATCAATAAAACCATCAAGTTAATTTGCCCTTTCTTTTGATGGCTTAATATGTTACAGGAAATTAAAGCATAGGTGAGATCCTGTTCAACATGTTAATTAACCGAAGTTAGGCATCAACCAACTTTAGTGGTGTTAATAACCCCTGACTCCGAATTACATCCGATGCAGTTGATTGGAGCAGATACAATAGTAATGGGGTCAGCTGCCAGCAATACAAGACATAATTGCACTCAAGGTTTTGTGGATCATCTGACCAGATATTTTTGGGAATTCCCTACTGCAAAAAATACTGGACAAACCATAGTGCAATATTTCACTACCCTGCTGCAAACCTCATTGCCAGTCAAATGTGTCTTGACTGATAATGGAAATAATTTTGTTTCAAAATAGTTCAACAAGTTACTCAAGACCCACAATATCAAACATACATATACAACACCATACCATCTTCAGTGTAATGGATTGTGATAAAAAAAAGTGAATGGAACCCTGATGACAAGATTGAGAGCTGCACTGCATGACAACCCGAAAGTCAAATGGTCGACTCTTCTACTTAAAATGGTAGAGAATTACAACAACACTTCACATGACATCACTGGATTTACTCCGTTCTTTCTGCTCTTTGGTTATCACCATCAGCCACAGATTTCTGATTATCCTGCATCAATCAAGGTGGAAGATGCGAGAAACTTGGCAATACTCAGAACCAGACAACATAGAAACAGTTGGAAGGAAAGACATAATTCGATGCATCTGACAATATCATTTGAAGTCGGTGATCTTGTCCTTTGAAGAATTCCATTCAATGATCCGAGATTGATCAAGACGTCTCCAAAGTATGTAGGCTACTTCAAGGTTGTGAATAAATTTTTCAAATGTAACCAATGAATTGGTTGCAATTGACCAAGAGAGCATAATGAAGTGGTTGCATTTGACCAAGAGAGCATACGAATACATATTTCTCAATTCAAGACATTAATTCCAAGAGAATAAATTCTTCAAAGCGGGATAATGTCAAGAGTCATCAGTGAAAAAAAAAAAACATAGACCCTATCATCACAAAAAAAGGCGGAAGAAGAAAAACAACAACAAAGAAACAACAGGAAAGGAGGACTTTTTGTTATTTAAAAATATTCGATATTTGTTTGTAAAAATAGTAATAATCTTGTGTTATAATAAGCTGTATTTAAATAAAAATATGCCGATTAAAATGAGTAAATATTTTTGATATTTTAAATACATAAGACAATCGAAATTTTGGTAGTATAATACTATGCAAAAACAGTAAATAAATGACAATATTAAAAACTCTTTGCTCTGTATGTTAACTAAACGTTTGCAAAAAAAAAAAAAATCCTAATAATTTGTGAAAACTTTTAATATATTATATTTATAATTTGTAAAAGTCAAAATCTGTATATTAACATTTGTATTTACTAAATAATTTTTAAAATAGTGGTTTCATTCATTATTCAGCACTTATTTTATGTAGTTACATAAGTGGGTTGAATCAACACACACACAACCCGTCTAGTTAGGTGAAAAAAAATCACCCGTCCAGTTATAAGGGTTATTTGGGAAATAATTTTGTAAAATGTTTTTTGATAAATTATATTTCATTATGCCCAGCTTCTCGCATGTATTTAATTAGGTATAATTTGACATAATAAATAATTGCAAAACTTGTCATCTGCTGTTTTAAATACTTAAATAATAATTGAAAAAAAAAATGTTTTTTTTTTTTTACAGATCCACCGTAAGCATGGTATCTACAAAAAAAAAAAGAGAGAAAGAGCTGAGGAAAAGAGCATCGAGAGTTGAATCGAGATTTGACGGAGTGGTTCGCTTTCATATGCACCTTAGATGGCCGGCCTTCCGACTTGTCTCATTTGCCACGAAAAACTCGCACACAATAAAAGCTTTGTGCCCAAACATTTCCGGGCGAAATATTAATAGTTGAGGTCATGAATTTGTTAATCAAGGTTGTTAATATCATCTTTTTAAAGGCACTCTACCATCGTCAGTTTAAAGAATTCTTAAACGAAATTGAGACTCAAGTATTCCGACCTCTTTCATAATAATAAACTGCGATGTCTTCCCAAATGTAAAGTGTTGAAACGTTTTGCTTTTTGTGCTTGAATGAAATAAATACATCCCTAAATGAAAAAAAAAGCATTAATCACCCTGAATTAGAGAACGCCAAATGGTTGCACAATTTTTACTTTAAGGTGAATATCACAGCGAAATTGAATGAGATGAATCTAAAACTGCAAAAAAAGGGAAACCCAGCCTATGTTTTAGTAGAATAATTTGTTTGCTTTGAAGGAAAATTAATTCTTTTCGCAGAAGATATTCAGAGCGGTAAATTACATTATTTTCAATTTCTGAGCAATATCGTGATAAAACCAGTGCAAATGTTGACAGGAATTACTTCAGCACAGTTATAAAAAAAATAAAGATGAATTTTCTAACAGATTTGAGCAATTCAAAACCGACAAAGCCACTCTAGCATTCATAGTAAATCCTCTCCACACAAAAATTATCGAAATCCTAATTGAGCCATTTGTAATTTATACTAGATCTCAAGAAACGCATTTGATCGATTTAAAAAGTAAAGATTTGTGGAGTGGAAATTCAACAGAGTTGAAAAACAAGTTGGAAGGGTTGGAGGTCCAGAAATGTATGTAGGTAACGCAACAAAAGTAGACAGCTTCAAATGAAATGCCGCGAGTTAAGGTACTTATATTCGACGCATGGAATAGTCTTCCAGATTGCTACAGTGAGATGTAGTTGGCATTTGGAGTGCTGACTATCTTCGGATCGACATATTCGTGCAAAAGAGCGTTCTCTTGCATGAATATAATCAAAAGTAAAGTAAGAGAGAAGCCAAATAACAAATAAAATTCTAGAGTCGTGTTTGAAACTTAAAACAAGTTATGAGCCAAATTTCTCCAAACTTTCTAAAACCATGCAAAGCCATCGCTCCCATTGAATTAGTTTGCTCATTTGTTTGTTTTTGAATTACAAGTTACTGTTGTAATTAAATGTTTAAAAGTTTTAATTTTTTACTTAAATAACATAGGTAATTATCTAATATGTCATATGCCATATAGGGTGACCCATAAGTCCCGAATCCTTTTATTTTTTATATTGATAATTAAACGACAAACTAGAATAAAAACTATAACTATTTTATTATACGAGGGTGAGTAGAAAAGTAAGGTCTCCTATTTTTTTTTTCATAGTAAAACACATTTAGCAGAAGGGTGTGGGTTCGATTCCCGCCCCTGGACACTTTTTATTTTTCCGTTCGCCATTACTCTTCATGTTTCACCTTTCCATACTTCATCCTTAAAGTTAGAAATGTCGCTATTTCTCTTTGAAAATAAATTTCGATTTTTACAAAAGAAACATTCGCGGTATATTTGCAATTTTCGTTTTACAAAACACATTTAATCACAACTTTTTATACATCATTGGAAAGGTTGGACACTTTGCTATTTTTACATAGTCGCCTTGATGCTCAATCACTTTTTTCATCCTGTCAACCAACTTTGTAATTCCGGTGTTGTACCACTCTCCCGCCGCCTCTTTGAGCCACTTGTCGACCCACCTGGCGGACACCTTTCTGTAGCCGAGGGTCTCAGACACAATCTTGTGCACCGAGAAGTGGCTGCAATCTTCATTCAGGCCATTCTCGATCTCTTCAAGGGTTATCCGCCGGTTTGCGCGCACCATTTCGTCGATTCGAGCCACGATTGATTCCGGCAAACTCGGCCGCCCAGACCGCTGTTCATCGTGGACGTTTAT
The DNA here is from genome assembly GCA_030710605.1 of Cordylochernes scorpioides. Classification (NCBI taxonomy): domain Eukaryota; kingdom Metazoa; phylum Arthropoda; class Arachnida; order Pseudoscorpiones; family Chernetidae; genus Cordylochernes; species Cordylochernes scorpioides. Next base: position 70,297,664 of record CP092865.1, read on the forward strand.
CCGCCCCTCATTAAACTCCCGGCACCATTTCCGCACATTTTTGATGTCCATGCACTTCTCACCATACACTTCCACTAACTGACGGTGAATTTCGACAGGAGAATTATTTTTCGCATTTAAAAAGTGTATAACTGAGCGCAACTCGCACGCCGCGGGAGAGTGGTACAACACCGGAATTACAAAGTTGGTTGACAGGAAGAAAAAAGTGATTGAGCATCAAGGCGACTATGTAGAAAATAGCAAAGTGTCCAACCTTTCCAATGATGTATAAAAAGTTGTGATTAAATGTGTTTTTCTATGAACAAAAAAATAGGAGACCTTACTTTTCTACTCACCCTCGTAGGTAAGAAACTAGTTATTTTTCAAATTTATTTAAATTTAATAGTTATTCAAAATGTCCTCCATTTGCTTCCAAACACAATATAGGTCTTTTAGGGACACTTTGACAAACACAGCACATAAACCCGCATCAAGAAGATTAAATTCTTCTTTTAGTGCAATTTTTCTTTATTTCTACTTAGAGCGCTATGTTCCCCTAGGGACACTTGCACTTTAAAAATAAACAAAATTTTTAAAGAAGAGAAAGAAAGATATTTTAAATATATACAGAATTAGTATGCAAGTTAGTTTTAGAAGAAAATATAAAAAATATATATATCAACACAATTTATATATGTACAAAGGGTTGGTAAGCAAATTTAGTTAAATGAAATCAAATTGTAAAGTATTGTGTTTATTCGAGAAAAGCAATTTACAGATTAAAAAATAGGTTTTAAAAAATATTTCATAATGAAAATATGCTAGATATTATATAGAGAATTATTCAGTTAAATAAATACTAAAAAGAGTTAATTACCAAATAAAAGCGTTCCAATGGAATTTAGTAGTTTATGTAAAACATATGGTTCTTGAATCAAAAGAATGTCAGGTGGGTCATTTCTAGTGTTGGCCTGTAGCTCACTTATCGCCGTAAAACTTTTTCTTACATTTTGTTGAATACATCTCACATTTTCAACCATATAGGAAATTAATCTATTAAAGATTGAGCTTCAAATTGTATTTGATACATCATTTTCCTCGTATATTTGTGAATATTGTGTCCTTTAGATAATTCTGTCTATTTGTGATTTGTAAATCGGGCATTCACTTGAATTGGATTTATGGTTTGTAGAAAGGTTTTTAAATTAAGGGTACTTAGAGCAATTGTGACAATTTGGTGCTTCAGTACAGTTGTGGCTACCCTGTACACCGCATATTTTACATATTTTAATGTTTTGGCAGTCTTTTGTTTTGTGGTTCGGATTAAATTCGAAACAATTTTGTCATTGTCTTACAAATATTCTGTCTTGTGTAGAACATCGCTCAAAATCGGTGTATATCTCATTACCCATTTTTCTTAGAATTTGGTAAACTTAAGGAGTTACTCTTAATACTATATTGTGATCAGGAGAGTTAGGTCTCATTGTAAATAGAACCTTTATTTCATTTTCCAAATTTTCTAGATCAGAAATAAATCTGCATATGGTTTGAACGAAGTTTGCCGTATCTGTAATTTTGGATACGTTTTTGACTACTATAGTTGGATCTCTTAGTGTCGGTTTGTAAATTTTTCTAATCAATTTTAAATATTCTGATTTGTTTAATTCATCCAGTAGTATTTTATTATCAGTTTGGTTTGGAACCTTTATAATTACAGACTTTTTAGCGCTTATAATTTTATTAATCTTAATGTTTTACCATTTTCTCTGACATTTTTAATATTATTAGAAAATTTTTGAAGTGCATCAGAATTAGGTACACCATCATTTAAAGCCACAATTAAAGTAGATTCATCTTTGAATGACTGCTGTTTTATTTTAATTAGTTCTGCCTCCTGTCGCACAACTTGAGCATAGGAAGGTGTCTGTCTCGGAATCTCTTTAAGAACTTTATCTAGTTTATTATCTATAGCCTTTTCTATTGTGTCGGTCAAACTATCTATTGTATATTATTTATTTAACTCAGATATAGAATCGATTCCATTTTTTGCTTGGTTAATCATTGAAGATAAGTAAGTTATATCATATTTTGTTATATTTTTTTGATTTGTTTTAAATTTGTTATCAAAATATATTAATATTCCATCGAGTTTAACATCTATTGATTTCAAAATACAATCCATGTCTTCTGTCCAAAATAAAAAAAAAGTAGAATCTTATTGAAGTGATATTAATACTATACTTATGATATAAATAATTTAGGACAGAAAGATATATAAGGTAATATTAAATTTAATAGAGGAAAGAAAAAAAGTACTTAGCTTAACGAGACGAGCGAAGCAAAACACGTCCGCACAGTTGGCTTCAGAAGCCATATCTATTGTGTATAGTGCAATTTTAATTTGCTTTAAGGTCTTGAGTTTTCGATGAAAAACATTATCTTTTAAATAACCCCACAAAAAAAAAATCTGCCGGAGTAAGATCCGGTGACCGCGCAGGCCAATCAATGGGTCCACGGCGCCCCATCCATCTGTGAGGGAACTTTTCATTGAGAAATGTTCTAACAAAGTTTGAGTAATGGGCGGCTGCACTATCCTGCATGAAGTAAATGTAAGGACTGACTATTCCTTCCGAACAAATTACACCCCAAACAGTTAAGCCAGGAAAATTAACTTCCTTCTCAATTTCTACCTGTGGATTTTCTGAAGCCCAATAAACACAATTATGTCATTCAGTTTTAAAATAGCTTCATCAGTCTGGGTATTTTTAGCTCTTGAAACAGCTCTTTGTTGATATTTGAGGACTTGCTTTTAAATATGCTTTAACTAGGTTTATATTAGTTTCATAGGTAGCAGAGTGTGATCTTCCTGATCTTAAGGGAGATCTGCCACACTACCGGTAGTGTCAAAATTTCAAATTATTCTTGTTACTGTTGATTTAGAATGAGCAAAAGACTCAGAATGCTTTGACCATCAACGTCGTAGAGTTGTGAAACTACCATGCTGATAATAGAGTTTGTGATAATTTCAATTCTTTCTTTAATATTGAGGGATGACATTTTCTGAATTAAACTTGGATGGAATCTGAACACACATATGTTAAAATTAGACAATGATTATAAATAATTTATTTGTTAATTTAAAAAAAAATGGCATCAGATTACAGGCCACCCTGTATATATTGTAGCGTGGAAATCAGGTCTTGGAATATCTTAAGATGTAAAAATATTTATTGATGACGTCACGGCGACTAGTCGACAAATATTAACAAATCAACCAAACTATCTACAGCTAGGTATCTTGAACAAGCAGGTAAAGAAATATTTCCAAGATGATTTTACAAATACAGAGTAATATATACTCTATAACAAAAAAATCGACGCACCAAGAAGCAGTTATCCGATTTATATGAAAATACGTATACAGAGAGGTTTAGATCAAACATGCAAACGATTGAAATTTGGTGGCAGAATTATGCCAAACAAGAGCTCCAGCGCATCTGAACTGCGCATCCAGCACGAGCATTCTAGACTCAATATTCGGCGCGGCACGAGCTGATTTTCAGAATTTCCGTTCAATATTTTAGCAGTACGCCTATTTCAACTGTATCAATGCCTCGCTGAAAGATTCGTGCTCATTACAAACATATGTCAGAGTTTGAAACTGGTCGTGCCATTGGATTGAAAGAGGCTGGTTGGTCTAATGGACTAATCGCGCGACATCTGTGTCGAAGTGATGCGGCTATTAGGCGATGTTGGCAAAAGTGGGTCAACAACGAAAGTATGCAACGTCAGGACGGCAGCGGTCGACCAAGGGCAACAACAGAACGGGAGGACAGAGCAATTGTCAGAATGGCTGGCGCAGCACCGGAATCCACGTTTACTACCATCCAACGTGTGACCGGCACACAAGTGTCCAAAATGACCATCAACAGGCGACCGAGAGAGCGGAATTTAAGAGCTCGCCGACCGTTACGATGCCTACCCCTCACACCCGTGCACCGACAATTCCGACTACAGTGGTGTCGGGAGCGATCAACTTGGAACTGCGCTGACTGGGGGCGTATAGTCTTTAGTGACAAGTCCCGTTTCTTACTGTGTCCTGACGACCGTCGCAAACGTGTCTGGAGACGTCCTGGGCAGCGTCTGGATCCTGGCCTTACTGTCGAACACCACACAGGTCCACAACAAGGCGTTATGGTCTGGGGTGCCATTTCATTTGATAGCAGGACCCCATTGGTAGTCATTCCTAGCACCCTGACAGCACAACGGTACGTAGATGACATTCTACAGCCTGTTTTGTTGCTGTTCCTATCACATCACCCCGGGCTTACTTTTCAACAAGATAATCCCCGGCCACACACGGCATGTGTTACTATGGATTGTCTTCAATCTTGCCGAACTCTTCCGTAGCCAGCAAGGTCGCCTGATCTCTCGCCCATAGAGCACATCTGGGACGTGATGAGAAGGTGATTGCAACCATCCCGGAATGTTGACTATTTAGCCCGACAGTTGGAGACAATTTGGAAAGAAATCCCGCAGCACACGATCCGTAATCTTAATCAGTCCATGACACGCCGGGTGGCAGCCTGCATCCAGGCCAGTGGGGGACCAACGACATATTGACATTCTCAATTTGTGACGATCAAACTCTTAAATAAAACAATTAATTGTTCTGAAATTTTAATAGGTTTTTCCCCTATACATGCTCTTTATATACACCAATTTTCGTCCTAATTTGACAACTCCTTCTTAGTGCGTCGATTTTTTTGTTATACAGTGTATATTTTTATAATCTGTTGAATATTTTCATTGAATAATATTGAATTAAATAATATATTATTTCTTCGCCACAATATTATCTAATTTGTTGTTAAAAATACTGAAAATATATTAATAAATATATATTTTTCTTATGAACAAATATATTCATTAAATTTTATTGCCATCTATCGTTAAAATTTTACACAAATAAATTTACTGGCAATGCGTTTCTTTTAAAAATCATCAAATATTATCTCTACAGACCTTACTGCAATGATATGAGTTATTGAATGAGAGGGCTTGGCTCATCAGTAGTGAACCCTCTCAGCGGTTTCGCCAAATTAATCTCTAGACCTCTCTACTATTGTATTGGACTGGTTTTGTTATATACCCTGCTTTTTCTATGGAAGGCAGCTAAGCTGCCTTGATGATATTTAAAAGAAACGCATTGCCAGTAAATTTATTTGTGTAAAATTTTAAATATATTTATGTTATTCTTTTGTAAACCTATATATCTTTATCTATATATATAAAAATGAATGTATGTGTGTGTGTGTGTCTGTTTGTCCTTTATGCCTGACCAAACCACTCATTGGAACGCCATGAAACTTTGCGAAGTTATTTAGTATAGTACTGGGAAGGTTTCTAGCAAATAAAATTTTTGAAATTACTTTTCGCTTTAAAATAATCAAGATATATATTTAATTTATCTGTTATAATTCAACAATCTGCTCTAAATATTATCATGATGATACGATGATTTTGTAATGTAGAAAATTAGGAAAGACAAAATTCAGGATGACACGGCAATTTATTTGAGACAAGAATAATGATACAATTCCAAGGCAAGATACTATTCCTTTAACCTCCAATTACCTAGGGAACCAATTAATATTGATTTTATTCAACTTATCGAGTATTTTTCAAGGGACCGGGAAAAAATGTTCACTTTATCGAGAGATTCGTTAGACAAACCTTTACTCGGGTAAAACCCGGGCGAAGCCGGGTACGTCCGCTAGTATCTAATAATAATCATATATTTATAAAATCACTTATTTGGCTGTTCTTTTTTGTAACACCGACCCACAACATGGTAGCAGAGCGTGGTTAGTTGCATAAAAAAAAAACGAAAAGTAAGTGAAACCAAGATGGCGTCGTCTTCCCAAGCTCTTGCCCTGAACATCGAGAAGCTCACCGGCAGCAATTATCGATCATGGAAGTTTAACATGAAGATGTTTCTGACCGAAAGAGGATTATGGGAATGTGTAATTAACGAAAAAACGATCGACGCTGATGAGAATCAAAGAAAATAGGAGAAGACAAAAATTAAACAAAAAAGGCACTGGCAACGATTGCTCTATAAATTTCTACAGAGCAACAAATACACATTATCGACTGTAAGACTGCAAGAGAAGCCTGGACGACCCTGGAACAAATATTTGAACCGAAATCAAGAGCGCGAATTCTTCAACTCAAGAAACAATTCGTGAACATTAAGTTCATCGAAAAATAAAATATGAAAATTACCTATCAAGATTGAAGACCTGCAGTGATCATCTCAGAGAAGCGGGATGTGAAGTAAAGGATGAAGATCTGGCATACTCTATGCTAGCTGGACTACCAGACTCCTATGATGGGATTATAATGAACTTTAGAAACATGACGGATGATGAGTTCACGTCATCCAAGGTAAAGCAGGTCCTGCTAACGGAACACGAGAGGAGAACAACCAAAAAATAGGATTCATTCAAGGAGGTGCTTACAGGTGAACAAATATCAAAATAACAGCAGCACCAACAGTCGAAGAAAATGCTACCGATGCGGGAAGATCGGTCACATCGCCACCAACTGCCGAGGAATGAAACAAACAACTACTGGGAACCGCGATAATCATCATTATCAGAGGAAGGTAAACAGATCAGATATCTTACTGGCTGCACTCAATCTAACGAGCGACGAGGATTCGTGGCTACTGGAAAGCGGAGCAACCAACCATGTATGCAGAAACAAAGACTTGGTCGTTGACCTTCGGGAGATGTCATCTGATCCTATCATGACTGCGAGTGGGACAACTGAGGCCTAAGGATATGGACACATATTTCTCCAGACGTCTATCCATAATGAAAGTATCGAAATCAAGCTAAACAATGTGCTATACGTCCCCAATGTGCGAAGGAATCTGCTGTCAGTCTCCAAGATAGAAGAAAACTGCAGCCGCGTGACCTTCCGCAATATGGTATCTCGCGTTTTCAACCCAGAAAACAGGATTATAGCGGAAGCGACAAATGTAAATGGCTTCTACATTGTGAAAGGTAAGACCTTAAACTCCAGTAAAACAGCATTTAATAGTGAAAGTGACCATTTTCAGAACAATTCCTTTAGAACGTGGCATCAAAGGTTATGCCATATTGGCAGTAACGCCATTGAAAAGATGGCGCGGGAGGAGCTGGTAATAGGCTTAGAAATTTCCTCTAGAGACAAAGGCCTATGTGATGATTGTTGTATCGCCAAATCCACTAAAGCGTCGCAAAAACCTAGGCAATATTAGATCAAGACGGACCTTGGAGCTTATCCACACAGATATTTGAGGTCCAATGCCGGTAAAATCAACTGGAGGCCATATATACTTTCTATCTTTTGTTGATGATTTCTCAAGAAGGATTACTGTGTATTTTCTGAAAAACAAAAATGAAGTATCAAAACATTTCGATATCTATAGAGCCACTGTAGAGAGACAAACTGGTAATAAAATTAAAGTGTTACGATCGGATAATGAACTTGAGTTTTGCAATAGAGAATTCCAAGACAAACTACAAAAACCTTGGAAAAAACATGAACGCACGAACGTGTATTCTCCGCAAATGAACGGTGTGGCAGAACGTGTAAATCGAACACTTTTAGATATGGCCCGCGCTCGTTTACATAGCGCTAATCTCCCCCAAAGATTTTGGGCAGAGGCGGTAAATACAGCTGCTTGCATCAAAAACAAATGTTATAATAGTGCTCTAAAAGACAAAGTACCTGATGGACTTTGATTAGAAAGAAATCATAGTGTAAGACACCTAAAAGCATTTGGATGTTAGGCATATAGCCATATGCCAAGAGAAAGAAGGCGAAAATTAGACAATCGGGCATGTAGATGTATTCTGGTAGGATACTCCACTCAAACACGTGGATATCGTCTCTGGTGCCCAGAATCACAAAAGGTGATTGAAACAAAACATGTTAGATTCGATGAGTCTAAAATTGGACTAATGTGGACCAAAATAGTCGAAGAGACAGAACCGGAAAGATACAACCACGTTTGGCTAGAACCTGAGAATAATGATGATAACGACCTAGAGAATGAATATACTATAGGACATTCCTTAGTCATATGGGAGACTAGCATACAGAAGTGTGTCTCACTTTCTACAATGGAGGCAGAATATTTAGCGCTATCCCAGACCACTAAGGAAGCAGTTTGGATTGCTACCATCTTGAAAGAATTAAAGTTTTATCGAATTTTGCCTTTCCTTTGATAATTCATTACGATAATAGATCCGCTATAGACCTTTCCAAAAATGATGTGGAGAACAACAGATCCAAACACATTGACATAAGATATCATCACGTCAGAGAAAGAATAATTAGCGGAGAGATCAAGATTGTCTACATCCCTACAAAGGAGAACCTGGCTGACGTCTTCTCCAAGACCCTGAGCAAAGTGGCTCACAAGAACGCCTGTGACTTCATGAACTGTTCTTCCGTCCAGCGCTTCAGTGGGGCAATGATCAGAGAAGCGTGGACACTGGCACCGCTTGGAGGCGCTGCATGAAGATGAACTGACCAATGGGAACGGCCCACCTCAACCGTCAGTCTTCCTTCTTGTATATACCTTAAGACTGCCTTTGTTCTATTGCTGTGTGCGGTTGTTATTCTTTTGTCAACCTATATATCCTTATATCTAATAATAATATTATATTTATAAAATCACTTATTTGGGTGTTCTTTTTGTAACACCGACCCACAACAATTTTTTTAAATCGCAAAAATGTAAATTTGCGAGTACTATTTATTGTTGGCAAGAAACATTTTGTGGCTCTAAAAACTTTGAAATTTTGTAAATTGTAATTTTGACTCTTCTGTCTCAAAATGTCGCCAACCCCTGCCCTAGAACATTTATCCGCGAGTCCCTATACATAAAAAAAAATGTTGCTTTTTATTCAAATACTATTCGTTACAATTATATAAATGAAAACCTGGCTTCACCCGGGATCTCTCCAATTATAAAGGTTTGCCCTACGAATAATGCCTGAAATAAAATACTTTAAATATATAATAAGATAAGTTAATGTCAAGCATTCTAAAATATATTAATACAAATCAGAATTTGACAACATTAGAAAATAGCATAAATATAAAATCTCAAATAATCGATAGTAAAAACTTTAAACTATTTACCATGAAATAATTAGAGTAAACTTCTAAATTTGTTGCATTAGAGCGCCATCCGTGATAAGATATTGAAACTATTTAAAACTATATACGAACTCGGGTAAAACCCGGGCGTTGACCGGGTCATTCGGCTAGTATATATATATGTGGTGAGGTCTGGTAGCCTCTTGTATAATCCTGTCGACTAAAACTGTGGTGAGGTTTCCAGTCGACTTAAACTATGGTGTGAGTCCCTGTCAACTCTCGCTATACTGTGTTGAACGAGAGGAACAGTCAGGATAAGGAGTTTTCCAGTACCTCTCTGCACCTTGGAAGACCTTTAACAGTTCTCACAAAGTACAGGCAGTCGTGGTCGAGGTAGAGTGGAAAGCTTGGGAATGTACACACAAAAAACGAAGATACAGTTGCACTAAGAAAGTTCTGTGAACAGATAAAAGTTGAGCTAGGAGCGAAAGATGGAGATAGAAGAGTTCTTACTGGTCTACATGGTGGATAAGGTGGACCTGGGGTACAACCGACGAGGGCTCACGCAGATGGTGAAGTAACTGTCAAGTGACTATTTTTGGCTAGGACGGAGGCTTTATATACCTTTTCCGAGAAAGGAAGTATTGCCTTTCAGCAGCTGCAAAAGAGCGTGGATCGTCTGGCGAAACTGTACACTGGCGCCGTCCTGACAGTTTCCAATCTATTTTTAGATCTTGTTTTGTGACTTCCATCTATTTCGAATATAGACGTTTTTGACTTCTATCTCTTTTGCTCAACTCTTAATCTATTACAGAGTTTTATTTATTTATCCTCAGTTTGTACAAAGTACATTACATATGATGATGTAATGACACATGTTAATCATGCGTATAATCATTTACAGATGTGTTTCTATTATACAACATGAAAATCTTGTTATAAGTTATATACAATATGGGGTTGTTGGTTTAAATTACCATATATATAAATATTATTGTCGGCTATACATGTCCTCAATATGTAACTAATCTAGTTGAACTTTCAACAGTATATAGAGAGTTAAATCTGCAAAAACTTATAATCAAAATTTAGGTCTATGTCTAAAATATCCTTGGAGTTATTCATAAATCTACCAACAAAATTGCCTATTTTACTCGCAACCAGCGCGCCACTGCGGAGGAGATAGGTTTCGGTTTTGGAAAGAAGTCTGCTACAAGCCTTATGACCTCGCGTCTTTCAGGACTAAAAGATCAAGGAATTAATATTATTGATTTATAGTAAATGCCCTAGAGGTTATCGATTTAAAAAATTTTGAAAATTCTTTTTCTTCACTAATTTTAGATCGTAAAAGAAATATATATTTTATTAAATGTATTGTACTTTTTTATATAAAAAATTGAGTAATTGTGTAAAAACGATATATGCTATATATATATACGAGGGGTGTTAAATAAGTCCGTGGCTCGACATATAAAGAAAATGACTAATAAAATGATTATGGTTTATTTTTCAACATATTTCCTCTTTAAGGTCTATACACTTTTTCCAGCGATGTTCTAATGCTTTTATGCCCTCCAAAAAGAACTATGTTACAAGTAACTCAAAAATGAGTTTACAGCAACAATGACCTCTTCATCTGACCTAAAATGAATGCCAGAAATTGATTTTTTCAAATGAGGAAATAGATGGAAGTCAGACGAAGCTATATGTGGTGAATAGGGTGCATGTGGTAAAAGTTCAAAGCCAGAATCATAAATAGCAGCCATGGCTTGCAGCGACCGAAGACTCGGAGCATTGTCTTGATGGTAAACAATCTTCCTGGACAACATTCCTCTTCTCTTTTCCTTGATAGCTTCTCGTAGTTGCTTCTCAAGATTTGCATAATAATTGCCAGTAATGGTTTGACCCTTATTCAGAAAGTCCAGAAGAAATACACCCTCGGAATCCCAAAAGACAGACACCATAACCTTCTTTGCTGATGGAACTGTCTTGGCTTTCTTGGGGAGAAGGGAACCGGAGGTTCTCCATTGCATGGATTGTTGCTTGGACTCTGGTGTAAAGTGATGGGCCCAAGTATCATTCATGGTAACAAATCTACTGACAAATTCCACTGGATTGGCTTCAAATAACGCAAGATTGTCCGAAAATAACTTTCTCCTTACAACCTTTTGATCGGGTGTCAAAAGTTTGGGAACCCAACGGGCAGAAAGCTTCCCGAGGCCCAAGTGTTCTCTCATAATCCGATCCACTGTTGTTTTTAGAATACCCAAGGTCTCTTCTATCCGACGAACTGTCATTCTTCTGTCCAACATAACCAAAACATGTATCTTGTCGATGTTTTCTTGAGTAACTGGCTCAACAGGACTTCCTGGTCGATAATTTAAACGCAGCTACCTATATTTTTACTGTGCTATAGGAAGGAGCATCTTCCTTTAATGTATCCACCATACCCTCATATATTTCCTTCGGCGACATTCCATTCTTACAAAGATATTTTATTACAGCACGAATCTCGTTTATCTCCATTTTAGATGATTCCTATTTCTTGTCCTCTTTCAGAAAAAACGGTTAGTTCTAGAAACCTTAAAATGTACACATCTTTATACAAGGCTTTAAGGTATATTTGGTAAAATTTATTAGTTTCAAATATTTCGTTCTCATGGTCGGGCCACGGGCTTATGGGACACCCCTCGAATATATAATTCAAAGTATGTTGTTTGTTTCGCGATAAACTCAAAAACTACCGATTCAATTGGTGCCAAATTTTGCATGCCGCTTTTTATCAACCTGAGGAAAATTTTCGGCTACATTTTGATTAGAATTTTTGGCTATTTTTTTTTTTTTTTTAATTTGAAGGACTTTTTTTATGCGGAGTAAATACGAGGCGAAGTAGCAACACCAGGCCAATTAAGCGACCAATAAACGTTCTGCATTTTTTTTTTCAAGTTGCTTGCGTATTTTTTCGAAATATCTTTTTATACGAGTGTTACTTTCTCTTCTACAAAAGTATTGAGTATTGAGAGAGAAATTAATATTACTAAGTTATGGTGTGTACACACAATGCAATTTTTAAAAAAACTCTACAAATTTAGCGTTACTGTATGTAAATAATAGCTTTCGTATTTTTTATCAATTTTTGTTCTGGTGTTTGTTTTATTTTTTATTATCTCTTTAAAAAATCGTTTAAAATGCAGTCGTAGTCATTAGCAAACACATATGTTTGCCTAATTTCCATGTGCTCTTTTATTTTTTTACAGAAAAATATTTACATGCCAGTATTTTGGATTATTTTTTTTATTCTTACTGAGAAGATCAGCATCGCAGTCAAGATCCATCGTAGTCACTCACTGAACTCAGGCAATTTCAAAGGTTAATGCACTGGGGTGGGTACCTCGGGGGTTGGGTGGAAAAGCTGCCATCTATTTAAACTACTTGTATAATGTTTTGAAATAACTAAATGGATTGCAAACAATAATTAAATCAAATACCTAAACACTAATATAATACAATTTTTGCCATTACACACACTTTTTCCCTGTGGTTTATGTGTTACTTCTGTGTTGCTATTATATGGCACTTCAACTATTTATTATTGATGTACTTTCAGTATGAAGGAAATTGCACTCGGGAGAATTCTCGGGCGAATCCGGGTCATTCGTCTACTACGATATATAAACGTATATAGATAAAATATCAAGTATTATAATGAGTCACTATGAGTCAATCTAAATGATATGCTTAATATTGAATCGCTATTTAAAAATAATAAATTAAATATTTTAAACTTATAAAGAACTAGTCGAATGACCCGGGTAGCGCCCGGGTTTTACTCGAGAAAATTTTCTCCCCAGTGCGTATGCATAAAGAAATGTTTTTTATTAATTTTTTTTTCAAATACCATTCATTATACTTTTAAATTATGCCCCGGGATCTCCCCAAGTGTGAATATTTGCCTTACGAATAATGCTTGGAATAAAAATTTTATGTCAAACATTCTATAATGTAGTAATACAATTCAGAATTTGACAACAAAATTAGAAGATATAGAATGAATATAAATTCTTCAAAAATAACACTGTGTATTACCTTTTTGTTCCTCAGTTCTTACTATGTTTTCTGGTGTATTAGAACGCACAATTGAAAAATAAAAATTATACACTTAAACTTCAGTTGTGAGTCTGGGTCATCAATTTATTTGAAAAATGCAAGGACACAAGAAAATGTCTAATAATGATGATAATGCATTGAAAAAACGAAATCTGAATTAACATACTTCCCATCGACCTAGGCGTCTAAAATTTTGAAATTGAATATTTGGATTGTCATTAGGATTGATAAGAGTGTGCAAATGTCTTGAAAGCTGTCTTTATCCTTCAATTTACTGCTCTGTAATGTTATAGAAATGCGTATCTTTGGCAGATATTGGGTACTCAGGAATACAGATTGATCTTAGCCAAAAGGCCGAGAAGCGATGGGTGTACTCAGGACTGTAAGGAAAGGTGAATTGGATGAAGGAATATCTGGATAGATGATAGCAGGTGCATTTTTGCCCCTTCGCCGTTCAGAAGGATCCGCCATTTAAACCTAACATTTATCCGAATGATTAGTGGGTTCTTGCTAAATTCTTGGAATAGAAAATCTCATTGCTCTCTTTCTACCATGCCTCCAGTGTTTTAATGCAAAGACTACAACTGAACTGTGGTTTCAAAGGTTTGTCTTGGTCGCCAATTGGCATACCGAATTGGTATGCTTCACACAAAGAGGAAATTAAAAATATTCTCTTGTGATATTTTGTGTGGTTGTGTGTGTATGTAATATCATTTATTTTAATCTTATAAATCTTTTCTCAAAGGAAAGGTTGATTTCTTATTTTTCATATATAGACACCTACATAACCAGATAATATATAGTTTAATCCGAATTATTTACTAAATATCTGAGATTTAAAAAGAAAATCTATGTAAATGAGAGTAAAATTGAAAAGAATAAAATAAAACTTTTAAAATAATCTCAATTCATTTGTGATATAGACTCTTTAGATAAAATCCACAACTTAGAGCAAGCATGTCAAACTCGCGGCCCGCGGGCCTCATGCGGCCCACAACGAATAAATTTGCGGCCTACCAGACAATATATTTTAATAATTTTTTTTTTATAAATTAAAAAAATAATAATAAAAATTTGTAGCCTAATTTTTAAAAATTATAATTATACATAATTTATTTATTAATAACGAACCACTGGTCGCCATACATAAGTCGTAAGTTTTGATAATATTATACCTACATACATAACGTATGTACATCGCCATAAGTACTGTGTGCCTTAAAGTTTAAAGAAAATATTCTTTCGGAGTACTAGAAAACAAAATATTTTTTAGTTACGTTCAATAATTTGTGCAGTTATTCTGTGTCTGGTAAGTTGAAAAATATTAATTAAAATATATATATATATATATTAATTAAAACGTTTTATTATTTGGTGTTAGCGATTACTTTTTTTTTCAGACCTTTGTATTCAATATGTCTTCATCAAAACCAAGTGGCATTAAAACTAAACGAAAAATTGCTGACGAACATAGGAATTTTCAAGAAAAGTGGGAATTATAGTATTTTTGCTCTGAAGTAAAAGATAAAATCATCTGCTTGATATGTAATAATGCTATTAGTGTACCAAAATTATATAACATTAAACGTCATTATGAACAACATAAATCAAAATATGATACCTACGAAGGTTTAATGAGACAAGAAAAGTTAAAAGAGTTCAAGTTGGGTGTTCGATTTTAGATTTGAGTATTGTATTTATTTTGACTTAAGTTATTGAATGAATGAATGAATAAAGTCTTTGTAAAGAAATAGACTTGATTTTAGTTAATTAATGAATGAATGAACTCTTTAAAGAATAGATTAGGTTTATTACCACGACTTTGATTACAACAATAATAA
The DNA here is from genome assembly GCA_030710605.1 of Cordylochernes scorpioides. Lineage (NCBI taxonomy): Eukaryota > Metazoa > Arthropoda > Arachnida > Pseudoscorpiones > Chernetidae > Cordylochernes > Cordylochernes scorpioides. The sequence goes on from CP092865.1 coordinate 70,312,753, forward strand.
TGGTAGGAGATTAAAAATATCAACAAAACACCAACAGTGCCAAATAATAAAAATAAACTTCACAGATTAAATAAAATAAATTAATTAATGAAAACAAATGAATTTGAAAAATGCAAATAAATGAGTAAATGAATATTTACAGTTGACTCCAACATACTCCCCCACAACCTTGAACTATATTTCAGTTCAAGAGCTCACTGCTTGTAAGGCAGAGGACATATCTTGGTTATTGGTCTCTTCAGAAGGCCTTTATGGGTACGAAGAAGCACCACTCTGACATGATCATCTTCTCCTGGGAATATCTGGACAATTCTCGCCAGTTTCCATTGTAGTGGTTTGTTTTGTTCTTTCAACATAACCAAATCTCCAATGTTGACATCCGGATGTGAAGTCCTCCACTTCCTTCTTTCTTGGAGTTGATGTAGATATTCACAGCTCCAACGGTTCCAGAAGTAGTCTCTCTGAGGTTGAATCAGACTCCATCTGGAGCGAAGATTCAAAGTAGAGTGATCAGACTCCGCATCATGTCGCATTGCATTTCCTATAAGAAAATGTCCTGGTGTTAGCGCTGTTAGGTCATTTGGATCATTGCTAACAAAGGTTAATGGTCTGGAGTTAAGACAGGCTTCAATTTGAGCCAATAAGGTCAGTAACTCCTCGTAGTTCAACAACCTAGATTTCATCGTTTTAGATAAGATGGTTTCAACTGATTTAATGCCAGCTTCCCATAATCCACCAAAGTTAGGTGCCGACGGAGGAATGAAATGCCAATTAATGGATTCTATGGCTGAAAAATCTTGAATATTAGCAGCCTTGAACAACTTCCATCGTTCTTTCAAAATGTTGCTTGCACCCTTAAAGTTAGTTGCATTGTCTGAGTATATCTCAGTTGGTCTTCCTCTTCTAGAGATGAATCTTTTCAATGCTGCAAGAAAGGCCTCCGCAGTCAAATCTGATGAAATTTCTAAGTGAATGGCTTTGGTGGTGAAGCAAACGAATAGACCTATGTAGAATTTGAAAATAACTTTGCTTCGTTTCAACATAGGTTTAGCTTGAATGGGACCGGCCAAATCAATACCAATCTTTTCAAATGGTCTACCTGGAAGAAGTCTATTTTTTGGTAAGTCTCCCATTATCTGATGAATAGCCTTAGATTTACTCTTCAGGCATACGAGACATTGATTTAAGACCCTTTTGATTAAGTTTCTTCCAGAAGGAATCCAAAATTTATTTCGAATCAAAGATAAAGTTAATTGAGTTCCAGAATGAAGATTGTTTATATGATAGTGCAGTACAATTAATTTGGTTACAAAATGATCTCTAGGAATTAGCATAGGATGTTTCTGATCAACATCTAAATCCGAGTGACGTAATCGTCCGCCTACTCTAAGAATTCCTTGGGAATCTATAAAAATGTTAAGCGAAATAAGCTTGCTTTTTCTTGGTAAAGGAATATTTTTTATGCAAGCATTGATTTCTGGGGTGACTTCACATCTCTGAATAATCTTGACGATTTGTAATAGAGAATCTTTTAAGTCTTGGGATGTTAGAAATGAGAGTCTTTGAGTTGGCAGTTTTCTGGTGATATTAATAAATCTTTTACACCAAGCCATGACCCTTAAAAGTTTGGTGAAGGAAGAATATTTGGACAAAAACTCTGGGCATGGTTCTGCTATTGTAGCATGCAGTATAACACTGCGCTCTTCTAAACCCATAGAAGGGTCTATAGTGAATGAAGGAATATTTTCCGAACCATCTAATGTCAACCAAACGGGTCCATGCCACCATAAGTTTGAATTGATCAAACAGGAAGGCAAAATTCCTCTCGTAGCAAGGTCTGCTGGATTTTGCTTGCCTGAAATATATTGCCATGAATGGGCTGCAGTCAGATCTTGAATCTTTGCCACCCGATTGGCTACAAATATCTGCCACTTCTTTGATTCAGAAGTAATCCACGCCAGAACAATCTTTGAATCTGTCCAATAGAATTGTTCATCGATATTAAAGGGAAGTGCTTGAGTTGTCTGCGATTGAAGTTGCGCCAACATCAAGGCTGCGCAAAGCTCAAGTCTTGGTATGGTTATTTTCTTGATGGGAGCAACTTTTGTTTTTGCTGTCAAAAGAATGGTCTCAATTTGATTATTCTCATAAGTTATTCTTAGATAACAGACTGCAGAATAAGCCAACTCCGATGAATCACAGAATCCATGCATCTGCATATTGGAAATTAATAAATTCCTTTGGAATATACATCTTGGAATACTGATTTGTTGAAAATGCTTCATTTCTCTTTCAAAAGTATTCCACTTTCTTTGAATAGAAGCAGGTATATCTTCATCTCAGCCTATTTTCAATTTCCATAATTCTTGGAGGAGAAGTTTTAGCACAACTGTGGTAGGGGAAAGCCAGCCACAGGGGTCATAAATTCTGGCTATAGCCGATACAATTTGTCTCTTTGATTTAATATCAGCTGGACCAGATTTACAAGAAATGTTGAGGGTATCATAACTTGGATCCCATTGGATTCCAAGAACGTTCACGCCTGATTCCTTTCTATTAAGTTCCATCACCTCACCTTTTCCTCTCAATAATAAAGGTAAGTCTTCAATTATAGAAGTTTCATTGGATACCCATTTTCTCAGAACGAATCCACCAGAACCCAATACCGCAATCAATTGTTGCATGAGTCCCTTGGCGTCCTCCACGGTGGGGCATCCAGTCAGAAGGTCATCCACGTAGAAATCCTCACGAATAATCTTGGATATTCTTGGATTAGAAACCTGTACCTCATGGGCAATCTGATGTAGAGTTCGAATTGCCAAGTAAGGAGCACATGCAAGGCCATAAGTGACTGTCAACAAGTTATACTCCTGCAATTCTAGATCTTTACGATCTCTCCATAGTATGGTTTGATATTTAATATCGTCTGGATGTAATCTGATCTGCCGATACATCTTTTCAATGTCGGCAACTAAAGCAACAGAGTTCGTGCGGAACTTGAGTAGAATGTTGAATATATTATTTTGAAGTTTTGGACCTACATGAAGAATATCATTCAATGATATTTGGGTGGTAGTCTTGGTGGATGCATCAAATACCACTCGTAACTTATTTGGCTGTGCCTTTAGAATACAGTGATGAGGAATGTAATATTTTGGTTCAGTCTGCAGAGAACAACTTGCCTGCATATAACCTAATCTTATATATTCATTCATAAATTGTTTATATTGAACATATATATTTTCATTTTGTTCTAACCTTTTTTCTAGATTAAGAAATCTGCGAATTGCGATGGATTTTGACTGACCTAATTTTTCAGCTGATTCCTTAAATGGAAGCCTTACAATATACCTTCCTGATTCATCCCTGACTACACTTTTTAAATAATGACTTTCACAATCCTTTTCTTCTTTTGTAGGAATTTCTTCCAAAGGAATGGATTCCAATTCCCAGAACCTTTTTATTAAATCTTCAGATTCCAATTCAGAAGAGAAATGTGCCATATTTCTGAATGACTGCCGTTCACTCACTGAGGTCGGACCATATACGAGCCATCCCAATTTTGAATGGATAGCAGATGGCTCATTTTCATTTCCATTTCTCCTTCCTTCCTGAATGAGGTTGAATACTATATCTGACCCCAAGATTACATCTATTTCTCTTGATTTAAAATATGAAGGATCAGCCAGGATCAATCCCTTCATATGTGAATAATTTATTTTCTTGACCGTAAAACTAGGAATATTGTTTGTTAACTTGGTAAGAACCAGTGCTGTAGTCTCAAACGATTGATGATCAAAGTGAGAAGAAAACCTGATCAAGACCTCACCTAGGGAAGATTCTACAAGTTGATCTCCCAAACCTCCAACTGCTATACGTTTACGTCTGATGGGTATTCCTAGTTTTGCCGCGCACTTTTCAGTGATAAGGCTTCTTTGACTTCCATTATCTAACAGAGCTCTACAAATTTGATCTTCCCCATTTACATCTTGTATATGAATTATAGCTGTAGATAACAGTATTTGTATAGAACCATCTGCTCCACTCAAACAGCAGGATGTGCTTGTTGAAGGTACATTCAATGGTTGTACTGATTTGGGAGAGGTAAACTGGACACTAGATGATCCCATTTGTCTTGGAGGACTTGAAATCACATGTAACAAGGTATGATGGTTTTTATTGCAATGGAAACAACGATTTGTGATTTTACAATTCTCAACAGAATGATTGCCACGCAAACAATTAGAACAAAGTTGGTTCTGTTTTACATAACCTATTCTATTTTGAATTGACATTTGTCTGAATTCATTACATTGATTTAGTTTATGCCTCAATTTACATAGTAGACAATTTTTGAAACCTACATTGATGTTGTATGTATTTACTCTTTTATTCAAATATTCCTTTGAGGTAGTGTCCTTCATTGTATTCTTTAAAGATTGAGCTTGTTTTGCCAAAAAGGAAATAAACCTTTGATATGAGGGCAGTTCTTGATTATCATAGGACAATTCCCATTGTTGTCTGATTGGAGTATCCAGCTTCTTTTGTAAAAAATGTATTAACATAATGTCTAACATTTCATTTCTTTGCAAACCTATTGTCTCTAAATTTCTAAGAGATTCGTTGCAGATATCCAACAACTCATACATAGCCTTTGAAGTAGAGATCTTATATAATTTGATTTAAAATATTTTATCTAGTTGAGAGAATATTATCTCTCTTTTATTATCATATCTTTCTACCAAAGTTTTCCAAGCTTGAATATAATTATTTTCAGTGATCGGGAAACCCTTTATTATACGAGCTGCATCACCTTTTAAGGAAGAATGTAAATATTGTAATTTTTGTATATCGGAAAGAGTCGTATTTTTATCTATTGTAACCAAAAATAGGTCCTTAAAACTCAACCACTGAGACATCTCACCGGAAAATACCGGCAAATTAAATTTTGGTAATTTAACATTAGATATTACACTTTGTTCCGATTTAACTGGTTGAGAAACGTTCTCTACGTCCAAGATTTCCTCAATTTGAAATACAAAATTTTCATAACGATTCTTTACATCTATGTATTCTTTAAATAGAGTTTCACTGGTTTCCACAGCACTCGATCTCACTATTTGATAATATGTTTCTTTGATGGTTTTAAATAATTCGGCAATATTTGTACGATAAAGTTTCAATCTACGTAAAATTTTCTGTTGACAAATTTCGTCAAACTGCTTTGCATAGGTATTGAATTCTTCAACATAAATTTTAAATATTGGTATATCAGAATTCGCCTTTTTAGACATGATTTAGATTGCTTAAATATTTATATTTCGTTTGATTCTATTCACCACGAGATAATTTAATTTTTCACTTACCCAATTATCCGTGGATCCGGCTCGAGGGACCAGAAAGGATGTTCGATTTTAGATTTGAGTATTGTATTTATTTTGACTTAAGTTATTGAATGAATGAATGAATAAAGTCTTTGTAAATAAATAGACTTGATTTTAGTTAATTAATGAATGAATGAACTCTTTAAAGAATAGATTAGGTTTATTACCACGACTTTGATTACAACAATAATAATGGTAGGAGATTAAAAATATCAACAAAACACCAACAGTGCCAAATAATAAAAATAAACTTCATAGATTAAATAAAATAAATTAATTAATGAAAACAAATGAATTTGAAAAATGCAAATAAATTAGTAAATGAATATTTACAGTTGACTCCAACATTGGGAAAAAAAAACAACAGTTTATGTTTACTAAAGTATCACAAAAGAGTGAAGCGGCGGTGCATGCAAGCTACGTTTTATCGGAGATGATAGCTAAACACTCAAAACCTTTTACTGAAGGTGATTTCATTAAGGAATGTTTAATTAAAGCTGCAGAAATTGTTTGTCCTGGAAGTGTGCAGACGTTTCAAGCAATATCTTTGTCTCGAAATACCGTTGTGGAAAGAGTTTCTTATTAGTATTTTTTAAAATAAACCTACATAAATGTTACTATAAAAATTTAATTACTTGTTTTCTTTTTTTGCGGATTACATAATCTTATTACTTTTTTATTTGGCCCGTGTTAGGATTTGAGTTTGACATGCTTGACTTAGAGGAATTTATTAATACTTTTAATTGAAGTTGCTAAAGCTCTATTCAAGTAATCGCTAAAAATATACATTTTAGATGCTGCGACAAATTGAGGAACTAAAAATTCTATAGATGAAACACAAATGTCAAAAAAGGCTTAGCTCTAAGGAAAAACTAATATCTAGAATAATACATATATATGGTAATTTAAACCAACAACTCCATATTGTATATAATATGTTGTATAATAAACACTTCTGTAAATGATTATACGCACGATTGACATGTGTCATTACATCATCATATGTAATGTACTTTGTAAAAACTGAGGATAAATAAATAAAACTCTGTAATAGATTAAGAGTTGAGCTAGAGCAAAAATCGAGATGTAGAAGTCCAACGAGGCCTAAAGATAGCAAGATCTCAGGGCGTTGCCAGAGTGTACAATATCGCTTCCAATCCACGCCCTTGCTGCATCCTCTGAAATCCAATACTTCCTTTCGGGCAAGATATATAAGCCTCCAACGGGGCCAGGAATAAATAGGCACTTCATAGTCACTTCTCCATCAGCGGGTGCCCTCGTCGGTTGTGTCCAAGGTCCACCTCATCGACCATGTAGAACAGTAAGAACTCTTCTATCTCCATCTTTCGCTCCTTTCTCGACTTTTTATCTGTTCATGGAACTTTCCTAGTACAACTGTGTTTTCGTTTTTGGTGTGGACATTCCCAATTCTCCCACTCTGCCTCGACCACGACTGCCTGTACTCTGTGAGAACTGTTAAAGGCCTTTCAAGGTGCAGAGAGGTACTAGAAAACTCTCCACATCCCGACTCATCCTCTCGGTTAACACACTATATCGAGAGTCGACATAATCGCACACCATAGATTAAGTCGACTGGATACCTCATCAGATATATATACGTGTATGTGTCTTTATATTGTCTCCAGGTAGATGTTATTGGGTCATTTTGTAAAGGAGGGCTTCATACCATATTCTATCAAATGCCTTGGAAATATCATATTATATATATATCTAATCCACTTCGTGGATGGCTTTTCTTGATTTATCAAGAAATTGGGTTGGCCAAATATCAGGGAACAGGCTAAATCAATGTTTAGTTGATTTCTGTTCCACCAGATGGCGCTCTGCCTTCTGTAAAGCACATGTGCTCCTGGTCAGGATATGCCATTTTTTTATATATATATATGTGTGTGTGTGGGGGGGGGGTGAAAGCATTATTATTAATTTATATTCAAGTAACAATTTTTAGGAATTCATTGGGTGTTATTTAGGTTTTATTTACACTGGCCCGCAAAATTAAAGGAACAACATATTTTTTCATTTATATAAAATTTTATTGAACATTTATCAATGAAGTCTTATTCCAAAATTTATTATTCCATTATTGATTGAAATACCCGAAATCAAATAAATCTTACACGTGTTTTATGCAAATTAGCTGGTCAAGCAATGATATTCTTACAGTCAGTGCAAAAATATATTGGATATTTTTGTTAACATGGGGTGTGGTCGCCTTTAACTGATAAACATGCTCTACATCGGCGACCCATACTAAGAATTAGGGAGTTTTACAGCTCCTGTGGAATCAATGCCCACTCTTGTGTTAAGGCTGTTTCTAGCTCATGAGTGTTTCTAAGAGGGGGTTGGAGGGATGAGATCCGCCGTCCTAGATTGTCCCATACATGCTCAATGGGATTTAGATCTGAACATCAAGCTGGCCAATTCATCCGAGAAATTGTATGGTTTAGGAGAAAAGTGTCGACTACACCAGCCCTATGTGGACTGGCATTATCATCCATTAGAAGAAAGTTTTCTCACATTTCAACTGATACAATACGCAGAAAGCTTCACATGAAGGGCCTCTATGCTCGACGACCCATAATTTGTGTACCATTCACACCACTTCAAAAGAGAGCAAGGAAATTTGGTGCAGACAACATCTCGCCTGGAATCCATATGAATGGACAGGTCTAATGTTAACTGATGAGTTCAGATTATCTCTAAACAGCGATTCTCGTCGTGTCTTTGTCTGGAGAGAGGTAGGAACCAGAAATAACCATCGTAATATGGTTGAAAGGGATCCCTACAGAAGCCAAGATTTTATGGTCTGGGCTGGAATCTACTTGGACGGTCGCACAGCACTTCATATTTTTCGGCAAGGAACCCTGACTGGACAGAGTTATCGAGACGAGATCTTAGCAGCATATGTGTTGCCTCTAGCATTGGAAATGGGAGAAAACTTTCTTCTAATGGATGATAATGCCCGTTCACATAGGGTTTGTGTGGTCGACACTTCTCCGAAACCATTCACTTGCTCGGATGAATTGGCCAGCTCGATTTACAGAACTAAATCCCATTTAGCATGTATTAAGACAATCTAGGAGGGCGGATCTCATCCCTCCAACTCCCTACTAGAAACACTCATGAGCTAGAAACAGCCTTAACACAAGAGTGGGCGTTGATTCCACAGGATAAACTCCCTAATTCTTAGTATGGGTCGCCAATGTAGAGCCTGTCTATCAGTTAAAGGCGATCACACCCCATTTTAAAAACAACATCCAAGATATTTATGCATTGACTGCAAGAAGATCATTTCTTTACCCGCAAATTTGCATAAAATACGTGTTAGATTTATTTGATTTCGGGTATTTTAATCAATAATGGAATAATATATTTTTGGGTATAAAATAGCATTTGTTATTGTTCAATAAAATTGGATATAAATGAAAAAAAAAGTTGTTCCTTTAATTAATGGCCGGCCAGTGTATTTCGGCCTAGCGCGATACTTCAGAGAAAATAAAAAAATAACAACAAGCGAAAGAAAGCATGTATATACTGTTAATATAATAATAAATTGTTGTTGCTTTGCAAATAATAACTTCGCAGGGTACAAAGGATCTTTAGTACTTTATTTGAGCCCAATCAATAAAATAAATACGGAAGAATGCAAAATAAAATAAAAACAACAAAGAAAACAGCAGTTACAAACTCACCTACTGCAGCATAGTGAAGAAGGAAAGCAGGAGCAGAATAAGAAACAGAAGTTGGTAGAACTTTCCAGAGTCCTTCAGAAAGTACACCGGCTTCTGCGGTAAGCGGCAGCCCAACCTATTGAGATAGCAGCTCGCGTTTGCTTGGAGTACATCAAGTAGCTTCGTTATTCTACCTCTATCTATGAGCTCCCTATATATACCGGAGTAGAATTTTCCAGAACGCTCAAGGGTGGTCAGCCAATCAGAAAGCAGCCAGCACTAAGCCTTGCGCATTCACTTTAAATTGGCCAATCAGTTGTTCTCCGATTTTCTACATTATTCTAAAACGTTCTAAAATCACTCCCTCTATTCTGGAATTTGCTTTTATACTAGGTAACAAAATTGTTACGTTGTATTAAAAGGGGCGCTTATAGAATAGAATGTTTCAGAACGTTCAAGAATAATGTAGAAAAATCGGGGAACTGATGGGTTAATTTAAAGCGATTGTGAAAGGCTTAGCGCTGGCTGCTTTTTGATTGGCTGACTGACCTTTAGCGTCTAGAAAGATCTACTCCGGGATATATAGGGATGAGGAGCTCATGCCAGGGGAGAAAAAGAGAATAAAAAAGGAAGAATAACGAAGCTGTAATAACGAAGGTGTACTCCAAGCAAACGCGAGCTGCTGTCTCAAGAGGTCGGACTGCTGCTTACCGCCGACGCCAGTGTACTTCGTGGAAGATTCTAGAATGTTCTATCAACTTAATGAAATAGTTAAATTGTGTATGTAAATAGATGAATATTATTTGCATTCTTTAAAGTATCATTATGTAAAAATATATGTGTATATAAATTGGTCATTTGTTGTTGGCCAGTCGGAAGAATAAGAGCTAAATAAAGAGTCATGGTCAAGTTTGAGTTGTGCGTCTAATTACGGCACAACAAAAGTGGCGACGAAGATGCGGGATCTATAGAGCCAGTACAAAGCTTAGGAAAACGGTGTCTACGCAAGTATAGCTTCTACATCTTTGGAACTATCTGGATCAAGAAAAAAAGGAGTAGAAAAGATCATCATGACAAGTTTAACGTTAATAGTACCTTTTAGATGCTATAGCCCAGTAGAGGATACCTTCGATCTTTTTGAACAAATAAGTGAGGCTTCCTTTATGTCAAATGATCTGAAGGAGAAGAGGAAAGTGCCGATTTTTACCTCGCTACTAGATTCTGAAACTTTGAAGCTGGGAAACGACATTTTCTTCCCGGGCCTAATTAAAGAACAACCCTATGATACTATCATTCAAAGAATTAAGCTGCATTTGGACCAAAGAAGATAGTGATACCACAGCGATGCAGATTTTTGAAGATAATTCAACAGGAAGGAAAATCAATTTCGGATAATCTTAGGGAATTGAAACATTTATCAATAAATTGTAATTTCGGCGATATGCTGGGAACCATGTTGCGAGACCGTTTTGTGGCTGGAATCAAGTCGGAAAGCCTTCAAAAAAGCACTACAAGAGGACGACGATGTCACCCTGGATAAAGTTTTTGCAGTGGCGATCTCGTTCGAACTGGCGGAGATAAATACAAGAAAATTACAAGATAAATTAGTAGCCAAGATATCCCCTATGAATGAAAAGGATATAAAGGGTGAGTACAATAATAGTACGGCGCAGCATAGGCCTTTCAGGCAAAGAGGAGAAATAATGTGTTATAGATGTGGTGAAAGACATTCACACGTGGCCTCTGTTTGCCTTTATAAAACAAAGACTTGTTTTAAATGTTATTTATTTATTTATTTATTTCATCTCAATTTGCAGGTGTTACATTCGAGCACAGCTCGCGAGTCACCTTGTCCAGATTATTTACACATGGCGAGTTGTAATGCTCGAGTGGCCCCCCGAACCTTACAGGAGGGCAGTTGTTGGGTGTTTGGCTGTCAGCTAGCCATTGGGTCCAGGTCGTCGGATTCGGTGGCTGAGGTCACCTTGATTTTGTACAATTTCTTGTTGAGTTGGATTTGATGATTTTTGAAATTGCGTGAATAGTCTTGTCGCAGATTCTTGATAAATCTCTTCTATATTAGGCTGGTTGAGATCTTTGAGAATTTTGTTTGAAAGATTGAATGGGGCTTCTATAGTGATTCGTAAGCAAATCCTCATGAAGGCATCTATTCTTTTTTTATCCGTAGGTGTGATATATTTGCCCCAGACTGGTAGTGCGTACGTGATGATGGGTGTAGAATACAGGTTTTGTACAACGTGAATTTATGCTTTGTTGTTAAATTACTTTTAAAATTAAGCTGGCTTGATAGAGATATTTTGTCTATCTTTGCCTTTCTTATGGTCTTTTGGACATGTAGGTTGAATTTTAATTTCGAATCCAAAGTGACACCAATGTACTTGGCATGGTCGGCACAACTAATAGTGCTTGAGTTTACTGTCAAGTTGGTTTGTGGCTTGAATTTTTTTGTTATCTCTTGGGGGAAAAACTATTGCTTGAGTCTTAGTTGGGTTAATGTCTAGTTTCCACTCATCGCACCATTTGATTATGTCATTTAGGTAATTCTGAAGCTGAGTAACCAATAGGTCGACTGATTTAGAGTTAAATAAAATTGCTGTGTCATCTGCGAAGAGCTTAAGTTTACATTTAGAGTGCAGTGGGATGTCATTAATGTAAATATTGAAAAGGTAGGGTCCGAGGATAGAGCCTTGAGGTACTCCAGTCTGGATTGGCTTTGGTTCAGTTATAAAATTTCCTTGCTTGACTGAAAATGTCCTGCCCTTTAGATAATTCTGCATAAAATTGATAATGTCACTTGGAAACTGGTGTTTTGTGAGTTTCTTTATAAGGCCATTATGCCAAACTTTATCAAATGCTTTCGCAAAATCTAGAAAGACAGCACCTACCACCTTCTTGTGAGATCTTCTTATCTGGATGTAGTCCATAACTGCAATGAGTTGGTGAGTTGTTGAATGCCCCCTTCTAAATCCGAATTGATGCGGAAGTTTTAAATGTAAAAACCTGGGTCATTTAAGTAGGGTCTGCAAAGCTAGTAAAAAAATGAGGGGATGAAAATTTGTAAAAGATGACTATATATTCTGTACAGGGCGAAACTGATGCCACAATAAATTTAACAGTATTTGATTATTCTTTGTGCTTTACAATAGATACAGGAAGTCCAGTTACGCTAATACCTAAAGATATTTATAAGAATTATTGGCAAGGTTAAAAATTATTTCCAACAAATTTAAGATTAAAATCTTTTTGTGGTAAATCAATAGAGATTATAGGTCAAAGAAATGTTTTTGTAAAAGAAGCCAACCAATATTTACGATTAATAGTTGTGAATAAAAAAATCCAGGTAATTTTTTTAAGAAGAGAATGGCTTAAACAGTTAAAACTTGATTATTCTAGATTGTTCAGCATTAAAATTTTAAATAATGAATCTAATAGAAATAGTTTGATGGATAGGTATGAAGATTTGTTTAACAAAGATTTGGGCTGTCTGAAAGATGTTAGAATATTTTTTTTTTTTAAAAAGGATGTGACTCCTGTGTTTTGTAAGGCCAGAAGTTTACCTTTCTCTCTAAAAAAAAAAGCAAAGTAGAGAATGAAATTGATCGTTTAGTGAATTCTGGCATTTTAGAACCTATAGTTCATGCAAATTGGGCCGCTCCAATAGTACCGGTATTAAAAAAGGATGGTAGAGTGTAAGGATATGTGGTGATTTTAGATGTATAGCTAATAAAGCAATAGAATTAGATAAGTATCCCCTTCCATTGATCGATGAGATCTTTTCAAAATTATCTACAAGCACCATATTTTCGACTCTAGACCTATCACAGGCTTACTTACAAGTAATGTTAGCGGAAGAAGCCAAAGAGCTGTTGTTAATATAAACGCAACAAAGGGGTTGATTTCTTATAAAATACTACCATATGGCGTAGCGGTAGCACCAAATAAATTTCAAAGGATTATGGAAAGTCTATTTGCCGATTTTTCCGGTTGGGGCCTGCTATATAGATGATATTTTGGTTGAAGGAAAAGACTTTGAAGATCATGAATAAAAGTTGGATCTAGTGTTTAGAAGATTGAAAAAAAAAAGGTTTAAAGTTAAACAGAGATAAATGTAAATTTAAAAAGGATTCGGTGGAATATTTAGGATTTAAAATTGATGAATATGGACTGCATCCCTTAGAAAATAAAATTAAAGTGGTGATAGAGGCGCCTGAACCTGAAAATGTTTCGCAATTGAGATCTTTCATAGGACTCTTCATGTATTATTCTAGATTCATAAAGAATATAACAAACATTTTAGCGCCATTCTATCAACTTTTGAAAAAAATATTGTAGATGGAATTTTTTGAACGAAAGAACATCGAATATTATTTTAAAAATGTAAATCATAATTAACTGATAATTCTGTTTGGCGCATTACGATGCAAACAAAGAATTGGTTCTGACTTGTGACGCATCGAGCTATGGACTAGGCGTAATTCTGAGTCATAGAAATAATGAGAAAGGAAGAATGCTCTATAGAATTTGCTTTTAGAACATTAACTGAAGCGGAAAAACGGTACTCTCAACTAGAAAAGGAAGCGTTAAGCATAATTTATGGCGTTGAGAAATTCAGACAATACTTACTGTGACGAAAATTTGTATTGATCACAGACAACCGACCCTATGCATATATTTTCACATCAGAAACCAATTCCCATATGTGCAGCATCCATAATTAAAAGATGGTCCTTAAAATTATTTGCATTTAATTATACTGTGGAATTCCGAAAAACTAGTGATAAATCCAATGTTGATGCATTGTCACGTCTTCCTTTAGAATCGAGTGTCAGGGTGTCTCTTGATGGAGACCAGATACTTCTCAGGAAGTTGAATGAGGTACCGTTCTCTTTTAGGGAGGTGGCATATGAGACGCCCCGAGATAAAATACTATCTATAGTATTAAGGAATTTTAGAGAAGGCAACTGTGTGTGTGGAAATTCACAAGGGTACCGAGGGAAATTCCACTAGCTCCTTATTATAAGATCAAAGAGGAATTGAGTTCGGCTGTCTTCAATGGAGTGAAAGAGTGGTAGTTCCCCAAAAATAAGATATTTAATTTTAAATGACTTGCATGAAATGCACATGGGTATTGTTAAAATGAAGATGATTTCCAGACGGTATTTTTGGTGGCCAGGCATAGACAGTAACATCGAGGAGTTGGCTAGAGAATGTAGAGAATGCCAAGAATCGGCAAACATGCCCCCCGGCTCCCATCTCGGAATTGACTTGGCCCGAAAAACTGTGGCATCGTCTTCATCCATATCTAGCGGGTCCGTTCATGGGAAGAAATTTTTGGTTCTCGTGGACGCATACTCAAAGTGGATGGAAATTTTTATCCTCAAAGATATTACCAGCAAAACGATTATAAGTAATCTTAGAGAAATTGTCGCCAGATTTGGATTGCCCGAATTTTTGGTTACAGATAACAGAAGACAGTTTGTCTCCGGTGAATTCGAGCAATTTACCAAAGTGAATGGTATACAGCACACTAAGAGCAGTCCGTATAATCCTAGTACAAAAGGTTTAGCTGAGAGATATGTAAGTGAGTTTAAAAACTCTTTGAGAAAGAATAATAGGAAGAATGATTTAAAGACGAATCTACAAAGATTATTATTTGCTCATAGAGCATTCCCCCAAACTGTAATAAAGGAATCCCCCGCGGAACTTCTAATGAAGAGAAGTTCAAGATTCTCGAATTTAATACCAAAGATGGGAAATCCGCGGGAGGCATTTCATGAGGCCGTAAGAAGGCAGGAGCAGTTTACTACAGGTTGCGAGGTTTATTTCCGCAATTTTGCAACTGGACCTAAATAGAAAAAAAGTTACCATTTTGAAATTATTGAGCTGCCTTCACTACTTTATAGGTTGCGAGGGCCTCGTGTATAAGAGGCATATCAATCAATTGCGACCTGTGAGAAAGAAATAAGTGGCGAAGAGAAATTTGATACTTACAAGAACATCAGGAGAGAAGCCTGTTGGATGAATTCAGAAAGAAAGTGGAGAGGAGGTTCCAGAGGTTACATAAGGAAACGAAGAGGAGCATGTTGCAGTGCGCGTTCCCTCTTGCACTCCTAAACCGGAGACTGCAAGTGCAAGAGCTGGGCAAGTGCCCGTCCGCAGTCCTAGACCTCAGAGAGCCAGGAAACCCCCAGACCGACTGGAGTATTATTAAGGGAGGGGATGTGTTGTGTATGTAAATATAGATGGAGATTATTTGCATTTGTAGGGTTCAGATTTCTGGCGTGACGATATATAATCTACTTCATTTGCGGCTTTAAACGATGGTGTATCTAATTCCGATGCACTTCCAAAAAAATTTCTAATAATATTTAAAATGTCGAAGAAAATGGTAAAAACATTAAGATTAATAGAATTATAAACGCATAAGAAATCCATAGTTATAAAGGTTCCAAACCAAACTGACAATAAAATACTACTGGATGAATTAAACAAATCAGAAGGTTTGAAATTGATCAATAAAATTTACTTACCGACACTAAGAGATCCAACTATAGTAGTCAAAAACGTATCCAAAAATATAGATACGCGAACATCGTTCAAAACATATGCAAAATGAATTATGATATAGAAAATTTGGAAATGAAATAAAAGTTCTATTTACAATGATATCTAACTGCCCATATCCCAACATAATATTAAGATTAACCCTTGAAGTTTACCAAATTAAAAAAAAAAAGGGTAATAATGTAGCATTTGACTTTTAGTCCAAAGTTTTTTATAAACTCAATATATGAAGATCTTAAATTTTCAGATAAAAGGCCTGAGGCTAGCTAAAGTGACACATTTACGGTCTTCCCCACACTTCGAGACTTCTATTGTAAGGTTACCACTTATAAACATAGAAACATCAATATATACATGTAAAAATATATTTATATTTATTTATATAATAAACTAGACGTATGACCCGGCTTCGCCCGAGAATTCCCCCGATTGCAATTTCCTTCATAATGAAAGTACATCAATAATAAATATTAGAAGTGCCATAAAATAGCAATACAGAAGCAACACATAAACTACAGGAAAAAAGTGTGTGTGATGGCAAAAATTGTATTATATTAGTGTTTAGGTATTTGATTTAATCAATATAGTTGATATAATAATATATATTTATATTATATATAATATAAATGAGTTTTAAAAATTGTAAAAAGAAAAATGCATCGGCCGGGAATCGAACCCGGGCCGCCCGCGTGGCAGGCGAGCATTCTACCACTGAACCACCGATGCTTATAAAAAATGGCCATATTTGGGTATTCATTCCATTCCGGATTACTCCGCCTAAAAAAAAGTTCTTCAAATGAAAAAAAGAAATAGCCAAAAATACTAATCAAAATGTAGCCGAAAATTTTCCTCAAGTTTATAAAAAGCGACATGCAAAATTTGGTACTAATTGGTTCAGTAGTTTTTGAGTTTATCGCAAAACAGACATACATTGACTTTTATATATATAGAGAGAGATATATTCTACTATATAGAAATGGGCTACTCAAATTACTAACCATATTTAAAATTTCTACATACATATACATATATATCTTTGTTTATTTATATATATATATATATATATAAAACGGAAGGACAACAAATTTAAAAAAAAGGGAAGGAAGAAAGAAAATTGATAATATGTAAACTATAAAATATTTATTTTTGCATTCAAATATGATTTTCCTTCACATACTTATAATATTCATATTAAAAAAAGCTGTTGGGGCCTAGGTATATTGTCTTAAAAACTAAACTAACTATAAAAAATGTATAATCTTTAAATCCCTATTACTGACTTAAGAAACAAGAAAAAAATATTTTCCTACATTTTCCGATTCAAGTTCCACTCTCCCTCGCGACCACTTTCAAACTGACCCCTCTCTCCTCTCCCAGGGTGACCAAATCATAACAAAAAATAAATCTTATCATAAATCATAAAAATAAATCAGGTCACCCTCTGTGATAGGCAAAAATAATATACCTAGGTAAAATATATATAATATATTATTTATATATATATACTGAAAATAAATCTAAAAAAATATATTACAATTACAAATTAATTAAATAATTCATGAGAATTATTTAAATCAATACATTATAATTTGGAAAATAATAATTAATTTAACAATCCCCAGGAATTATAAAATCAATTTGTAAATTAATTTAAAATTAATTAATAAATAATTCAGATGAATTATTTAAAAGTTACTCTTACTATTAAAAAAATTGCTTTGTTAATCATAGGTCAACATAAAAATATTACAGAAAAAAAAAAGGCATGCATAAAAAAGATTGGATGGTGCAATTGGATGTTCCTCCGGCCATTAAAGGTTCTTCCCAGGATGTAGGATGAATCATTGTCACTGGACACCACTTCAGGCCACAGGATAAATCATCGCATGATGTGCCATGTGGTTTGCAGGATCCGATTCAAAGGGTATCCTGCACATCCAACATCCTGGCGAGTACCTTGTTTCCTCAAATTCACACTTATAATGTTTTTATTGTTGGGTCTGAGTCCAAAATGGACCCAACACATTCTTTAAAGCTGATTATGTAAAAATATATGTGTATATAAATTGATCATTTGTTGTTGGCCAGTCGGAAGAATAAAAGCTAAATAAAGAGTCATGGTTAAGATTGAGTTGTTGTACGTCTAATTACGACACAACAGGCATTATTGTCACAAATATATTTAAAGAGAAAAGAAAAATATAACAATTATAAATCGTATATTCATTCAAAAGAGAACCTTCAAAATAATGAATGTGTGTTTGGTATAAAAATATTCTCTTTATACTGAATTTTGATTACTTAACTAGTATTTCATAGACCTAGCCTTTATATGAATAGACATGTATTAACAACTGGGATTATTCGCGGCTATTTAAAATGTTCTACAATTATTTTTAGTAAAACAAATATATGTAAAATTAATTATAAAAATTAGGCAAGTTATATAAAACTTTGATTTCTTCGAAGTGAACTGCTTTAAAGGTATTAAAAACAATAAGTAATCATATATATTTTCCTTTTTTTAATAGTTTATCAAGCTTCGACTCTAAAGGAAAAATAATTTAGTGAAACTTTTTACTCTCTCTTTCTTTAAATTTTTACAAAAATAGACGCCTTTATTTAATTATACAGGGTGATCCAAAAGTCCCGCACTATTTTAAAAATTAATAACTCCACGAATATTTGCGTTAGAACAAAGCGGCAAACACCATTGTGTTCAGGATGCAATGGGAATATTTTGGCTAATAATAGAAATTTCTAAATTGATTTTAGTTACAATTTTATTCGCCAGATGGCGCTCTACCAGAATCAGAGATTCAGCGGCCAAATTGTTTGATAAATTGAAAAATATAACTGATCGACACGTATTTTTATTTTTGAATACCAGGAAAGAACCCTAATAATATCAAATAACAAATTAATAAAACACCACTTCGCCAAAAGAAGAAGAATTGGTTGACGATTTTTAAATACAATCAGAGATATGTAAAATAGGTAAATGCAAATTAAAACATGAAGCAAAAAAAAATGATATTTTAGATACAGTTTGTTTTCGAAGATAATAAATTTATATATTTTTTAATTCAACTCTCTCTCAGTATTGATTATATTTATTTTAATTCATTTGAAAAATATGTATCTATCTCTTATAATTTATTTTACTCTGGAATGCCGTTGTTGTTGTTGTCGTGTCCTATAAAGAGCCTCAGATGTCTCCATGTATCTCCATCACAGCAGAAGCAATGTCCACTATCTTGGGTGTGTAAAGCTGCTGCTCTGGGTCTATGTCAAATTTCTGCAAGGCTGCGGCCATTGCTGGGTATTAGAATATGTTGGTAGGTGTTAGTTCCACACCAGGACAGTTGTTGCATGTCCTAAGGTTCTTCTGCCATCTGGATGTATTGTCATTCCATTATAGTGTTTTGTTCTGAGTCTTGTTATAATTTGTGTAATTATTCTCTCATAGTTTATTTCGCATATTTGTAATTTTCTTATTTTGTTTAATTATCTTGTATTGTGACAAAGCATCAGCGTCAAATGATGACATTTGTTCTTTCCTTTGGCTCAACCTTCTGGCTTCCTTTGCCAATTCAAATTCCATTTCATTACCCCCGATCCCAACATGGGCAGGGATCCATTGTAGAATGCAGTTCTTCTCCAATGGTGGCATTTGGTTAAGTAACGAGTGTATTTTCTGTGTGCCTTTAGCATTGCCCTTCTGAATTGCTTCTAGAGCGGATATGGAGTCGCTGTATATTAAAATTCCTTCTGCTTGATGCAGGGATGGTTGATTAAGGCATACATCAAGGGCTTTCCAGATAGCTGTCAGTTCACAAGTGAAGTTTGACGAAATCTGTCCTGCTCCTTCTTTGATTTTGATGTGTGTTCCATCTTGCTGTATTATGTTAATTCCGGCCTCTCCATTACTCAGGGTAAGGTCTGAAGTCTGTATATGCTGTTAAAGGGGGTGGCCTAGCATTTTTAATCAATAATTTGTACTATGAGGACATAGCCGTTAATATTCCAAACACATCAGACCTCGAAGCTCAAGATATCAAAGTCTATCTCAATCAAAACAAAACCATCAACATATACAATATGTATCACCCTTCAAACAATAAACTTATTGACGATGGCAAAATGGCTCAATTTCCTACAGACAACACTATTATTGTAGGTGATCTTAATGCCAAACATCAACTATTGGGATGTTCCACGTCAAACCCAAGAGGCAAAATACTATCAAACATATTCAACGACAATGCCTTCATGTGCTTAAATGATGGGAATCCTATCCATCATTCTTACAGCTATAATACTGCACAAGAACCTGATATAAATTTTTACTTTCCTGACATTTTCCACAAATTCAAATGGCAAATATTAAAAAGTATTGGAAGTGATCATTTGCCTGATTTGATAGAAATTAGCACCAAGACCAAAACCAGCTCAATTAAGAAAAATTCTGGAACTTCAAAAAGGCTAATTGGATATCTTTCAAAAACACCATTATTAAAGCAGCCAAAGTTTCAATACCAAGAGGTAATATTAAGAAATGAATTCCAAATTATACACACCAGGCAAAAATATATTCAAACACTTATAAGTAAAAGAAATGAACTACAAAAAAGTACACCCAAAACCAAACAAATTGTAGAACTGAACTGAACATTGTGAATGCAAAAATCAAAAGATTATACGTGAATGTGAAAAGGGAAAAATGGAAACAAACTTGTGAAAACCTGAACCTAAGAAACCCAAATACAAAACTTTGGCATTTGGCAAAACAAATTGACAGATCCCAGTCACAAACTGAAAAAACAAATATGATTAAGAATACAGATGGTACCCCAGCAACTAATGACAAAAATGGTGCCAGTTTTTAGGTAATTCATATCAAAAAGGTAGTAAAATCAAATTTGAAATAAAAGATAAGAAAGTTGAAAAAGGCCCAAAATATTATTCATGACTGTAAAAATGTCACCAGCACTCATAATATTTTCCATGAAAAAATTCAAAATGAAAGAGCTAGCTTATGCATTAGAAAACACTGACCTAAACGAGACTCCTGGGCCAGATGGAATCCATGGCCAAATTATATCAAACTTGGGCAAAATTGGCAAAGAAAGACTTCTTCATATTTTCAATAACTCCTGTAAAACTGCAAAATTGATTCAAGACTGGAAAACTGCAACAATAATTCCCATTAAAAAACTTGGCAAATCTGCTGATGAGCCAAAAAACTACCGGCCTATCTCCCTCACAAATTATTAATGGAAAAAAATTATACTCGACTTTATAGGCGACTCACCTACCACCCCGACACAAGACATCTCTATCCAAAAGAACAATATGGATTTAGGAAAGGACATGGGACAATAGACTAACTCTTATTTTTCACAAAAAAAAGCAAAAGATGCACAAACAGAAAACCAACTAACCACCCCATAGCTGCTTTTTTAGACCTTACACGAGCTTTTTATAAGGTATGGAAAAACAAGTTAATTACAAAATTACACAAACATTTCAAAATTGATGGAAAGGCTATCACTTGAATAAATAATTTCCTTAGAAATAGATACATCAGGGTCAAATATAATGTCACTCTATCTAAAACCTTCAAATTGTATCAAGTATTACCACAAAGATCAGTCCTTAGCTCAAATCTCTTCACCCTATTTATTGCAGGCATAGAAGAAAAAATTCACATAAAACCAATATTTGACTTTTCGCTGATGACATTATTCTATGGAGCAGCAACACTAACTGGAGGAAAGCTGAAAGGGATTTGAACAAGACTCTTCTCCACCTAGAAAAAATTGCTAATAAACATAAATTAGAATTTAACCCCCAAAAATCTGAAACCTGTCTTTTTACTACCGATAAGAAACTATACAAAATAAGACCAAAAATTATTCTGAAAGAACAACAATTGCAATATAATAAACATCCTAAATATCTCGGCTACACCCTGGATCCAGAAATTAACTCCTGTGAACATATTGAAGGAGTTGTTAGAAAAGGAAGAGACCGACTAAAAATCTTGAAATATATTTCAGGAAGAGAGTGGGGAGCTGAAGCAACCACACTAAAATTAACTTACATATCTCTAATGAGACCTATCTTGGAATATGGATATCAAATCTATGGTACGGCCACTGAAACAAATCTAGAAACACTGGAAAAGAAACAACTAAGTGCAGCTAAAATTATTACAGGTCTTCGAAATACCTGCCCTAATGATATTGTACTTTACGAGACAGACATTATGCCCTTAAAGGATAGAAGAGAAGCTACAATATGCCAAAATATATTAACAAAATCAAGAGTTATGGAAACAAACACAGAACTTCCAATTACATACTTAAGACTCAAAAAAGAAGGCCCTCTCCACCTGACCAATAGAAATGGATTTTTAAAATATAAAGTGAAAAAAAAATATTTAGCAGAAAAAATATCTTCATGCGAACCACTAACAAAATGTTATTTTTAATGCCACTTTAAATGAACCCACCAACAAACAATATCAAAATCAGAGAATACTTAAAACAATTATCATTATAAATAATTAATAAAATTCTTTAAAATGCAATAACTGTCTATACCGATGGTAGCAGAGACGAGTTGGGACACACTGGCAGTGGCTCTCTCATTAAAACCACAAATGGCATTGATAAAATAAACAGAAGAAACCAGATTTTTGCTTAGTCTTCAGATAAGAACTTATAGCCATCTATGAAGCCTTAAAATCCATCAGAAACACTAAACATCACGATATATGGATTCTTACTGATAGTAGAAGTGTCATACAACATTTGAGTCACACAGGGGAACTTAAAGACAAAGTAAGCAGGAAAATAATTGTTTATCTTCAAAAACTCTCAAAATCCTCAAAAATTCACCTTCAATGGATACCCTTTCATGTTAGAATTGGAGGCAATGAAGCTGCTGATGCGCTAGCGAAAAAGGCACAAAAGAACCCTTGCTACAGAAAAATAAACTTACTTTTAAAGAAATAGAAACAGTAGCCAAAACAAAAATAAACAAGAACTGGAGGATCCCACCTGAGCATAGTTGGTACACCCTAGAAGCAGATGGCCACCCAGACCTTTCGGTCTACAAGCCGGCATGCAAAGCAAGCCCTTCGCTGCTATCCTGTTCAACTCATAAGCCAAGTAACGGTATCCAAGCTAGTGCTTGGACATTTTACCTGGAAAACCACCTCCCAGACAACGTGTCTGAAAGGATTTCTATACCGGTGGCCTTTAGTCACAGCAAAATAGGAAACTATCTACTGTGACCAGCGGGGATCGCGGGGAGGCGGCCACCGGTCGACTCTGTTCACTCACAGCTGAGGAAAAGCTCAGCTGCCACGTCGTTGGCTTTCTCATGAAGCTTTCTGTGATTTCTCAGCAGCTTACTCTCGATCGCGCACCTCGCCCTCTTTCTCTCTTCCTGCCCACCCACTACCCTTGGACAATCCAAGTAGTAGTGGCGTGCATCTACATCCCTTTCTCCACAGACGCAATCAGGATTGCTCTTATAATTAAATCTGTGGAGACTCCTGGGAAAGGGCCCATGTCCCGAACTACCCTAATGAGTTTGCGGGACATTACCTTACAGAGGTACTTGGGTGCCGTTACCCAAATGAATACCCCTCTCCCCTTCACACTGTTACTGGATTCTTCATATGTCCTGGACGTGCCCCCTGATCCACCTATACACTTCTTTCTTGGTCACTGGGGTCCTCACTATTCTACCTCTAAAGCATCCTGCCTTAGCGAGCCTGTCTGCGAACTCATTATCTTCGATGAGGCTGTGTCCCCTAACCCAATGGAGCTCCGCAGCCCGCGTTATCATCTCCAGTTCCTGGATTATTTGATGCGCGAGTTGCCCTTTCTCCAGATTGATGGCGACGATGGCCGACATACAATCTGATTAGAGGCGGTCCGAGCTGAAGTTTTTCTCGGCACACACTCTGAGGGCTTCCCTGATCGCAACCAGCTCAGCTGAATAGACCAATTCGTCCATTCTGAGTGTTAAGCTTTCTTGGAAGAGCAGCTCTCCATTAGTTAAAATCACTACCACAGCTCCATTATTGGTTCCAGACTTACTCCCATCAGTGAAAACCTCCGTGCCAATCCCTGTCGGCCCGCCAGGACTCCAATTCCACTTTGGAAACCACTGCGGAGGCTGTTTGGATCCCTCTTCCATTCCAGGGCACCCGCTTCAAGTCCCAGGGCATCTTCCCTGTTCTCCCAGATCTTCTGTCTGATGGTCTCCTCCTATGGTTTTAAACCCAGGGGAATAAGCCCAGCGAGGACCAATAAGGCCTCACTGCTTGTAGTGCGATATCCCCCTGTGATTACGAGTGCCGCTGTCCTCTGCACTCTCTCTAGAGTTGTTGCCACCTTCTGATCCCTTTTTCGGCGCCGCCAAGCCCTGGAAGCATATAGCAGGATTGTCTCGACACAGGAGAGGTAGAGGTTCCTAAAAATAGTACCCTCCTTCCCCCCTGTTGAGAGCCAACCAGGACAGGCCTGCACAACGCCTCCCTGCCTCTCGCCACCATCTCCTCCGCCTGGTATTGTCAACCCATCTTGTCATCAATGACTACCCCCAGGATGATCATCCTTTTGACCAACGCTACCCTCCGTCCTTCCATCCTGATAGCCGGATTGTGTTCCCATTTGATCTCTTTCCTTTTATTTCTTATGTCCCTAGACTTAAAGCTGAGGGCTTTAGTTTTGGAGACATTGAACCTAAGGCCAGAGTCATGGGCCCAGTTCGAAAGGATTTGGAAAGAAGTTTCAACACACTTCTTAGCCTTCGCTCTTGAAGCAGCCTCAATGATGAGGAACTGGTCGTCGGCATAGAGAACCAGCCTGGCTCCCTCAGGTAGCTCCTCCTGGAAAACGGTGTTTATAAGGATATTCCACAGAATAGGTCCGCAGCAAGAGCCCTGGGGGCAACCCCTAGCACAGTTTCTTTCCAACTTCAGCCCACCAAAATTGAGGCTAATCCATCTATCCCTCAGGAAGTCACGAACCAAGCTGCACAAATTATCCGGACAGCCCATGTCCATCAAATTTCTCATCAGCTTGTTCCAGTTCATGGAGTTGAACGCGACATCAATGTCCAGGGCCACGAGAAGAACCCAAGCACCCTTATTTAAGCCCATCTCAACCCCCTCTAACACCTCGTTCAGAGCTGTGGTTGTGGATTTGCCTTCCCTAAAACCATGTTGGGAAGAGGAAAGGAGCTCATTATTTTCTAGCCAGTGTTTCAGTCGCTGAGCTAGTAGGCTATCTAGGACCTTACCTAGACACACTAGTAAAGAAAGCGGACGAAAATCATTAGAAGAATTACCCTTTCTACCAGACTTTTCGAGAAGCACTACTAGGGCAACCTTCCATGCCTCAGGAAAAGTATCGGTGTTCAGGCACCTATTGAATAACCTGGCAAGAAAGGATTGTTGCATCCTCACCAGGGCTTTCACGACCGTCTTATCGATCCCGTCGGGACCAGGAGATTTCCTGTTCCCGAACTTGAAAGCCGTTAGTTTCCCCTCATTCTCAGAAAAGGGCGGATCCACCAAACCACAAGTGGCCAGAGAGATCTCGTCCTCTGGTTCCTCGTTTCCGAAGTGCCGATCCAAGATGAGGTCCAGGGTCTCCTTCAGGTCCCCTTCTTCAAGCTTTTCTGTGAATTTTTTCAAGTCGGCTTTCGTAAAGTTCCATGTTATTTTATTCTGTTGGACATTCTCAATTTTGAAGTTTAGGGTTGTTAAAATTGGTCTGTGGTCACTGATTGCACCTCTCAGGATTTTCCATTGTGTTGTGGGTGCGATGTTGTAATTTATCGCTACGATGTCTATTGCGGATTCTGGGCCTGTGGACTTGGATAGATAGGTGTTCTCTCCTTTATTTAACGGTGTAAGGTCGAGGTCGTTATCTTATCTACCAATATTTTGCAGCTCTTCGTGTTGGGTTATGGGGATAATAAATACTGTCCTCACATCTTGACTTTTTTTTTTGTGAACAGCAATTTTTTGTTTGTCATTTGCTCACATACTATGTCGTGCAGACCAAAGTGTTATAACTTCTCGAATAACACTGGTACACACAATTTTACCCCTTATGTATAGTTTTTCGCTTTTCGCTCATTAGAAGAAATAGCATAAGGAATATTTTCTGTACACCAATAACTTTAGAAATTTTGCGCAAAAAAAATAATACAAAATGATTTTACTACCACGTTTTTCAAAGCAAAAGGTCGATATAAAAATTATTTTTATTTGAGGGGACACATTTTAAAAATTGTGTACAGTAAAATAAGCAATGATAACATTTGACAAGCCCATAGGATATTTGAAATAAAGTACGACAAATATATTTTGTCACTCCCCTCTATATTTCATTTGTTGGAGCATGACTAATATCCAATTAAATAGTCAAGTGTCGCCAATCAGTCAAGAAACTACAAATTCCTTAAAGCAAGAAATCCTATTAGTAGTGTCATCATAATTTTTGGTACTACATTAACATTTCAAAAAATCGTGTATTGATATCAGCAGTGTTTTTCAAACATTCAATCTATTTCACAAAACCCCATCTAAAATATAAATATTTTTGCTACATGTTTTATTTGCATTTACCTATTTTACATATCTCGGATTGCATTCAAAAATTGTCATCAAATTATTCTACTTTTGGCGAAATGGTGTTTTATTAATTTATAATTTGATATTATTAGGGTTCTTTCCTGGTATTAAAAAAGGAAAAATACGTGTCGACCATTTTTATTTCAATTTATCAAACAATTTGGCCACTTAATCTCTGATTCTGGTAGAGCGCCATCTAGCGAATAAAATTGTAACTAAATCCAATTTCCAATTTTTCATTATTTGCCATAAAAAATCCCATTGCATCCTGAACACGATGGTGTTTACCGCATTGCTCTAGCGCAAATATTCGCGGAGTTATTAATTTTCAAAATAGTGCGGGACTTTTGGATCACCCTGTATTAGATGAAAAATATTTCCTTAAATAGGTTTTATTAAAACTTTTTATATCATAAATTGAGAAATTTAAACTATTATTGACGCTTATGCGTCTTTTTTGAAATAAAACTTTTTCTACAGATATTACTACAGTGTGAGATAAAATAATGTCAGTAGAAGATGTTTTAAAAGAAACATACGCGTAAAAATATATTGAATTTCTTACAATAGATTACGTGCTATGGCTTATATTAATAACAAAATGATAAAATAACATAATAATAGTAAAACTTGTATAAGGAATTTCGATTTAATTATAACGCAAGATAGGTTTTTTGACTCCTAAGAAAGGTGGAATAAATTTATTAGGAGTCAACCTGTCTCGCGTTATAATTAAATGGAAATTTCTTGTACAAGTTTTACTATTTTATGTTACTTTATCATTGTGGTATTAATATGATGCATAGCGCGCCATCTATTGTAAGAAAATTAATCTATTTTTGACGCGTATGTTTCTTTTTAAAATAAAACATATTCTACTGCCATTATTTTATCTCACTGTAGTAATATCAGTAGAAAAAAAGTTTTATTAAAAAAAAAAGAAACATAAACGTCAATAATAGGTAACAAAAAACGTAGGGTTATTTTTTTAAATGAAAATCGAATGATGCTCTTGATATAGGATTCTCAACACATTCAGCCTTTTTGTGATAAAATTATAAGTGAACGAGGTAACAGGGTCAAATAACTAGGAAAACTAAAGTAATGAAAAATACGGTTTCCAATAAAAATCACCGAACAGGAAAACTTCCAAGATAGGTTTTACTGCATTTAGCTTTTTCATTTGTTATTATATTTGTAAAACATCCTCTTCATTGGCTTCAACAATTCTGTAAAATGAATGATGAGCTCTCCGTGAGGATAAGATTCCAGAGTGAAGTTGGGGAAAGATGGATGGACTCCAGCTGCGGGGGATGGCCCATGTGTGAGGGGTACAGGCGCGAAAAAAAAACGGCATACCAGAGTGGGGGAGAATGGACAGTCTGGTCACATGAGCGGCGAGTTGCCTCCAGGCGTTTTGATGAACTCGCAAGACGATGCCAGCAGAGCCTGACATCGGAGCGGCCTACGAGGCGGTGTAGCTCAGGCTGGACGTGTCCAGTGTGGAGCTGCAAGTTACACAAGAGTGACATTCACGGCGCCAAGAATTCTTCTGACGGGGAAGTTGAATCCAAGTTCCACTTATTGTACTCCTCCTGTTCAGTGCCACGTATAATAAAGCGCTAACTTTTGCTGCATCGCTTTCGAACTCACGTGTGTATCTTTGTGCCATCAAAGAACTAAAACAGCGTTTGGGTACCACGTAACACTTTTTTGATATTATAAATATTAGTACATACTTGATATATAGATAGATGTTTTAGCACCAGGTTTTATATCTTATATATCCTTCAATTTTAAAATTTGGAATAAATATTTTATTCTCATATATTTAAACGTTTTTATAAGTCGATTAATCAACGCGGAATTTACAAAATGAATAAAACTAAAAATATTGAAAACTAATTTCTAGAATATTTTGCTAATATACTGTATATTGATATTAAAAATAATATGCAAATAAATAAATAAAAATAATATTTAAAACAAGGAAGATAAAAATGCAAATATAAAATTAAATAAAAGATAAATATATTTTAGGAATTTTTGGCGCGCTAATGCTTGTTAAAGCTAACTGAACATGGCAAGACTGCCAAACGACATGTATTTGGCTTTAGAGCCAATGATTTTAGATAAGGATGATTCAAAAATTTTAGGAAAGAATCAGAACTTGGAATGAGTCGTCCAGATACGGTCGTCATCAAAGTCAGTGATTATGACACAGATGAGATTTATGCCTGCAAAGTAATGCCAATAAAACAAAGAACTAGGGATGAAGGAAATTTGCATATAGGATTCAGCCATGAAAACATTGTAAAAGCCTATCGTTACTTCGAAAATCCACCAAAAGGTTTCCTGATAATGGAGATTTGCAACGAAACGTTCCGTTCTTATGTCAAACGCACATCAAAGTATCCAAATTCTCGAAAAAATATTGCACGTCAAATTGTAATGGCGCTTTCATATCTTCATCAAGAAGCATTGGTAATCCATATGGATATAAAAACAGATAATATTCTTATAAAAGACGATGTGGTTAAATTAATAGATTTTGGATATGCTTTCAAGATGAGTGAACCGAATATGAAGTGCTCCCACCCCCGTGGAGGAACTATCCAGTATGTTTCTCCAGAACGCATTCGCAGGTTACCAGTTGGACCTGAAGAAGATACTTGGGGCTTTGCTTGTGTCCTGTACTTCTTGGTTACCCAGGAATGCGCGTGGGCAGGAAAAAGCCGAACTGAGATCAGGGGGGATATTCTCCACAAGCCATTCAAACCTCCATTATATGCTACTAAATTTGAGACTGATATCCTAACGAATCTTTTTCAAAAAGACTTAAAATTACGAAAAAGTCTCATAGATATTCTTAATCATCCTTATTTTACATAATTCAGTTTTTTTTAAGTTGAATTTCTTGTATCTCATCTAGTATAATATATTCATATACTAGCATATAGGATTGGTGTGTTAAATCAATCAACAACTATTTGTTAATAAAACAGGTTTATTATTAATAAAGTTTGATTTGAAAAACACATTTATTTCGTTATTTTCGACGGCTAAATACAGGGTGTCCCAAAATCACGCAATGAAACATTTTTAGTCTTATATTAATTAAACAAAAATAATTTAACACATTGACAATGCATAATAAAAATATGGATACTAACCAATAATTTACTGTTGGACACCGAGCGCTGCTACTCAAGTATAACACGTGACCGGATGGATGACGTCGGCCCCCCCCCCCCCCCTTTCCAACTGACTGTAAATGTTTAGCCTGACGACGCTGTGTTGTTTGTTTACCTTCTACGGAGGATGTAACCTCTTTGTTTCCTCTCTTTCCCTATTTAATCTTTATATAACCTATGCTTTAATAAATTAGTTAGTGCAAGGCTCTTGTCCTTAGTGTAACCAAGTACCTTGTCTACACCCCTACAAGAAAAGATTATGAGACTGATTGGAGCTGCCTGAAGCATTGAACGGTAAGCCTATTTTTTGTTCTCTCTCCCCCCTTCAGTGGACGCCATCTTATAATGGAAGCTAACGAAAGTTTAACGAAAATTACCAAGCTAAATGGATTAAACTATTCCTCATGGAGCTTCCAAATTAAGCTCATTCTGATGGACAATGACTTATGGTCAATTGTTGACCCAGGCGAAGTCAAACCCGAGGGAGGGGATGTTGGTCTAATCAACAAATTTAATACGAGGCAGAATAAGGCTTTAGCAAAGATATGTCTCTCTATTAGTGAGGAGCAGCAGAACCATATCAGACATCTAAATTCCCCCAAAGAAGTTTGGGATGAATTACAAAGACTTTATGCACCCAGGGATAGCAAACACAGAATTCTCCAACTGCGTCGAAAGTTGTACTCCCAGAAATTCTGTCAACATGCGAACATGAATGCCTATTTGGGAAGCATAAATCTAATAGTGAGTGAACTCACAGGTGTAGGGGATAAAATTGAAGACGGTGATCTAAGCATGCTAATTCTTTGTGGGAAGCCCGAGGACTGGGATAATGTTATATCAACAATGTGTAACTTACCAGAGTCAGAGTTCACCAGTGCCAACATCAGACGTAAATTGTTAGCTGAGGCAGAGCGCCGGTATGCTACAACAAATGAAGGGATGGGTGCACTGTCAGTCAGGAACTCTAACAAGAAACAATTCCCTCATGAACATCAAGGTTCTAAAACTGTTACAAAATGTTTCGGATGTGGGAAAGCAGGGCATATTGCACGGGACTGTTTCAAACTGAAAAAGAATAACGGTAAACAACAGGAAAAGGGGGCGATACATCAACATCACGAAGCAAAGAACTTGTCTGTGATGTATAATGCAGCAGTTGAATCAGAAGAGGATACGTGGGTAATTGACTCAGGTGCCACGCATCATATGACTCCGAACAGAAGGTATTTTTCCACGTTGAATGACGAGAATGTAGGACAAGTGACCACCATTGATGGTACATCACATTCAAACATAGGAAGAGGTAATGCTCAAGTAGATCTGATCAACAATTCTGGACAACTTAGAAGCATAGTTGCTCAGAATGCATTGTTCGTTCCTGGGATCAGACATGGTGTACTCACTGTTCTACAAATTGTGGAAAATGGTCATGAGGTTATCTTCGACAAGAAGGGATGTCATATCTACGACAATGATCATAACTTGATGATCAGAGCAGAGAAGAGAGGAAGGCTCTATCTCGTCAGGACTGCCCCGTCCAGATTTCCAGAATCAGGAGAATGTTCAAATTCCATTGCTCAAACCAACAATTTTCGTAAATTCCCACTAAATTTATGGCATCAGAGACTCATGCATATCAACTATGACACCATAGTAGACATGATGAAGAGAGAAGTTGTCATTGGTTTGAACTGTCAGGCTGGAAAACCTGATAAGTGCTCTGATTGTATGATTGGAAAATCGACAAAAAGACCTTTCCTGAATTTGAGATCTACCAAGGAAACTCAGACACTAGCCCTTGTTCACTGTGATCTTATGGGACCGTTCAACATTGAGAGCTGGGGTGGATCAAGATTTGTCTTGACCATCATTGATGACGCATCAAGATATACAAGGGTGTATTTCCTCAAAAGGAAGGGCGATACTCTAGAAAAATTCAAGGAATGGATGAAAGAAGCTGAAAATCAGACGGGATTTTCTCTCAAGAGGATCCGTACAGATAGCGGACTAGAGTTCTGTTCATCTCCTTGGGATATTTTCACGAAGGCCCATGGTATAGTACATGAACGCACCATGGTCTACCTACCTGAACAGAATGGTGTCGCCGAACGCATGAATAGGACTTTGCTGAACTTAGTGAGGAGTACTGTGAACAGTTGCAATCTGCCAACCACCTCTTGGGCAGAGCTCATCAACACAGCAGCATACTTGAGAAATCGTGTTACAAACAGACACAATGAAGAGAAAACGCCTTTTGAATTGTGGTTTGGAAAAAAACCTGCTCTGCAACATCTGAGAGCAATCGGCTGCGAAACCTTTGTTCATGTTCCAAAACAAAGAAGGAATTCGAAGCTTCAGCCAAGAGCCACTAAAGGAATTCTCGTGGGTTATTCTCTACAGAGACGAGGTTGGAGAATCTGGTTTCCTGAAAAACGCCAAGTGGTGGAATCTAGAAATTGTGTATTCAAAGAAGAAATCCTCTATAAACAGCCCAAAAGAGAAAGGGATACTCTACCATCTGTCCATTTCTCCTCGAAAGAGGCCTCCTTTCAAGAAGAAAGTAATGCAGATCAACCAGTAGACCGAGAAACTGAAGAACTAATTGGAACTACAGGTGGAATAGATCAGCTATCTGAGACTCTCCCAGAGAACCTGAGAAGCCATCCTATGACACTCCGAAGTCATGGAAAGACGGCAGATTCTCCGGAAGAGGATAATAGTGGTGGACAGATAAATGCCACATGTGCAGAGGACAATAACCCCACTTATGAAGAAGCAATCGAACTTTTCTACACTCCGAGTGCTGAGAACCCTGCTGACTTCCTTACCAAGCCTCTTGCTAGAAGCCAGCATGAAAAGTACTGTAGAGCGCTGATGGACTATCGGAATAAACGTCCAGCTGAAGTTTTTCCGGGAGGGGATATGTTGGACACCGAGCGCTGCTACTCAAGTATAACACGTGACCGGATGGATGACGTCGGCCCCCCCCCCTCTCCAACTGACTGTAAATGTTTAGCCTGACGACGCTGTGTTGTTTGTTTACCTTCTACGGAGGATGTAACCTCTTTGTTTCCTCTCTTTCCCTATTTAATCTTTATATAACCTATGCTTTAATAAATTAGTTAGTGCAAGGCTCTTGTCCTTAGTGTAACCAAGTCCCTTGTCTACACCCCTACAAGATTTACTCAGCCGGTTAAAATGGGTCTTCCTTGGCGGCGATATACAGGTCCAAACATGACTTAAAATTTTCGGTTATGGTCCGCAAGTCTTCTGGCGACAATCTGTCCCATTCTCGGCGCAGTGATCCAGCAACTTCAAACTTTTGTGTCGTTTAGCACAGGACTTGGCCTGCAAAATGAACCATACGCTGTAATCCATCGGGTTGAGATTGGATGAGTAGGGCGGCCATTCCACCGACGTGATTAATTCCGGAAAATATGGGCCCTGCACCAGTACTGAATCAATTTCGCTTTGTGAGCCGGCGCGGAGTCCTACTGGAACGTCCAATCCACATCTCCGAAGTGCTGTTGAGCCCACGGAAGTACAACGGCCTTGATAATTTTGCAGTGATACACTTCTTGGTATATTTTGACTCCCTGATTCACGAAATCTTGCCACTGGCGCAAATCCCGGCCCATACCATAATAGACTGCGGATTTTGGCGGTGTTCGACGATGGCCGACGTGCCGAGAGCCTCAGTTGATCAGCTAAATGTTGGTGGTTGTTGGCCTGCTCGGAGGTGAACAGCTTCTCGTCCGTGAAAAAAAGGGGCTGCTATCACTGACCAGTGGCCCGATACTTGAGTTAGAGATATCTCTTCAGTCGTACGCGCTCGTTCTCATCCCTGAGAAGCTGAACCTTTTGGGGCTTGTACGCCTTGAGATTGAGTTTCTTTTTCGCTATTCGATGTACCGATGACTTGCTTATGCCGGTCTCACGAACGATTTTTTATCACGGACACCCTCGAATTTCGTTGAAGTCGCTTTTTGAATATATTACGGTGGCAGGACGGTTTGTTTTTCTTTCAGCACGGTCGCCTTCAGGGCCAAGCTCATTGAAGCAATGGAAGACCATATCCATAGTTTGTTGAGGCGCATTGAGCTGCCGAACAATTTTACCTTTTTTTTTCATTGTCGAAGAAGCTCAATAATTGAATTAAATTAATTTTACATCTTCAAAACAAGACAAAATAAGTTATCACAAAGTCAAAAATTAACATAATGTTACATAAAGACATGAGAATCCGACAAAACAAAAAAAAAATTATTACGGTTCAATACTTACGTGTTAGGATAAATTAAACATTAACTGCATTATTTTGGGACTTCCTGTGTATAATACCTCCATCCTTTCGCCAATTACAATTAATTCTTCAATTATTTTGCAATTAAAAAAAGCATTGATTTTGAATGCAAACTTATATACCCAACAATTAAACATGATGCATAGGTCGCCGTCAGTATTTGAACACCAAAACTATATTTTAAAAGAAACTGTATTTCTGTCAATAATTCCAAATATGCTTGATTTGAAGACTCTTATTTGTCATAAAAATGTTCGTTCAGAACAAAAGGTTCTGTCTGTATTGTCACATCACGTTTGATGCGCCCTCCATTTTTTTCAAAATATTCTATGATATTTCAAATTTATTTTAAACACATGTACTATAGTATCATTTAATTTTAAAGTATCATTCATTTTGCAATATTTTTATTGTATATATCTTGTTCATTTGGAGAGAGAGGTCGGACGCGAATACTCAGGATCACCTACTACGAGGAAGACAACGAATTAATAAACATAATAACTTTAGAAGGTAATTTATTTTTTATTTACTTTCATTTGAATCTTATTTGTTTTAATTATGGAAACCTACTCGGAAATCGTGGATAACACCAAGAAGTCAGAAAACAAGGTAGATGACCCTACAAAGTTGCAACACTTGTAACAATTGGCGGAGATGCAAGTGTCGACTCAGTTGTTTTGAACCCCAACATCGAAATCCTCAAGTACGATGGTACAGAATACCCTCGCTCTTGGATTGAATCTCTGGAAAAAATCGGTTTCTTCTATCACTGGGCAGACTACATAATCTCGCGTTATGCGGTTATGAACATGATTGGCAGCGCAAACAACCTGGCTGAACTTAAATAAGACTAGCTTCACGAGCTGGGGAAATTTAAAAACCCAGCTAATCCAGGATTTTGTCCCCGTTGCAACAACGAAGAATTGAAATTAAGGCTCAACAGGATGCAGCAATGGAATGAGCCTGCAATACGGTTTGGAGAGGGGATATACTTGTTTTGTGCAATAAAGTTGACCTTCTAATGGAAGAAGAGCAAAGAATAAATTGGGTTATTGGGGGGTTAAAAAAAAGAGTATTTTTTATTCTTCATACTAAAACCACAAATGAACTTCTTGAAGCGTGCAAGAAGTTGACTCGTTCGAAAATAATTATCGCGAACGTGTGGAGAAATCCAAATTTCTAGATAATAGCATAGATATAAGCAAGTGCAACAAAACACTTTGCCGACCATCACAAGAAACTACCAGGACTATGCCAAGCCCCAGTTCCCCGTTCCGAGACACTACCAGAAAATCCTACCGCCCCACGTCTCTACCCTAGACGACCTTCTAATTCAAATTTTGTACCAAACCCAAACTATCAGAAGAAACCCTACAATAAGAGTACAGCATCAAATAAAAGAAGAACGGCAGACGGAAGACAAATATGTTTCAAATGCAACAAGCCAGGATTCGTAGCGCGTTATTGTAGAGTGAGGTTTGTGAGAATCGTGGAAGAGAGGACCCCATAGTTAGACAAAACAAGGTCGTAAAAGAAATTCAAATGATAAGGGAACCGATAAGTTGAAATTTCTGCTCTACGCTGATGTAAGCAATTGCATAAATTCGATTATTCCTACACTGGATAGATATTCCTTATTGGAAGATTTAAACTGAGCATCGCGCCTGAGTCCGTCAATCAAAGCAAGTCGAGCATAAATCAAATTTAAAAATTGGACCCCAGATAAAAAATGAACATTAATATGGATAGAATCGGTATCTGCGAAGCTTTGATTGATACAGGCGCTGGTCTCTCAGTGGTCGACCTTAAAACAGCTCTTGATACAGGCCTTTAAATAAAAAATCCCGACAAATTGTCCCTCGGACCCGATGGTAAAATATTAAATATTGTAGGAATTATTTATTAAAGATAAAATTCGTTTATAAAAAATTATAATTAATTATAATTATAATTAAGTACGCATCATTTTTTTTATAATGAGAACGCCTTTAAAGACTTTTATACTTGGACGAGATTTTCTCAATAAAATGAATGGAAAAATTGATTGTCAGCATTTAAAAATAAAATATGATTTTAAAAAAATAATCAATACGAAATCAAATACCAACAGAGAAAAAAGTGCCGAGGATACTATCATACCGGAACTTTCCATCGAATTGATCAAAGCATTGGTAGAAACAGAAGATGGCGAATATATAATCGAGGAGAACAGCAAGATGTATAAAACAAATGGTCTTCGGCTAGCAAAAAGCTTGGTCAATGTTAAAAATAAAGAAACGAATATCTGGGTAACGAATCCTTACCCTCGAACTTTAAAAATAATAAAAACCAAACATAGACTCTTGGAAGTAGTCCGGTGAGTAGGTAAAAAGCTGAGCGATCAACCTCGATTCCAAATAAACGAAAATCTTTCATCAAAGGAACAGAGAGGAAGTTGAAACAAGTTTTAGAAAGTAAGGAGATTTGTTTTCGCTGAGACTAGCGAGAACAAACTTGGCGAAACATCGATTTGATGCAGAAGGAGCGAAACCTATTAAACACAAGTCATACAGTGTGAGCGTCAAAGTGCAGAACATTATAAAAGATTAAATTGTTGAAATTCTCAGAGAAGGCATAATTATTATATTTACACTATATAAGAATTTTATATTATCATAATGGAACAATTAGTCATACTATATTTGAATCAGTTAGGAATAAACACAATAATGCAATAAAAAAAGCTAAAGGAATCAATTGGCTATTTTTATAGAAGAAAACTCTACTAATAATCCATTTGGAAACGCATTTAAGATTTATAGTAAATTGAGAACATCAAAAGAACAAAAGGTAATACCCATTATTGTTGAATCACCAGAAAAAAAAAAAAAAAAAGATGATCGAATTAATGAACAAGTTAATTCCAGACGACAATCAAAATTTTGACGACTTCAATCAACAATCAACAAGAAGATACAAACCACAAATCTACTTATATATTTGCCTTAATTCTGTCTGTTTGTCTGAAGCATTGTCTGTTTGTCTGAAGCTTTGTCTGAAGCTCACGGATAGAATGCGCGCTCATTGGCTGTAGATACGATGTACTAGAGCGCCATCTGTTATCAAATTATAAAACTATTTTAGAGGCGTAATATTCTTTTTATTTTTTTTTATTTATTTATTGTTTTTTATTATTATTATTTTTTATTTATTTATTTATTTTTATTTTTTTTATTTTTATTTTATGTTTTTTTATTTTTTTTTATTTTTTATTTTATTTTATTTTTTTTATTTTTTTTAATTTTTTTATTTTTTTTATTCATTTTTTATTATTTTTTTTTATTTATTTTTATTTTTTATTAATTTTTTTTTTATTTTTTTATTTTTTTAAATTTATTTTTTTATTTTTTTATTTATTTTTTTATTTTATTTTATTTATTTTTTATTTTTATTTTTTTTATGAAAGTTTGCCTCTCTCATAAACCTGTCTATACAGACCACCCTGACTATAGCGACCACGCTAGACAACCCTGTTATCAGCTGCCTGTCTATACAGACCACCCTGTCTATAGCGGTCACCTTAGGCAACCCTGTTATCAGCAGTGTGATACATCCACCTGTCTATACAGACCACCCTGTCTATAGCGACCACTCTAGACAACCCTGTTATCAGCTGTGTGATACATCCACCTGTCTATACAGACCACCCTGTTAATAGCGACCACCCAAGTCAACGTTTTTAAAATATATTCGCACTCGGGTAAACCCCGGGCGTTGCCCGGGCCATTCGTCTAGTGAATAATAAAAGCAGAGTACATTTCGAAGTAGAAGAAATAAATAAATTAATTAATCTCCAATATTAATGTTGAAAAGGCGCCTGAAATAGAGAGCATAAGCAATAATATGATCAAATATGCCTACCCCAAAATTATATTTTTGTTTAATGAATTATTTAATAAATGTATTCAAAAAGGATATTATCATGATGAATGGAAAAGAGCAGCTCTTAAAATAATTTTAAAACCTTACAAAACGAATTTAGAAATTGCTAGAAGCTACCGACCTATATCTCTAATATCAATCCAATATTTTTGAAAATACTAAAAAATAAAATTCATTAATTTTATCAAGAGAAAAATATTTTAAACAATAGACAGCATGGATTTAATGAAATCAACGATAACATGTTTGGAAAAATAACAGAGGTTATATTTGAACATAGAC
The DNA here is from genome assembly GCA_030710605.1 of Cordylochernes scorpioides. Taxonomy (NCBI): domain Eukaryota; kingdom Metazoa; phylum Arthropoda; class Arachnida; order Pseudoscorpiones; family Chernetidae; genus Cordylochernes; species Cordylochernes scorpioides. The sequence goes on from CP092865.1 coordinate 70,350,786, forward strand.
AGAATCATTTAGTGTCGTTAATTGCAATCGATATAGAGGGTGCATTTGACAATGCATGGTGGCCAGCTCTTTTTAAAAGAATTGATCAAGATAATATACCCGCTGATTTGATAAAAAAAAATATTGCAATCTTTCTTGAATAATATAAAAATAATGTTTACTTATGTTGATAAGAAAGTTAATAAAACCATTTCAAAAGGCTGTCCACAGGGCTTTTACGACTGTCTCCATTGCTATGGTTGATATTACTGAATGATTTATTAAACAAAATGCAGATACCCAATTCTGAAATACTGTCTTATGCTGATGATATGACAATAATAGTTTGGAAAAAAAGACAATAATACTCTTAAAATTTTGAAAGAATTAATCTTGGAATAAATCGATCAATGGTGTACTCAAATTAAACCGAAAATCAGTCTTAGAAAACTAACCTTCTGCATTTTCACCATTAGACATGTCAGTAATAAAGTTTAAAAACAAAATGTTGCAAGATTAAGGTACTTACAGCTTGTATGAAGGCATGAGGCCGTTGATGAATATATTATAATAACCTTTATTATCCATTTGGTAAAAGAAAGTTATAGTAGCGAACACATTAACAGTATATACTACTCTGATCAAAAAGTTTCGACACTTTGCTCATAAAATCCTGAAAACTAAATATATTTTCTCCCGGTTTGTGGCAAACGCAAGCGTCGCCCTTGGCTTGGAGACCTGCCAATTTTCAAAAATCACGCGCCACAACAGCGCGAGCAGCGGCTGTTCGAAGTGAAGCCATTTTGCCCGTGCTTCGATTTCGTTAGTCACCGAAATGGAGGATCAACGAATTTGCATCAAGTTCTGTGTGAAAAACGGATTCAAGGGTGCCGAAATTTTTTGGATGTTGCAAACAGCCTACGGGGATGCCGTCATGAGCCGAAGATGAGTTTTCGAGTGGTACAAGCGCTTCAAGGTGGGTCGGGAAGAGTCCGCCGACAACGAGCGTTTCGGGAGACCGTCCACATCAACCACGCCTGAAAAAGTGGACAAGGTGTTTGAACTGGTGCGTGAAGACCTAACGCCGTTCTCGTTCCCAAAGATTTGACTTTTGATCAAAATAACGCCCGGAAAGAAACGGCCAGTCTCAATCTCGAAGCGACAACCGACGAGCCCGAATTACTGAAGAGGGTCATTACTGGAGACGAAACATGGATTTACGGCTTTGATTCGGAAACTACCCAACAGGCATCGGAGTGGCGCTTCAAAAATGAGCCGAGACCAAAGATAGCGAGGAAGGCTCCCAGCAAAGACAAGGTCATGTTGACGGTGTTCTTCGACTACCAGGGCATCGTTCATCATGAAATTAAACAACAAGGCTCTAAAATAACTGCTGATTCCTACCTGGGAGTTTATCTTTCAGACAGAAACGGCCGGAGCTGTGGAGGAGCAAGTCGTAGATCCTCCACCACGATAACGCGCCGGCGCACACAGCCCTCAAAATCTCGAAGTTCCTGCAGGACCACTCATCCTCTGTGTTCCCTCAACCCCCTTACAGCCCGATTTGCCCCCCTGCGACTTCTTTCTTTTTGGAAATCTAAAAAAAAGTTAAAGGACCGGAAATTTCAGAGGTAAAAGAAATCAAAGTGGAATCGAAGAAGGCCATGAAGGCGATCCCGAAAACAGACTACCAGAGGTGTTTTGCCGACTTGAAAAAAAGGTGGCTAAAGTGCATCGCGGCCAACGTGGACTACTTTGAAGGGAACAATTTGAATTTGGTAGAATAATAAAGTTTTTTTTTTAACTTATGAGCAAAGTGTCCAAACTTTTTGATCAGAGTAGTAGGTAAGTGAGAAGAAGTGAACAAAAATGTTGGTGGTGATGATAAGGCCAGTGTGGCGCTAGCTGTAGTCGTAGCATTCAGTTTCCAACAATCCCCGGCATGAATGTGGAGACGTCACGAGGTTGTTACGTAACTTCTCAAATGTCGGCTTTGGTAGCGGCTTGATCAGGATGTCCGCCTTCATGTCGCCTGTCGGGCATTAGGGTTTTTTTTTTATCACTGTCTTCTTCTGAAGATCCTTCAGGTGATGGTTCTTGGTTGCGATGTGCTTGGTCTTGGAAGACACTTTTTCGGATGAACATATCTTGAGACATGATTGATTGTCTTGGTGGAGGTAGATTGGAGCTTTATGTTCAAGTTCGAGACTTTCAGCAAGTTAGGAGCTACAAAAGTTCTTGTGAGGCTTCTCTCTCTCTCAGCTGCGGAGATTAGTTACGCTTCAGTGGATGAGAGAGATCAACCTTGTTTCCCAGTCATCCATGAAATTGAGTTTGATCCCAGTAGGAAGAAGTTTCCGCTTAGCGATTTTCCGCTTAGCTCGAGTTCTTTAGTAGTTTTCAGATATCTTACGATTCTTTTGGCTGCATTCCAGTCGCATTTTCTAGGGTTCTGGTTTCTGGTGCTGAGTATGCAGATTGGAGCTGCGATATCTGGTCTGGATACTACGCCTAGGTACAATAGTGAGCCTATCAGTTATTGGTATTGGACATTGTTTGGTAGAAGTTTTACATCAGATATACCGGGGTATCCGCTTTCCATGGGAGTGAAGGTAGGTTTCGCTTCTTGGAGGTTGTACCTTTCAACTAATTCTTGGATTTTGTTCTTTTGGCTCAGAAGGAGTTCACCTTCTCTGTTTCTTGAGATTTTTATACCAATTAATTGAGTGGGGTCTCCAAGGTTCTTTATTTCGAATTCTTTTTGGAGAGCTTTTACAGTGTTTTGGATAATAATTTCGGAATCACTTGCAAGTAGAATGTCATCCACATATAGAATCATGTAAATGGAATGGTTTTCTTAATTCTTGGTGAATAGGCATGGGTCTAAAATGCTCTGTTTGAAGTTATTTTTAATTAGAGTGTTTGCGATTTTTGTGTTCCGAGATCTTCCAGCTTGTTTTAGACCGTAAAGTGTAGAGGTCTTTAGGTCGCCGTGTAGAAACGCTGTCTTGACATCGAGGTGGTTCACTTGCATGCCTTTGTAGACTGATGCGGCTAGGAAGGCTCTAATTGTAGAATGCTTTGTGAATATATATATATAAATGACCAAAAATGATTTGACAACTTTGTGATTTTGTTCTTCTAACTGGTAAATTGTAAACAAGAAGTTTATAATATTTTTTTTTGTTCTTACCTGTTTTAAATTGGATCTTAAATAAAATAATGATATAAAAAGGGTTATCTTTTTCAACTCAACCCAAATTAACACAATTGGCAGCAGAGTCCGTGGTTTATTGAATATTGTAATAAAAGGAAATAATAGCAAAAGACTTAAGCCAAATCGGTATTTATGCGTAAAGCAAAATAAATTTTGTTGTCTAGAGAAAATCTTCAACAAAATATTGATTTTTTCTTTTTAATATTCAATATAAACTAAAAATTGTTGGAAAATAAAATGAACAAAATACTAATTGCAAAATTTGATGGTGATAATTTTCCAAGTTGGAAATATAGGGTTGAATCGATTTTGGAAAGCAAAGATTTGATCAATTCTTTGATTGAAGATCCTCCAGGAAAATAAAAGACAAAAATGGAAAATAAAAGACTCACAAGCAAAAGGTATTATAACTTGTGCCATGACAGATTCTCAGGTTTCATTAATTCTCACATGCAAAACATCAAAACAAATATGGGCATCCTTAACCAAAAGATATGAAGGAGACATTAAAAAGAAAAGTATTGAGGCACGAAATAATGTTTCTCGTTTTCGGATGTATCCTGAAGAAAGTTGGAAAGACTACCTTCATAGATCAGAAAAATTATTAGAAAATGCCAGAATTATGGGAGCCACCATAGATGATGAAGAATTTATCTATATGGTAATTAAAGGCCTGCCACAAAAATACAATATTATTGCCATGCAAATAAATACTATGAATAATCCTACACTTTCAGATATTAAACACAGTTTTCCCTGTATCAAAAAAGGTACCATGAGAAAGAATTTTCATCCTATCTGCATATAAAGCATCACAAAGTGAATCAAAGAAATTTTATCCAAAAAAAAAATTTAAATATAAACCTGAGTGTTATATCTGTAACAAAATAGGACACAAAGCAAATGACTGCTGGCATAATCCAAAAAATAAATGCAATAATAATAGAAGAGAAGATCTTAACAAACCGAGCACAAGTGGCTATAAACCTAAATTTAGAAATCAGCAGAAACAAACTGGAAATTCACATAATGAAAAGGCAGCAAATTGTCTGATAGCCAAAAATCAAGAAAAGAGTGAACAGGAATGGATAATTGATAATGGTGCTACAAGCCATATGACATCCTGTTTTGAACTTTTAAAAAATTCAGAAAATAAGGAAAAGAAAATAATCCTTGCTGATGACACTCAAATTTAATCCAAAGCTATAGGAAATGTGAAAATCAAAACAAAAGAAGAAAATTTACTTATCCTCAAAGATGTACTGTTTGTTCCACAAATCAAAGGAAATTTGTTTTCTGTAGGAAAATTAGTACAAGACTACCAAAGAATAATTTTTAGCAAAGACAAATGTACTATAATAGATTTCAAGGATCAAGTCATATTAGAGGCTCCAAAAATTGAGGATTTTTTATATAATAAACTCCTCTGGTTCAAGGGATGAAGAAGATAAAGTCTTAAAAGTTAATTGGGATATTTGGCATAAAAGATTGGGCCACCCTAATGAAAATTACATGACTATAATGAAAAACAAAAACTTAGTATACAAATTTGATTGCATATCTAAAGAAGACTTAAATGATTGCATTACATGTATTAAATCTAAATACTCAAGAAAACCTTTTAAAAGAATTGAAAAAATTCAAACCTCACAATCATTAGAACTTTTGCATATTAATTTAATTGGGCCCATAAAAGAAGAATCTATTGGTAAAGCAAGATTTATTCTTACTATAGTAGATGACAATTCAAGGAAATTATTCACTAGATTCTTAAAAGCAAAATCAGAAACTCAAGAAATACGTAAAGAATTTAGATAATATATAGAGAACACCACCATTAAAAGGATTAAAAAATTCAGGAGTGATAATGGTACTGAATTCAACAACCAATAATTGGAATCCTATCTGAAAAGGAAAGGAATAGAACATCAAAGAACTACCTTATTTCCTCTGATCAAAATGGAAGATGTGAAAGGGCTAACAGAAGCCTAATAGAAGGAACAAGATCCCTATTAATAGAATCTGGATTACCAATAAAATTTTGGGCTGAAGCTATGAATACCTATACATACCTTAAAAACAGAACTCCTTCTTACCATAATACTAACAAGACTCCAGAAGAAATGTTTACTGGAAGAAAACCTACAGTCTCTCACTTAAAGGTTTTTGGATGCAAAGTAGAATTCTGGACACCTAAACATAAAAGATCTAAATTTGAAAAAAAAAAATACTAAAACAGGCATTTTTGTGGGATATTCTTCATGCGGAAAAGCATATAGAATTTGCAACCCAGAAAATTTTACAATTACAGAAACAATAGATGTTGCCTTTTTAGAAAATCAAAAAGGTGCAGAACTATTAATTTCTAATGAACAAGACAGCACAGATTACTCAATCATCAAGATAAATGGACCTGCAGAAGAAGAAACAAATTCATCATCAGGAGATGAATAATCCTCTGTTGAAATTCAGAATCCAGCATCAAATACAAGATAAAACTTTAGACACACACATAGACCAGGCTTCTATTATGAACCAAGTTTGAGTGAAGAAGAATATGAAGAAAATTCAATTTTTCAAGCCCCAAATGATACTCTATTAATGACTCAGTATCAATATCATATACCAAAAACGTATAAAGAAGCAATTGAATGCCCACAAGCAAGTAAATGGACAGAAGCCATGAAAAAAGAAATAAATTCTTTATTAGAAAACCATGTATGGGACATTGAACCACTTCCTAAAGGAACAAAACCAATCAAAAGCAAATGGATTTTTACCATTAAAAATTACCCCATAATAGGAAAAAGATACAAAGCCAGATTGGTTGCAGCTGGTTATTCTCAAAAATATGGAATTGATTGCTATCAAACATTTTCACCAGTTATAAGTTCTGATACACTCAAAATATTTCTTTGTTATGCTGCAATGCAAAATTATGTTTTTAAAAATTATGATATTGAAACAGCATATTTGTATGGTGACCTCCAAGAAAAACAATATATGTTACAACCTGAAGGTTTTGAAATGGGTGATAAAAACATGGTTTGCAAGCTCAAAAAGGCAATATATGGTCTCCATCAATCAGCCAAAGTATTTTATGACACCCTCAAAAGTCATCTTTTAGATGAAGGTTCTAAAAATCTAACCTCAGATAAATGTGTATTTATATATGAGAAGAACAATTTTAAGATAATTCTGGGAATATATGTGGATGATATTCTAGCCATATATTCAGATTCAAATATATACTAAATCAAGCCATATCAAAAATAAAAAAATAAATTCAAACTCAAGGAAAATACTAAAAATACCAATTTGCTAGGAATGGAAATATACAAAGAAAATGGCAAAATATTCATTAACCAGAAAGCTTATATTGAAAATATCTTTATAAAATTTGAAATGGAAAACTGCAAAACTAAATCAACACCTTTAGATGTAAATATTGATTTTTCACAATATGAAAACTCCAAGAAATGTGATAAAAAAAAAATACCAAGAAATCCTAGGAAATTTGCTCTTTCTAAGTGTAAAGACAAGACCTGACCTATCTTTTCCTCTGACACAGCTTTCAAAATATTCACAGGATCCTAGAGAAATTCATTTTAATGCATTAAAAGGAATTTTTGGATACTTGAAAAAAACTATTAACTTTGCCTTATGTTACAATAAAGGTAATGCCCAAATTACTAGATTTTCTGATGCTAGCTGGAGAGATGGTAAGTACAAAAAGAAACCAGTTACTGGATATTTGTTTACTGTTGGAGATAATTTGATATCTTGGAACTCTAAATTTCAAGCACAACCTTCACTCTCTACTTGTGATAGTGAATTACAAGCATTGTTAAGTTGCTATAAGAAGTCAATCCATTTACAATACATTATTGAAGAACTATTTCAATTAGAAAATGGCTATCTACCCACTAAAATATACTGTGACAATATTTCAGCTATAAAACTTTGTACAAATTTTAATATATCTGCCAATTCAGCACATATGATCAGAGCTATATCTTATTTACATGAACAAATTATTTCAAATAATTTCATTTTAGAATATATACAATCTGAAAATAATCTTTCTGATTTTTTAACTAAAGCTTTAACTAAAAATAAGTTGTCTAATGCTCTAGAATGTCTGGGATTTTGATTTTGACTGGACTTTGAAATGTGTTTTTAGCTTAGAAATGTTTAAAGTCTAGATATATATTTAAACAGTACAATTTGTGTGATAATATTGCCATATTGTTTTTATAATTCAAAGGGACTAATATAAATATGTAATGTTATATATTTCTTATATATTTAATTTTGTAAGAAAATGAAATAGCGGTTGATTTAATTAGCTGTAACCTTCCCTGGACTTGTCCCGCCATCTTTCGGAGGCTATTGAAACTGTTTTGAAAAATCTCTAGTTAGACGCAATATTCTTAGTTATTTGAAATATGTATATAATTTGATAATCGATCATCATTTTTGTGTCATTTACTGGGGGCAATTGTGGATATAAATAAATGACCAAAAATGTTTGACAACTCTGTGTATTTTATTCTTCTAACTGGTAAAATGTAAACAAGAAGTTTATAATTTTTTTTTGTTCTTTCCTGTTTTAAATTGGATCTTAAATAAAATAGATATAAAAAGGGTTATCTTTTTTAACTCTCAACCCAAATTAACACATGCTTTACGATTGGTGCAAAGGTTTCTTCGTAGTCTCGGCCAAATTTCTGATTGGATCCTTTTGCTACGAGTCTGACTTTGTATCGCTCTATTTCTCCTTTGGAATTGAGCTTCTGTTTGTAGGTCTATTTATATCCTATGGTCTTTTTGTCTTTGGGTAGAGGCGTTAGTTCCCAGACATTGTTCTTCTCAAGATAATTTAATTCTTCGTTCATTGCTAGTAGCCATTTTTCTCTTTCTACTTTTGGTAATTGTAGGACTTCCGAGTAGCTGGTGGGTGTCTAAATGTCTTGAGCTTCAGTTTTGTACAGCATGTAGTCCTTTCTTATGGGAGGTATTCCCTTTGTTGGTCTCGTGGATATTCTTTGTGTGACCACTTGTGTTCCTGTTCTTGTACTGGGTTGAATGTAATCTTCGGTTTATGAGTCCTCAAAGTTTTCGGATTGTGTTCCTGGTTCCTGACTTTCCTCTGCATTTTCCATATGGTTAGAGGAAGTTAGATCTGTACTTAGTATTTGTGGTGAAGTTGTTTTTGTGGGGACATGGTTAAACACATTTTATTTTTCTAGATATTTTACGGATCTGCTGATTGTGATGTTGTCTGTGTCTTGCAGGTTTCTGTAGCCTTTGCTTCGATCATCGTATCCAAGAAAGATCCCTTCGATAACTTTGCTATCCAACTTGTTTATTTTCACCTTGGGAATATAGGCGAAGGCTTTACATTCGAATCTTTTTAGATGCTTCAGACTGGGCTTCCTGTTTGTCCATAGTTCAAATGGAGACTTGTCTCTAGCTTTCGAGGGTATTCCGTTGCGTATGTAATTAGCTGTGGTAACCGCTTCCGCGCATAGAGACTGTGGGAGTCCTGAGTCAAACAGCATACATCTTGTTATCTCCATTAGTGATCTGTTTTTCATTTCGGCTACTCCGTTCTGGGCTGATGAGTAGGGAACTGTTAGCTGATGTTTGATTCCACTTTGGCAAGGAAATCTTCGACTTGTCGGTTTATGTACTCACGACCGTTGTCTTTCCGTATGGTTTGGATATATTTTCCAAATTCCGTGTGTGCTGAGATGACGTAGTCTTTTATTTTTTCATAGACTTCGTCTTTTCCTTTCAGGAGGTAGATCTTCGTGTATCTGCTGTAGTCGTCAGTGAAGGTGATGAAATATCTCTTACCGCTAAGAGAGTTAGTTGGTAGTGGACCGCAGACATCACTGTGGACGAGTTGAAGCGTTGTAGTTGCTCTGTACTCTGTCTTCTTTGGAAATGGGGTTTTGGTGAGTTTTCCTTGAATGCACTGAACGCAGTCTGTGATGTGCGAGCAGTTATTTAGACTTATTCATCTTGCTAGGTTCTCATTTTGAATTTTCTTAATTGATTTTATATTTCTGTGTCCTTGTCTGTCGTGCCAGAGCATGACGCAATTTTTATTCTTGCAGTGGTATTGTTTTGATACATTTGCTTTGAGTGTGCGAGTTTGGAGGTTGTCATCCAGGTGGAGTCGGTATATTCCATTGTCAAGTATACCTTTCGCGAGGGCTGTGTTGTCTCTTTCGATGGTACACCAATATCTTTTGAACGTTACTTTACATACGTTGGAGGTGGCCGCACTTACAGACAGAAGGTTGTCTGTTAGTTCGGGGATGTAGAGGACTTTTGTGAGAAGTAAGGTGTCAGTCTTTCCTTGGGGTGTGATTACTTTGATTTCTCCTTGTCTTATCCCTTTGACCTGCAGCTTACTGCCATTAGCAACCACAATATTTTGTGCTTGTTTTCTGTTAAGTTCAGTGAAGAAGCTTCCATCGTACGTCATATGATATGTGGCTCCAGAGTCGATGAACCTTTTGTATACACTTGCTTCTCGTTGAGTGCAATTGAGAGCTTTTGGGTTAGGTCCTTTTTTTGTTCTATTATTTGTTGGTTGTTCTTGAGTGAAACTCGACTGATTTGTGTACTTTGGTAAGTTTACTCTTCTCAGGGTTTCATATTTGTACTCTTTATTGCTGTTGTTTCGCTTTTGATAGTGCCTACATTCTTCCTTGGAATGGTTTGGTTTGTGGCAGAAAGAAAAGAATTTCCTCTCTTTTTCACTTTTCTTTGGTTTGAAGCTCTGTGGAGGCTTTTGAAGGCTTTTGATTCAGTGCTTTCGTCTTTTGAGATTTCTACTCTGTGCGTGTGTTCATCAAGGAGTTTGCTCTTGGTGAATTCAAGCGTTAGCTTGTCATCAGGCCAACATTGTGGTGAGATTGGAATAGCTCTTTGGAAGCGAGCAAAGCAGTATAGCCGTGATGTGAGAGTCCTTTAGTGTTTCGCCAATGGTTCGCAGTTTGTCAACTAGTTCCATCAAAGTAGTAATGTGCTGTTGCATGTCGTTATCTTCTATTCAAGCTTAAAAGCTGTATAGTTTCCTTAGCAAGTACATTTTTCCTGAGAGCGTTTTTCTTTCATAGATATTTTTAAGAGTGTCCCAGGTAGCTTTGGCTGTTGGTAGATTTTATTTTATTATTATTATTTTTTACCTTTCAATTATATAATCGAATTTTTAATCCAACATTATTTTTAAAAAAAACTTTTATTTTTCATATTATTTTAGTATGGCAAAACATTTAATTGTTTCAATAATCATTTTTATTCTTTATTATTATATCTTTTATATATTACATGGTTGATTTTGTCCACTTACACTTTTTTTTCATCCGCAATCATATTTCTATCTTTTTATTCACTATATTTTTTTTTATTTAAATACCTTAATAATAGGACAATGTGTATCATCAACTATCGGGCATGCAACAACCGCTTACAACAATCATATTTTTTAACCAATTCCCTATACTTTTCATCACTATCTATTTCAGCCATTGCTTCACATCAACGTAGAAAAACGACAGTACTGCTTGACAATTTTTTTTTTCGATTTCGTAATTTCAATTAACTATTAGAACACAGTTCTCCAGATTTTAAAATCCCAACTTCTGGCCTCAACACGTTTCAAAAGTTCATTTCAATCATCCGCAGAGCACAATCACCAACGCATGCACAAAGCGTTCACTTTTTTCAACTTTCAACTTTTTTTCAGCTCTTGCGGACCACAATCAACCTTTGATTTCAAGTCAAGTCAGATCACCTACTATCGCTACAATTCTACTTATCGCATGGCTCTGCCACACCTTTCAACCATATTAATAAGCAACTTTTCTTGAACAACTTTTAACCCAATAATCCTAAAATTGTGACAAAGCACTGTAAACCTTATATAGGATCGCAAGTGAAACATTGCCTAGGAAGACGCTCAAGTCTATATCCTCGCTTTGCACCTGGATATGATTATTTGGTTGCATGTGTAATACTTACAATTGCATATTCTTTAACCCCTAACCCTTTCTAACGCCAGCCAATAATATCTTACAATTTTTAAATCTCTTTCACATAATCATATCATTATATATTTAATTTGAACAACGGTTTTATCTGAAAATTATCTTTTTATATAACCAATATTATAACTTTTTAATTGAACAAGCTTTACTTTTATTATTTTCAGATAAATCCAAACAAATCATCTTGTTATAGCCCTTTTTAACCCTCACAGTTTAAATTAATTGAAAGAAATTTTAATTACTTACCTGTTTTAGAGAGGCTTTATCCGCTTAAACCCGGATGAACCCTTTCACTTCCGGGGCCCATCTATGGTAATTTAAACCAACAACCCCATATTGTATATAATTTATAATAAGATTTTCATGTTGTATAATAGAAACACATCTGTAAATGATAATATGCGTGATTGACATGTGTCATAAATCATCATATGTATTGTACTTTGTACAAACTGAGGATAAATAAATAAAACTCTGTAATAGATTAAGAATTGAGCTGAAGCAAGAGACAGAAGTCAAAAACATCTAAAATCGAGATAGATGGAGGTTCAACAACATCTAAAGATAGAAAGGAAACTGTCAGGATGGCGCCAGTTTATAATTTCGCCAGACGATCCACGCTCTTGTCGCATCTGCTGAAATGCAATACTTCCTTTCTCGGAAAAGATATATAAAGCCTCCGTACTAGCCAAAAAGATAGTCATTTCACCATCAGCGCAAACCCTCGTCGGTTGTCACCAAGGTCCTCCTCATCCACCATGTACACCAGTGAGAACTCTTTTATCTCCATCTTTCGCTCCTAGCTCAACTTTTATCTGTTCACGGAACTTTACTTGTGCAACTGTGTCTTCGATTTTGTGTATGGACATTCCCAAGCTTTCCAACTCTGCCTCGACCACGACTGCCTGTACTCTGTGAGAACTGTTAAAGGTTTTCCAAGGTGCAGAGAGGTACTGGAAAACTCCCCATCCTGACTGTTCCTCTCGGTCAACGCACTATAGCGAGAGTCGACAGGGACTCGCACCGTAGTTTAAGTCGACTGGATCACTCATCACAGATTTAGTCGAAAAGATTCTACAAGAGTCAACAGGACCCACATTACATATATATGTATGATGCACTAGCGCGCCATCTGTTATCAAAATTCAAAACTATTTTAAAGTAATTTTTCTTTTAATTTGGAGGCGCAAGGACATGCGCTTAAAAATATATTTTTTTATTTATAAAATTTCGCGTGGGGGAATATATTATAGTCTCCCCATTTTGCATTGCTCTTCGTGTCTTGACGAAACACTGTTGGGACTGGTTGGATAGATCATGGGGCTCAGATTTGGTCAAATTTAGGGTGACACTGGTGACAGTTGACCTTGTTCTTCCAGGCATAGGAAGTGAGGATCTTGTAGATCATCCAGCAACCTACTAAGATAATTATGAAGATCATAGCGAAGAGAAACGGCATGGAAAAGTCTTCCCAATCTTTGTCGCCCATATGGTTGATTGCTTTAGAAGTTTCTTTGCTTTTATAAATCGTTTAGATTGCTTTTCGCTTTAATCGATTACTCGATGAACAATTAATTTTGCAAACAATTTACTAGTACCTTGTTTGATATAGGCAATTAGTAATGCCTTCTTTTATACAATTTACGCAGTGTATTATATTTCGTTTGAAGAAATTTAGTTCAAATGAAAGCTGACTTCAAATTTTGAATCTATAATTACACTTATAAACAGATTTATATCATGAATATCTTTGCAATTCAATTCCTTGAAATAAATGGAATTTTTGCGCTCATAGAAATGCGTTGCAACTGAACTTACATTCTAATTAATCCATTTCACTCAGAAAATAAACATCATATAAAAAGCCCTAGTAGGGAAGAAACAAAATTAGTTTTCAAACAACTGAAAATAAATTTATAAAATCGCGGGGTGGGCACGCATACTGGCATATCACGATACGTGAACTGTTAGTACACACATTTTTCTTTTATTTATTACTTTTATTTATCCAATTAACAAGATATTCAGCCCTGAATTCAACCAGCTCCAGTATCTTCGGGTGCTTAGTGCTAGAAGGAAACAATATCATTCAGCTGGCCAAAATAATGACCACGTTCTGGTGGGCATCGCTACCAAGACCCTCGCGAATTGCCTCATCGAGGAAGATCTCATAATCGAGGAGATCCTGGTTAGAGCCTCCCCCTTCGGGAGACAGGCGGAGACGGGAGTCGTGTGGGCAACTTGCCTTTTTTCGTGGAGGATATATATAAATACACTGTATAACAAAAAAATCGACGCACCAAGAAGAAGTTGTCAGATTAGGACGAAAATTGGTGTATGTAAAGAGCATAAATAGGGGGAAAAACGATTAAAATTTCAGAACAATTAATTGTTTTATTTCAGAGTTTGATCGTCACAAATTGAGAATGTCAATATGTCGTTGGACCCCCACTGGCCTGGATGCAGGCTGCCACCCGGCGTGTCATGGACTGATAAAGATTCCGGATGGTGTGCTGCGGGATTTCTTGCCAAATTGTCTCCAACTGTCGGGCTAAATAATTAACATTCCGGGATGGTTGCAATCGCCTTCCCATCACGTTCCAGATGTGCTCTATGGGCGAGAGATCAAGCGACCTTGCTGGCCACGGAAGAGTTCGGCAAGATTGAAGACAATCCATAGTAACACGTGCCGTGTGTGGCCGGGCATTATCTTGTTGAAAAGTAAGCCCGGGGTGATGTGAGAGAAACGGCAACAAAACAGGCCGTAGAATGTCATCTACGTACCGTTGTGCTGTCAGGGTGCCAGGAATGACTACCAATGGGGTCCTGCTATCAAATGAAATGTCACCCCAGACCATAACGCCCTGTTGTGGACCTGTGTGGTGTTCGACAGTAAGGCCAGGATCCACACGCTGCCCAGGACGTCTCCAGAGACGTTTGCGACGGTCGTCAGGACACAGTAAGAAACGGGACTCGTCACTGAAAACTATACGTCCCCAGTCAGCGCAGTTCCAAGTTGATCGCTCCCGACACCACTGTAGTCGGACTAGTCGGTGCACGGGTGTGAGGGGTAGGTATCCTAACGATCGGCGAGATTTTAGATTCCGCTCTCCCAGTCGCCTGTTGATGGTCATTTTGGACATTTGTGTGCCGGTCACACGTTGGATGGTAGTAAACGTGGATTACGGTGCTGCGACAGCCATTCTGACAATTGCTCTGTCCTCCCGTTCTGTTGTTGCCCTTGGTCGACCGCTGCCGTCCAAACGTTGCATTCTTCCGTTGTTGACCCACGTTTGCCAACATCGCCTAATAGCCGCATCACTTCGACACAGATGTCGCGCGATTAGTCGATTAGACCAACCAGCCTCTTTCAATCCAATGGCACGACCAGTTTCAAACTCTGACATATGTTTGTAATGAGCACGAATCTTTCAGCGAGGCATTGATACAGTAGAAATAGGCGTACTGCTAAAATATTAAACGGAAATTCTGAAAATCAGCTCGTGTCGCGCCGAATATTGAGTCTAGAATGCTCGTGCTGGATGCGCAGTTCAGATGCGCTGGAGCTCTTGCTTTGCATAATTCGGCCACCAAATTTCAATCATTTGCATGTTTGGTCGAAACCTCTTTGTATACGTATTTTCATATAAATCGGACAACTGCTTCTTGGTGCGTCGATTTTTTTGTTATATAGTATATATTTAGGTTTTAAAAAGGCATTTATTGGGTTGAAAAAAATATTTATTTTCAATATTTCGGTTGGGAACTTAATTAGATGGCGAAAAACGGCCACGCTTCAAACAGATATAAAAGGTGACTGATATAATTTAGATAGATTTCTGATGAAAATTCATTAAATTAATATAATAAACTTTGAACTGAGAACTATATCCTTAAACAATAATATAGATGGATTCTCTGAATTTATCAAATCATTCAAAGCAATTACACAAAATATATTACTATTCAAAAAAGTTTAAACGTTTATTTTCAAGGAAAATTCGGGTTTTACCCGATTAAATGCTTTTATTCAAATACTATTCGGTACAATTATAAATTGGCGCCGTGAATGTCATTCTTGTATAATATATAAATGAGTTTTAAAAATTGTAAAAAAAAAAAAATGCATCGGCCGGGAATCGAACCCAGGCCGCCCGCGTGGCAGGCGAGCATTCTACCACTGAACCACCGATGGTTATGAAAAATCCCATATGTGAGCTTCAGACAGACAAAATAAGGCAAATATATAAGTAGATACGAATGACCCGGGCAACGCCCGGGTTTTACCCGATTAAATGCTTTCATTCAAATACTATTCGTTACAATTATAGATTGGCGCCATGGATGTCACTCTTGTGAAACGTCCCGTTCCAAACTGTGTGTTTTTAAAATGTTTTAATTAAAATACTATTCGTTACAATTATAAATTGGCGCCGTGGATGTCTCTCTTGTGAAACGTCCCGCCCCAAACTGTGTGTGTCTTGAAAATATAAAAATAAAAATGTGAATTTTCATAAAGATTTCATCATGTCGATTTTTTTTTTGCATTTCACCTACTAAATCGATAGATATAATTACATTTGCAACATGAACTTAGGTATATTGACTAAATAGAAAACTGCATAGTAATAAAGATCATTTTTTAAAGGCACCATATCGAAACAAAAATTAACGATAAATAAGGATAATTGCCTTAAAAAGAAATTGCCTTAAAAAAAAAAGAAACATTCGCGGTGATTTTGTCTTGCATTCGTTTATACAATTATTATATACGAATGACCCGGGCAACGCCCGGGTTTTACCCGATTAAATGCTTTTATTCAAATACTATTCGTTACAATTATAAATTGGCGCCGTGAATGTCATTCTTGTCTATATTAATAAAATGCAAATTTCATAAGAGGACATCACTAAAAACTTTCGTTACAATACATCAATTTCAACCAAATTTTCAACATTTATGTAAAACGAGATGGAGCAGGTTTTGCTTAACATCAAAATATTTTTCCCTAACATTAACATGCGTAACTTCGTTGTTATCGATTAAATACAAAAAAAAATCAATATAGTTAATTTTATTTATATATAAATACAAAATTAAATTTCAACAGAGTTAATTTTTTTACATACTAGCTAATAATCTCAATCTAAAAATATAATATAAAAAGCCAACAATGAAGAGTGAATGTAAGATTAAATTCTAAATTCTAAATAATCGAAGTATCTACAAAGATATAATAAAAAAAATAATATGCCACCGATTGTAATTAAATCGACGGTCGGACCAACCGGCGAGAAACTATGCATAATCGAAGCCTCCTTAATAACGAAGATCCTAGACAAATGTGGAATCGAGTATAAGCTTGAGGAAACGGTTCAATCAAAGAAGAGAACTCGCGGCTCCCAATCGGATGACTCAAGATCGCTAACTAGGAGCGAGCGTAATCTGAAGACGCCTAGAATGGACATCGATGAACAAAGTCCCGCCACTGGAATTTCTCAACAAATGAACACAGCTCACCCACCGCAAGACGATGAAGAAAATAACGACAACGATGGCCCATGGACCACAGTCACTAACGTGAAAAAACCGAGAATTCCTCCTGTTATTGCAGAAAATGTAGCAGATTGGAAGCTTCTTTGCCAAGAACTAAAAGGCTTGTGCACGGAACCATTCCAAGTCACGATTTCTGGCAAAAAGCACATAATTAAATCGAAAAACATAGGCGACTTCAAAAAAATCAGGGAGTATGTATAAAAAAATAATGGAGGATATTCCTACAGACTACAGGAGGAAAAACCACTGAAAGTGGTATTGAAGGGGGTAACAACAGCCTTCAAAGAAGAAGACGTCGTAACTGAACTGGTCTCAATGGGCTTCACTGAGGTCATTGTCAAAAGACTCCATAGACAATCGACCAAAATACCGATGAATATAGTCCTAGTAGAGCTACCGAAAAATGAACAAAATAAACGAATCTATGGAATAACCGAAATACTTTACCAAAAAATAGTCGTGGAATCATTCAGGACTACAAAACGAGTGACCCAATGCTTTAACTGCCAGGGCTTTGGGCATGGCCAGCTAAACTGTTTTTTGAAGCCCAAATGTGTCAAGTGTGCTGAAGAACACCATTCGAAGGATTGTCCAAGAAAGTCGAAACAGCTCCCACCAAAGTGCGCTAACTGTGGAGAGGCGCACACAGCCAATTACCGCGGATGCCAAAATTTTCCGAAGCCACAACAACAGCAGCTAAAGCCTCCCAGGCAAAACTCCCCTAACACCATACCTCAAGCAAGCTCCACTAAAACAGAAGAAGCAACTGTTGAAAAACAAAAGGCAAGTTACGCTGAAACTGCAAAAAAGAAAAGTACTCGTTCTGACACCAGGGAACTGTGCGAAAAGTTATTAGAAATTATCAAAACTTACTTACAATGAAAGGCAAATTACCTTTAAAAATCGTTTTCTGGAATTGCAACGGAATCAAACTCAAAAAAGAAGAATTTCTACATTTTTTAGAAGAAAACTCAATAGACATGGCACTGCTCAGTGAAACACACTTAAAACCATCTGTCGACCTCAAACTCAGAAACTATCAGACAATAAGAGACGATAGAATCGTTGGAAGGGGCGGTGGAACGGCAATAATTCTAAAAAACTATCTTAAATATAAAAAAGTGCTTATTCAAACATTTAACATGGAAAACACCACAATTCTAATGAAACCAGATGGAAGGGCAGTAGTGCAGATATCGTCAATCTATAAGAAACCCGATCTACCACTCCTGGAGGAAGATCTGAATCTCTTGTTAGAGAATAATCAATCAGTAATCGCTGCAGGAGACTGGAACTCCAAGCACCCTCTTTGGGGCTCAAGAACCTCCAATAATAGTGGAACCGTGCTTCATAATTTTTCCGAAAAAGAAAACCTGGACATTGTCGCACCTTCTTCACCCACGCACTACAGTCCTTTGGGTAATCCAGACTTTCTAGACATCGCAATTCTTAGAAACATCCCCTGGACTTCGAGGATTAAGACCCTGGATGCCTTATCTTCAGATCACCTCCCAGTAATCCTAGAGCTGACCTGCCCGAAGGATGAATTCACGACTAGGGCTTGCCGACTCACTAACTGGGTACACTTCCAACAAGACTTAATTTCCAGTACGCCCCCTAGAGTACCCTTGAAAACGGAAGCCAATATTGACTCAGCAGTGACCATACTAAATGATAAAATCTACAACAGCTACTCGAAAACACAGTTATATCATCCTCTTCATCAAAACAGAACCCCTCGACCAAGGCCTTGATAAAAGAAAAGAATAAAGCTCGTAAGAGGTGGCAAGCAACCTGGGATCCAGCCCATAGAGCCATTTATTTAAACCTACAGGGAAAAGTTAACAAAGCCCTCAAATCCGACTCCACCGAGAACTGAAATCAATTCATACACAAGATTGAATCAAGCCCAAAGGACTTCTGGAGAAAAACAAAACCCGTCAGGAAAAAAACGGAAAGGATCTCAAGCTTAGTAACGAACGGCAAAACCTTATTGACCGACAAAGAAATCGGAAATGAACTTGCAGAACACTTCTCCAACCAGTTCTCCAAGGAAAAAGAAGACCAACCAAATATAACTTATAATCACCAACAAGAAAAAATGCTCACAATGACGACACCAAATGAAGTCAAAGAAGTGATTAAATACTTAGCTAACCACAAAGCTCCTGGCCATGACAATATCACTCCGCAAATGGCCAAGAATCTTCCCATCAAATGGATTGTATTTCTAGCTGGAGTATTCAACGCCGCACTGCACTTGTGTTACTACCCCAAAGTCTGGAAACATGCTATCATAATTCCAATTCCAAAAAAATCCGCTAAATCCCCTGAAGATCTAAGACCTATCAGCCTCCTCCCCACCATCGGCAAAATTTACGAAAGAATTATTTTACGTAGACTTCAGATGTACTTGGACAACTCTAACTTCATCATCCCGCAGCAATTCGGATTTAGAAGGGGGCATTCAACAACTCACCAACTCATTGCAGTTCTGGACTACATCCAGATAAGAAGATCCCACAAGGAAGTGGTAGGTGCTGTCTTTCTAGATTTTGCGAAAGCATTTGATAAAGTTTGGCATAATGGCCTTATAAAGAAACTCACAAAACACCAGTTTCCAAGTGACATTATCAATTTTATGCAGAATTATCTACAGGGCAGGACTTTTTCAGTCAAGCAAGGAAATTTTATAACTGAACCAAAGCCAATCCAGACTGGAGTACCTCAAGGCTCTATCCTCGGACCCTACCTTTTCAATATTTACATTAATGACATCCCACTGCACTCTAAATGTAAACTTAAGCTCTTCGCAGATGACACAGCAATTTTATTTAACTCTAAATCAGTCAACCTATTGGTTACTCAGCTTCAGGATTACCTAAATGACATAATCAAATGGTGCGATGCGTGGAAACTAGACATTAACCCAACTAAGACTCAAGCAATACTTTTTCCCCCAAGAGATAACAAAAAATTCAAGCCACAAACCAACTTGACAGTAAACTCAAGCACTATTAGTTGGGCCGACCATGCCAAGTATCTTGGTGTCACTTTGGATTCGAAATTAAAATTTAACCTACATGTCCAAAACACCATAAGAAAGGCAAAGATAGCCAAAATATCTCTATCAAGCCTGCTCAATTTTAAAAGTAATTTAACAACAAAGCATAAATTCACGTTGTACAAAACCTGTATTCTACCCATCATCACGTACGCACTACCAGTCTGGGGCAAATATATCACACCTACGGATAAAAAAAGAATAGATGCCTTCATGAGGATTTGCTTACGAACCACTATAGGAGCCCCATTCAATCTTTCAAACAAATTCTCAAAGAAGATCTCAACCAGCCTAATCTAGAAGAGATTTATCAAGACTCTGCGACAAGACTATTTTCGCAATTTCAAAAATCATCAAATCCAACTATACAAGAAATTGTTCAAAATCAAGGTGACCTCAGCCACCGAATCCGACGACCTGGACCCAATGGCTAGCTGACAGCCAAACACCCAACAACTGCCCTCCTGTAAGGCTCCGGGGGCCACTCCAGCATTACAACTCGCCATGTGTAAATAATCTGGACAAGGTGACTCACGAGCTGTGCTCGAATGTAACACCTGCAAATTGAGATGAAATAAATAAATAAGTGAATGTAAGATAAAAAGTCAACAATGAAGAGTAAATGTAATATAAAAAACCAACATTGAAGAATGAATGTAAGATAAAAAGCCAACAATGAAGAGTGAATGTAATATAAAAAGCCAACAATGAAGAATGAATGTAAGATGAAAAGCCAACAATGAAGAGTAAATATGATATAAAAAGCCAACAATGAAGAATGAATGTAAGATAAAAAGCCAACAATAAAGAGTAAATGTAATATAAAAAGCCAACAATGAAGAATAAATGTAAGATAAAAAGCCAACAATGAAGAGTAAATATAATATAAAAAGCCAACAATGAAGAATAAATGTAAGATAAAAAGCCAACAATGAAGAGTAAATATAATATAAAAAGTCAACAATGAAGAATGAATGTAAGATAAAAAGCCAACAATGAAGAGTAAATATGATATAAAAAGCCAACAATGAAGAATGAATGTAAGATAAAAAGACAACAATGAAGAGTAAATGTAATATAAAAAGCCAACAATGAAGAATAAATGTAAGATAAAAAGCCAACAATGAAGAGTAAATATAATATAAAAAGCCAACAATGAAGACTGAATGTAAGATAAAAAGCCAACAATGAAGAGTAAATGTAATATAAAAAGCCAACAATGAAGAATGAATGTAAGATAAAAAGCCAACAATGAAGAGTAAATATAATATAAAAAGCCAACAATGAAGAATAAATGTAAGATAAAAAGCCAACAATGAAAAGTAAATATAATATAAAAAGTCAACAATGAAGAATGAATGTAAGATAAAAAGCCAACAATGAAGAGTAAATATGATATAAAAAGCCAACAATGAAGAATGAATGTAAGATAAAAAGACAACAATGAAGAGTGAATGTAATATAAAAAGCCAACAACGACGAAAGAATGTAAGATAAAAAGCCAACAATGAAGAGTGAATGTAAGATAAAAAGCCAACAATGAATAGTAAATGTAATATAAAAAGCCAACAATGAAGAATGAATGTAAGATAAAAAGCCAACAATGTAGAGTAAATCTATATATATAAAATTGAATGTCTGTCTGTCTGTACGCTATAGATTCAAAAACCATACATCCAATCGCCGTGAAATTTTGGGATATTATTAGGTATATCACCGGGAAGGTTTTTGAAAAATAATTTCATGAATATCGTGAATATCCTTAGAGTTATTTGCAGATTTGTAGATTTAACTCGCAAGCAGCGCCCCCATTGTGACGATGATAACAAGTTTTCTTATCACTAAGTTTGTTATCTTAAATATTATTTATCAAAAGTAAGATTATCTCAGGATGACACGGCAATTTATTTGAGACAAGAATAATGATACAATTCCAAGGCGAAGATACTATTCCTTTAACTTCCAATTACCGAGGGAACCAATTAATATTGATTTTATTCAACTTATCGAGTATTTTTCAAAGGACCAGGAAAAAATGTTCACTAGATAAAACTATGATTTTCTAATGTAGAAAATTAGGAAAGACAAAATTCAGGATGACACGGCACACAGGGACCGGGGAAAAATGTTCACTTTATCGAGAGATTCAAATTTACGAGTTTCAAATTATCAAAATATATATATTTTTTTTTAAATAAGTTTTTAGAGAATTGTTTTGACAAATGTTCGCTAGACAAACCTTTACTCGGGTAAAACCCCGGGCGAAGCCGAGTACGTTTTATAAGTTTATAGAGAATTGTTTTAACAAATGTTCGTTAGACAAACATTCACTCGGGTAAAACCCGGGCGAAGCCGGGCACATCCGCTAGTGTAATATAAAAAGCCAACAATGAAGAATAAATTTAAGAAAAAAAGTCAACAATGAAGAGTAAATATAATATAAAAAGCCAACAATGAAGAATAAAGGCAATGTGACACGGCAATGTGACACGGGAAAAAATGTTCACTAGATAAAACTATGATTTTCTAATGTAGAAAATTAGGAAAGACAAAATTCAGGATGACACGGCACACAGGGACCGGGAAAAAATGTTCACTTTATCGAGAGATTCAAATTTACGAGTTTCAAATTATCAAAATATATATATATTTTAAAATAAGTTTTTAGAGAATTGTTTTAACAAATGTTCGTTAGACAAACATTCACTCGGGTAAAACCCGGGCGAAGCCGGGCACATCCGCTAGTATAATATATAAATGAGTTTTAAAAATTGTGAAAAAAAAATGCATCGGCCGGGAATCGAACCCGGGCCGCCCGCGTGGCAGGCGAGCATTCTACCACTGAACCACCGATGGTAATGAAAATTCCCATCCGTGAGCTTCAGACAAACAAACAGACAGAATAAGGCAAATATATAAGTAGATACGAATGACCCGGGCAACGCCCGGGTTTTACCCGATTAAATGCTTTTATTCAAATACTATTCGTTACAATTATAAATTGGCGCCGTGGATGTCATTTTTGTATAATATATAAATAAGTTTTAAAAATTGTAAAAAAAAAAAAAATGGATCGGCCGGGAATCGAACCCGGGCCGCCCGCGTGGCAGGCGAGCATTCTACCACTGAACCACCGATGGTTATGAAAAATCCCATCCGTGAGCTTCAGACAGACAAACAAACAGACAGAATAAGGCAAATATATATATCTCATACAAATGTATATATCTTATACTCGTATATATATCTTATACATCGATAACGAGGGCTATTGGCTTAAAAACACGTACGTGTTGGTTTTCTTGGTTATTCAATAATGCGTATTTGGCCAATTCTGTAATAATTAATAATCAAATAATAGTTTATATTTAATCCGACAGATGGCGCAAACCGTCAGCAGCTCTTAGTTGCACGATCAGAATATGCCTTTTTATTAATTTATACACCTCCGACTGAAGCGCCTGTATAAATATATGTATATTTAAAATACTCAGTTGAAAGAACAATTAATTCTTTTGTAAGCTCTAAAAAGTTTTAAAGAATCCGGTATTTTTGTTTTCTATTAAATTATAATAGACTAAGAAAAATAAATCATTGTGTGTTTGATGGCTTCAAGTTGAAATTATTTCCATGTAATATTAGAAGCTTCCTTAATATTTTCAATTTCTACAGAAATTATTTCAAAAAGTAAATATATTTTTCAAAAATTCAAACAATTCAAGAGACCGATGGTTGCGTTGGTATTTGATGCACACATTTGAGCTTATAATATAAATAATTTTTCACTTATATTTGATATCTTAAAATTTCCTATTTTTAGAATGAATTTTGTTCTAGAGATGAAGCTGACCGTTGGATTCCTGTTTGGAACTTTACTTGTGGGAGTTATTTTCGCTAAAGGTAAATATTTATTATCAATTTCAACCTAGATACAGTCGACTCTCGATATTTTGAAACTCAAGGGACCAGAGAAAATTTTCAATTTATCAAGAGATCAAAATAACAAGAGTTTAAACAACCAAGAGAGAGGGAAGGGAAAAAATCAATTAAAAAGAGTTTGAAGTTGTGCCAGTTTTGTGATATACATACTATGTTGATATAATAATAAATAAGTGACTTACAGCAAGTTTTTAAAGTAATATATTTTAATAAATTTATTAGGAGCTTTCGGGTAATTGCCCTTTCTCAAACAAGAGTTTGGGAATTTCACCCTGGCGTGACCTTTTTCTACTCGCATTGTGAGGTAATGAGATCTTTGTTTTTCAAAATATTCGACAATGTGGATGGTAAAATGCCAATCTGTTTAGCGATATCTTTGTTTAATTGTCCATCCTATACCGTTTGAATCGCATGCTTTTTTTTAATTTATGAAGAGACACTTGTTCTTTCTTGAATTTATTTCAATAACGCAAATAATACACTGAAATAACTCACCTATATGTGCGGAACGCGACGGTAGTTGCTTCGAAGACTATATATTCAAATTATTCTACTTAGCTCACGAACAGCGCCCTCTATCAAAGATTAGATTAAATTATTCTGATGCAAACAAATATATAATGCTAATAACAAACAATTATAAAAAAGAAAAATATCTAAATATATATCACTCGGGTAGATATGTACACGGGTCAATCCCGGGTCACCCGTCTAGTATATATATATATATATATATATATATTAAGAAAAAGGCTTCTTCTTATCGAGCAACTGAAAGTTGCTGATGGCTTGCGCCATCTATCGGAATAAATATCAACTAATCTCGTTGATTTTAAATTATTCCAGAATTGGCCAAATACCCATTCTTGATTAATCAAGAAAAGCTAACCACGGACGCGTTTCGGGCTGTTGGCCCTCATCAGCGTGGTGCAAGCTGTACCTCAACGACCAAAATATTTTGGTCCTTAAGGCATCCTGAAAAATCATGGAACGGGTAGTTAAGGCCAGAATTGCGTGAAAACGCTACACAATGTGAAAAAATAGTACAAATGTAATATTGTACTGTGATATATATATATGTCATAATTTGTATAGTTAATGCCAAAAGATATAATTTATTTCCGTCAAACTAAGTATGTAAATATGTTACCATTGTGTTAAAGTGTAAATATGTAAATTCATCCATGTATAAAGGCGGTAAAAAAAATTAAAGGTGGCAGACATCGCGGGTGCGCTGTTCGCTAGGCATAACGGCTGCGCCTCTTCATTTAGCTACGACATATATATATTCATGATAATTTTTAATTTTATTGTAAAATTCTGAATTGTATTACAATCTATATTATAGAATTAATATAAAGCAATAAGGCGCCTTATATATGCAGCAAATTAAAAACATTAAGAGGCGAATGTTTTTTTACACGTCAATCAAACTTCTACTGACCTTACTGCGAGAATAAAATATTGGGAACGCTTAGCTTATTAGCGATGAACTCTTCCGTGGTTTCGCCAATTTATTCTACCAGACCGCTTCTTTAGAGCTCTAATATTGTATTGGATAATTCTGCTTATATATGCTACACTAAAGGGTCGAATCTCAGAAATGGTGGTTAAGCAAACTATGGACATCAGCATTTAGGATAATAGAATTACATATAAATATTTGCATTGAGCAATTCTCTTCCGCAAACAATAAGTACAAGGCTAGTAAGGCAAAAATTAATATAAAAAAATAATGCGCCATCTATATATAGCAAATGAAAAGATCGTTTTAATAGATGGCCAAGTTTACTAAATTCAGAATTCCCACAGGAGTTCACGGGTTCATGTTACGGTTCTCGTTTGTTCAGGACAATATTTGATTACATCAGATTCATTTATTACAAATTTTCCAAAATGTGTTCAGCCGGTAGAGTGTTTATACTAATTCTATGACCGAAAAATTAGTGTCAATTATTTTTCTGTATGATATATATCATGTGTTGTTCTATATTATATTAACACCCTTGCGTCGTGTTGATACAATCGCTACTTACTTTCCCTCCTGAAGTGTCCTTTGGTCAAGACCCGAAGGAAAGCCAGATTGGTATATGTTTCACTGCTTATTTAGTAAATATAATTCCTATGTATAGCATAGTGATATATATTCATTATATATCTCTGTGTTTGTAGCATTTTTATCATAATGATCATCATAGGCATTATAAGCTCGTGAGACATCTTAAAAATAAAAATTAATTTCACAAACCCGAATACTAGGTCCGTTAATTAATTTTACAGGACTCTTCCGTATTTAAAAAATAAACTAAAAAAACTAATTTAATATTCTCATAATATTCCCATCATGCCTCAATACATATCTGCCATTGTTTCCCAATTGTCGAAAACAGGCGCTAAAATCGTTTGAGAGGCTTCTCAAGGTTACCTTCGATTCAGCCTGTATCATATCTACGTTGTCAAAATTTTCAATTTTCAAACTTAATTTTCAATTTAGGAAAGAAAAAAGACATTGGGGCCTAGGTCTAGGGAATAGAGTAGATAAGATTGTGATGCTTGGCAAGAACTGCAAAACAATATGGGCTGAGTGCGGTTGTGCATTATCGACGTAAAGTATCCAGTCATTGTCTTGCCATTTTTCAGATGTTTTAGGGCGCACTACCTCCCTTATAAACGCTTCATTACCCCCAAATACACTTACAATTAATTTGAGGAATTTGGCATCATGGTGAACCCTACCGTTAATATCGAAATAAAGTAACAAGCAATGTTATGACTTTGGATTTTGCAAAACCTTATCTTTTCGGGCTTCGGTTCCCCTCTTTAATCCACTGGATGGATTCAAATTTGGTTTCCGTGTCATACATAAAAGATAAACCCATGTCTTATCCCCATTAATGTATATTTAACTCCACTCTGGCTCAATCTGAGTCATTTCGATCATGTCCTGGCAGACTTCCATTCTAACAACCTTTTGTTCCTACGTTAGAATCCGGGGAACAATGTAGACAACTGAACTGACATGAACTGTGTAGACAAGTTTTTAATATTATTCTGTTAATTTTGATTAATTCTTTTATTTTTAGCTTGTTTTCTTCGCAGTGTAATGTTCTTGTACGCCCTGTATTTTATCATCGTTTACCTCTTCCCGACCTATTTGAAAAACATTTAAAAGTTCTTGAAATGGATAAAGCAGAGTTTGCAAAGCCATAAATTTATGCGTCTCATATATATAATCAACTAGAGGATGTGTACCCGGCTTCGCCCGGGTTTTATCCGAGTGAAAGTTTGCCTAACGAATATTATTGATAATAATATTCTGGAACACACAAATTATTATGATAATAATGATAATAATACTCGTTACATTATATATTTATATAATATTTAAAATATATTTTTCGAATAAACATATACACTCTCTATACTGAATAGATTTTTAAAAATATATATATTAATAAATATATCTAGGGATATACTACATGAGCTTAGCCAAAAGGCCTAGAAACGATATTTTATATATAGAGATGACCTGGCTTCGTGTGTCTTCTGCTCGAGTGAATGTTTCGCTGGTATAATTTTGTTCCTGCCTACTAAAAATTATTATCTGGCTTCTCCCGTGGTCTGCTTCAGTGAATATTCCCCTAAAGAATTTTGTTTATGTTAATCAAGCATGATGAAGCAATATTGTCATCATCATTTCCGACTAAAAAATATTGTTGCTCAGTACCTGGTTAATTATAATTTTTCTTGGTTAAAACGCGACAAAAACTCTTCCAGATTTAACTCTCTGTCCTGTTCAAATATCAGCTAGATTAGTTACATAATGAAGGCGTGCATTGCCGACAAACATATATATGTTTCCGGCTTCGCCCGGTTTTTACCTGAGTAAAAGTTTGCCTAGCGAACATTTGTTAAAACGATTCTAGCAAACATCCAATCCCTACTGAATCTACACTTGTCTATACTCTCGATAATTTAAAATATTTTCCCGGTCCCTTTAAAAATACTCGATAAGTTGAATAAAATCAATGTTAATTGGTCCACTCGGTAATTTGAAGTTGAAGGAATAGTATCTTGCCACAAATGAACATTTGTAAATAACTGTATTTAGCGAGTTTACCCGGCTTTGCCCGTTTTTACCCGAGTAAGAGTTAGCCTAAAGAACATTTGTTAAAACAATTGTAGAAAACATCCAATCCACCTATATATAGAGATTATATATATATATAAATGTCATAATTTGTAAATAGCTGTATG
Source organism: Cordylochernes scorpioides (assembly GCA_030710605.1). Classification (NCBI taxonomy): domain Eukaryota; kingdom Metazoa; phylum Arthropoda; class Arachnida; order Pseudoscorpiones; family Chernetidae; genus Cordylochernes; species Cordylochernes scorpioides. The sequence goes on from CP092865.1 coordinate 70,378,865, forward strand.
CAACCCCGACCCAATATGTATGCAATGTATGTTTCAAGGACTTAATAAAGAATAAGGTAACTGGAGGATAGAACGCCTTAAAGAAGCAAGGCCTAGAAAAGAGGCTTAAGAGTCAGCACAACCATTAGCAAAATTACAGCCAATTTTATGATCGCGGAAATAATAAAACTTGAGTTCAACGACACAGTATTTCCTGGTCGTGTCAGGACAAGTCCAAAAGACAAAGAAATTAGCAAGGACCAATTAGGAAGCAGCTTCCCAAAGGTCAACCAATAGAAAACGGTCACGTCCCACCTTTCGACCAATGGGAAAGAAGATAGGGCTTCGTGTTAAATCGAGAACCGAGGATGGTCAGTAGTTGTTTCGCTCCCACCGAGTTCGGACCTAGTTCACTTCGCTCCCACCGAGATAGCACCTAAAGTCAATCACCGCCATGTGATCAGATAGTTAATAGTCAAAAATCCGCTCCATCTTCTCTAAAGCCTTTCTTTCCTCCAACCCGTTGCCTTTTATTCTCAAAACCCCATCACGTGTCCTGGTTATTCCCCACTGTATGCTCAACTTTCCACTCAAACGACTGCGCTTCCAACAATCTTCACCATTCTCATCCAACAACAAGAAATTCCGCAACGATATTGTGACAGAAGGGTTAAGTCGACAGGATATTATGGAGATTAACCAGGATTCCATAGGCGTAAAAACGGACAACCTAACGCAACCAACGGGAGAAAGGCAGGAAGTAAGAGAGGGGAACGAACAGGAAACAAGCCCCCTAGCGGAAGTAATCCAACAGTTCGCCGCCGCACTAGCTCAGGGTAGGTCATGCGATCCTACAGGACCGACAATCTCGCCTTTCGATGGAACATACAGTGCGACCCAGTTTTTCCAAGCGTTCGACCGAAAAATGGAAGACGCCTCCATGGGAGAACAAGAAAAATTACTCCGTCTACCAAACTACCTGGCGCGACAACCCCTGGAGCTCTTCAGGAAACTTCGGCTGGCCGACCGGAGCTATTTCCAGGTGAGACAAATCCTCCTAGATCTCTATCCTGAGTCAAACGAAGCGTCCTTTGCGAAATATTTCGCCATGAAGCTTACTGGGCAAGCCAACCTAGAGACCTACTACCGGGAGAAAACCGCCATGGGACTACAACTAGGACTACCGCAGGAGGTGATCCTCGAGACGCTGACAGAAGGGTTGCCATTCTCCGACCAACGCCTAGTCCGCGTAGTGCCTCCTGAGAACCTAGGAGAGTGGTTCCGACTGGTACAGCGGATCCACGGGCCCAGTGTACCGACAACGCGACCTCGAGAGGACCAACCGCCCACAATGTCGGGTCCGTATCACAGCACACCCCGACGCCCAGGTGCATGGAATGCACCTCTTCCGCCGTCCAACTGTAAGTTCTGCGGCGCGAGGCACTGGCACAGCGTATGCCGGCATCGACCAGTCCCGGCGACCCACGAAAAAGTTCGGACAGTGCAATCAGTCCCACCAAACAGATACCAAGACGTTCGGACAGTGCAAACAGTCCCAAAACAACCAGTCCCGAATCCCCAGCAACCAAGTCAAGCCAGAGACACCCCAGCCGAGCAGACTTTTCGAGACTGAGGTAGGATCCCTCTAACCCAACTGACTGTAAAACTTTTCCTAGCCCCTAATATACCATGCCCCTTTTTAATTGATACAGGCGCCAGCCTGAATATAGTGACATATAATCTCTACCATATGTTAAAAAAACACCTGCCTAATTTAACCCTTGAGGGACATTCACTGGATCTCCAAACCCTAAACGGTTTTGCAAAAACCATGGGTAAACTGTCTATCCCGCTGACAATAGGACAAATATCCCGAAGAGAGAATTTCCATGTAGTGAATGCACCGTTACCATTTGGAATTCTTAGCATTAATAGTTGTACAACGAATCACAAGTTTTACGAAGGAGCTCCTTTATTTATACTTGAGCTAGCTTTCGAACCTTTCGGTTCTTCGACAGGCGTGGCTAGTATGACTATACTAACAGGGTATAAGCGCGCTTGAGCCATTATATACAACATATATATTTACATGCGAAGTGATATTTCAAATATAATAAATTAAAATAGAAATAAGAATTATGACTATGAAATATAAAATAAAACTATGCAAATGAATTTAAAGATTTAAAATTTAGATAAATTTTTTTTTGGAAAATATACGCGAAAAGTTAAGTAAAATTATGATATTCACTGTATACAAGTAGTGTGACACTTTAAAATTTGTAAAGTTTAAAACTAGTAAAATTTGAAACACCTCAACACAGAAAAGCCAAGAGGGGGTCCACTCCAACCCGACCACTCTCCAGAATATGCTCTGGAGAGTGGTCGGGTTGGAGTGGACCCCCTCTTGGCTTTTCTGTGTTGAGGTGTTTCAAATTTTACTAGTTTTAAACTTTACAAATTTTAAAGTGTCACACTACTTGTATACAGTGAATATCATAATTTTACTTAACTTTTAGCGTATATTCTCCAAAAAAAAATTTTATCTAAATTTTAAATCTTTAAATTCATTTGCATAGTTTTATTTTATATTTCATAGTCATAATTCTTATTTCTATTTTAATTTATTATATTTGAAATATCACTTCGCATGTAAATATATATGTTGTATATAATGGCTCAAGCGCGCTTATACCCTGTTAGTATAGTCATACTAGCCACGCCTGTCGAAGAACCGAAAGGTTCGAAAGCTAGCTCAAGTATAAATAAAGAAGCTCCTTCGTAAAACTTGTGATTCGTTGTACAATTGTATCAATTATACGGAGTTTACCAGTAGAAATTTAAGCATTAATAGTCTCCACAAATTCAAATTGGCAATAGATTTTAATAAATGCACTATATTCCAGCTGGGCGCCCCAGTGTCTACCCTTTCCTACCATTTTAACCATGTGCCCAATGTATGCACGTACTGGCAGTGTCAGGCGATGTCACAAAGAATTTACCCTGCATCCCAACCTTCCGCCTATGACAACCATTGCGTGCATTCATTGAAAAAAAATCCCCTTACCTACATGCTATTTTTTCACTAAGGCCAATTGCCTTTTTTACATGCCCTCAAATAACAAAGCCACACCGGCTTCAACTTGTAAACACCATGCCCAAAACGTACCCACAGAGCGGGACAACTCGCATACCAAGCACATAGGTGATCACACGTCGTCACACAACTATCACATGACCAACCCACACAACGAACTCGACACTCACAATAAGACCCAACAAAATCCTTTACCACATACATGCTAAAACACGACACACAACCCTCTCTATGCACCCCAGTTCACAACACTTCTACAAAGATACACACACATCTTCACACAGAACAAATTCAACGTACCATGCTTACGGATTCCATCAGTAAAAATACCCACGAATTCCGAAAAAATAATTACCATACGTCCATATCGTGTTCCGATATGTGACCAACAAGAAATCCGTAATCAAGTCCAACAAATGCTAAAGAATGGCATTATAGAGCAACCTTTTTCTCCTTTCTCGAGCCCTGTCACCCTCGTCACTAAGCGCGACAAGACCAAACGGTTTTGTATCGATTATAGAAAGGTGAACGAGCTAATCAGCTCTGATGTCCATCCCCTCCCGAGAATCGAGGATATTCTCGACCGCCTCGCACAGGCCAAATATTTCTCCACGGCCGACATATTCTCTGCGTATTGGCAAGTCCCAATACACCCCGATTCTCGACCACTGTTAGCATTTGCCACCCTCGAAGGATTATACAAACCCACTCGATTACCTTTCGGATTAAAAACCAGCCCTCAGGTCTACGAACGAGCCATAAGTCAGGTCCTACAGAGACACGGACTTGACTGTGTGGCACATTACTTTGATGATTTCATCATTTACTCCAACACATTGGACGAACATCAAAACCACCTGCGACAATTTTTCACCTTTTGCGAAGCAGAGAAGCTACAACTTAACTTCGCGAAATGCGAATTTTTTAAACAGTCCATAGATTTTCTAGGCTACACCATCACAGCTGGTACCACTACACCGCTCACACGCAACACCGACATTATTCACGCCATTAAACAGCCACACAACCGAAAAACGCTACAATCCTTTTTAGGCGCTGTGAACGTCTATAACAAATTCCGGAATACGCTCGCTTGCGAGCACCGCTCAACAACCTTCTCAAAAAGGATGTCGTGTGGATCTGGGATGAAGTTTGTCAAAAGGCGTTCATTGACCTGAAAGGGAACCTCACACAACACCCCATTTTACACCTTTACAAAGAAGGCCTGCCATGCCAAGTGTATTGCGATGCATCCACCCTCGGTATAGCAGGCATTCTCAAACAAGTTCACCCTGACGGGAACGTATATCCAGTTCAGTATTTCAGCCGAACATTGCGCCCACACTACTCCATCTCTGAACTTGAGTGCTTAGCAATCGTTGAGAGTGTGGAGAAGTTTCGCATCTATCTTATGGGCAGAAAATTTACTATATTTTCTGACCATCACGCATTGCAGTGGCTGAAGACCATCAAAAACCCGTCCGGCAGATTGTTTCGATGGAGTTTACGATTATCGAGTTACGAATATGAGGTCCGCTACATAAAGGGAAAACAACAGTATGAGGCAGATCTTTTGTCCCGTAATCCGTTCTGTGGATTTTTGGACGCGTCCCTTATCAAGACACACCAACCTCCTCCATCGAGAGAGTCTAACCTGACCATTGATCGTAATGGATTACATACAGAGTCCCGAAAAGGTGTAACCAAGATTATAATTCCAAAACCACTCATACAACAACTCTTACAAACAGTACACACAATACAATCACCCCGGTATTTCACAAATGTCACGACTCATATCCACGCAATATTACTGGCAAGGTATGTCCAAAGATATTAAACAAAAGTTTAAGACCTGCCCCACCTGCCAATTAACAAAACGTCCATTGGGACCCACTTACGGGGAGTTAAGTCAACCTCCGGAAGCCAAAGAACCCTTTGACCTATTATCCCTAGACACCATAGCAGGATTTGCCAAATATGGCAACACCAAAATATACCTCCATGTTGTAGTCGATCACTTTTCGCGCTACGCGTGGACTTTTCCATCTAAATCCACCAGCATCACCACCTACCAACAGGTACTTAAGCGAGTATTACAGGATGGCTCTCCGAAACGCCTTCTTACGGATAGAGCCAAAAGATTGAGGGAAGTCCTCGAAAGAATAAGATCAGCGAAGTTGACACTGAAACCCTCCAAATGTGAGTTCGGAAGGAGGGAAGTTGAGTTCTTAGGGTATGTCATCAGTACAGGCGGACTTAAGCCAGGCCCAAGAAAGATCAAGGCGATAGAAGAATTTCCAGAACCCAAGAATGTCCACGACATACGACGCTTTCTGGGACTGACGAACTTCTTCAGACGATTTGTAATGGACTTCGCGAGGAAAGCAGAACCGCTAAGCAGACTTACGAAGAAAGGTTCACAATTTGAATGGAAGGAAGAACAGCGAAGGTCATTTGGAGGACTACGAAAGGATCTGGGTGAATATCCGGTACTAGCTCATTACAACCCTGAACTCAAGACAGAAGTACATTGCGATGCGAGTGCTGAGGGATTAGCAGGAATGGTGCTACAGATGGACGAAGACTGCAAATGGCGCTTGGTCTACTGTATGAGCAAGAAGACAACAGAGGCCGAGAAGATGTACCACTCAAGCAAATTGGAGCTGATGGCGATAGTGTGGACCTTGGATCGACTACGTCAGTTCCTCGTAGGAATCAAGTTTACAGTGGTTACAGATTGCCAAGCACTGGTCTACATGAACGCGAAGAAGACTACAAATCCTCAGATAGCGCGATGGTACAATCTGATTCAGGAATACGATTTCGAAATTCGACATAAACCAGGGGAGAAGATGGCCCACGTAGACGGAATGAGTAGAGCTCCAGTCGACGACCCTAGAGACACGATGGAGGAAATCGTGGAGAAAAACCTTGAAGTGTGCCTCACAATCACACTGGAAGAACAAATCTTGATGATTCAGCATTCCGACCCTGAATTGAGAGACCTGATCCAGATCTTTCGAAAGGACCCGTGTGATAGGACAGTAGGAGAACAAAATAGAATTAACGACTACAGCTACAAAGGAGGCAGACTTTTCCGCATGGTGAAAAATGGAGAAGAGGAACGAGCCCTGTATGTTATACCCAAAAGTATGAGGAAAAGCTTAGTTGTCAAATTCCATGATCTAATGGGACATTTTGCGACTGATAGGACTGTCAACAAAATTAAGGAATTGTACTGGTTTCCTTCAATGAAGAGGTACGTTCGACGCCATGTGGCTGTGTCTCGAGTGTCTATTTAACAAAGTTCCCGGTGGAAAACAACAAGGCTTCCTACATCCCATTAAGTCAGGCAAGAGACCGTTTTCCATCGTACACATGGACCACGTAGGCCCCTTCGTGAGAAGTACAAAAGGTAACCAGGAACCTTTAGTGATTGTCGATAATCTGACAAGATTTGTCCGATTAAGCCCTGTAAGGAATACATCGACGCAGAACGTCCTGAAGGTAATGAAAAGTTTTGTGAATGATTTCGGACTACCCGACAAGATCATCAGCGACAGAGGGTCATGTTTTACCTCAAGGCAATTTGAAGAATTCTGTCGAGGAAATGGAATACATCATACTCTGAACTCTACGAAACATCCGCAAGGGAACGGGATGGTCGAAAGAGTGAACCGAACAGTATTGTCCACTATAGCAACCAGTATCGAGGATCCGCGACGGAAGGATTGGGACCTGAAGATCAAGGAGGTAGAGCGAGACCTGAACAATGCGGTGAACAAGACGACGAATAAAACACCGTTCGAAACACTCCACGGCTATTCCCCTCGATTCCACGATGGGATACTTAGAAGATTAGCCGACGAAGACGTGGACCCATGGACCGAGCCGGATAGAATTCAAGAGAGTGTGAGAACCCAAATTGAGAATAAACAAGAAATTATGAAGACATACTACGATAAGAAGAAGTGCCGTACAATCCAATTCGAAGTAGGAGAAATTGTAGTGATGAGGCATGTACCCAAAATGACGGGTGAACCAACCAAGGCACAACCCAAATATCGAGGACCTTTGATAATTACCGAGGTTCTGCCAAGCGACACGTATAGAGTGACTCAGTTAAGCGAAAGAACCAGTGGACGTCTTGGCACAGTGAAGAAGATGATTCAGCTACAGAAGAAAGTCCGGACGAGGAGCCAGAAGTAGAAGATACCCCCCGACGCAACCCACGACGTTCCTGCAACGCAAGGTTCAATCGAGGACGATTGAAATCCAGGAATGGCCGAATGTAGGCGCCATCCCGACCAGAGAGCCACAGATAAACAGATTATAAACGCACAGAATATAGAATCCGAGCTCCTCAGTAGAAGGAATACCCGGAAGACGACGGTACTCTCTGTTATATGTGTTGTTCACTATGATGATTTTGTTTTAATAAATGCTACTAAATTATTTCATTGGATCCTCTCTTTCTTTTTCCCAGTAAGAAACGCCTACGGAAGCCAACAGTCTGTTTGTCTGAAGCTCACGGATGGGATTTTTCATAACCATCGGTGGTTCAGTGGTAGAAAGCTCGCCTGCCACGCGGGCGGCCCGGGTTCGATTCCCGGCCGATGCATTTTTTTTTTTTCACAATTTTTAAAACTCATTTATATATTACTAGACGAATGGCCCGGGCAACGCCCGGGTTTTACCCGAGTGCGTATATATTTTAAAAACGTTTTAATTCAAATACTATTCCTTACAATTATAAATTGGCGCCATGGATGTCACTCTTGTGAAACGTCCCGTTCCAAACTATGTGTTTTTAAAATGTTTTAATTAAAATATTATTCGTTACAATTATAAATTGGCGCCGTGGATGTCTCTCTTGTGAAACGTCCCGCCTCAAACTGTGTGTGTCTTGAAAATATAAAAATAAAAATGTGAATTTTCATAAAGATTTCATCATGTCGATTTTTTTTTTTGCATTTCACCTACTAAATTGATAGAGATAATTACATTTAAAATACAATATAACGCGGATGATGATTGTAAAACGAAAATTAAAATTATACCGCGAATGTTTCTTTTTTTAAAAATCGAAATTTATTTTCAAATTTTGAAAATAAATTTCGATTTTTAAAAAAAGAAACATTCGCGGTATAATTTTAATTTTCGTTTTATAATTACATTTGCAACATGAACTTAGGTATATTGACTAAATAGGAAACTGCATAGTAATAAAGATCATTTTTAAAGGCACCATATCGTTTTTTTTCAATAAAATCGAAACAAAAATTAACGATAAATAACGATAATTGCCTTAAAAAGAAATTGCCTTAAAAAAAGAAACATTCGCTGTGATTTTGTCTTGCATTCGTTTATACAATTATTATATACGAATGACCCGGGCAACGCCCGGGTTTTACCCGATTAAATGCTTTTATTCAAATACTATTCGTTACAGTTATAAATTGGCGCCGTGGATGTCATTCTTGTATAATATATAAATGAGTTTTAAAAATTGTAAAAAAAAAAAAAAAAATGCATCGGCCAGGAATCGAACCCGGGCCGCCCGCGTGGCAGGCTAGCATTCTACCACTGAACCACCGATGGTTATGAAAAATCCCATCTGTGAGCTTCAGACAAACAGACATAATAAGGCAAATATATAAGTAGATACAAGAATGACATCCACGGCGCCAATTTATAATTGTAACGAATAGTATTTGAATAAAAGCATTTAATCGGGTAAAACCCGGGCGTTGCCCGAGTCATTCGTATCTACTTATATATTTGCCTTATTCTGTCTGTTTGTTTGTCTGTCTGAAGCTCACGGATGGGATTTTTCATAACCATCGGTGGTTCAGTGGTAGAATGCTCGCCTGCCACGCGGGCGGCCCGGGTTCGATTCCCGGCCGATGCATTTTTTTTTTTTTTTTTACAATTTTTAAAACTCATTTATATATTATACAAGAATGACATCCACGGCGCCAATTTATAATTGTAACGAATAGTATTTGAATAAAAGCATTTAATCGGGTAAAACCCGGGCGTTGCCCGGGTCATTCGTATATAATAATTGTATAAACGAATGCAAGACAAAATCACCGCGAATGTTTCTTTTTTTTAAGGCAATTTCTTTTTAAGGCAATTATCGTTAATTTTTGTTTCGATTTTATTGAAAAAAAAAAAACGATATGGTGTCTTTAAAAAATGATCTTTATTACTATGCAGTTTTCTATTTAGTCAATATACCTAAGTTCATGTTGCAAATGTAATTATCTCTATCGATTTAGTAGGTGAAATGCAAAAAAAAAAAAATCGACATGATGATATCTTTATGAAAATTCACATTTTTATTTTTATATTTTCAAGACACACACAGTTTGGGGCGGGACGTTTCACAAGAGAGACATCCACGGCGCCAATTTATAATTGTAACGAATAGTATTTGAATTAAAACGTTTTTAAAATATATACGCACTCGGGTAAAACCCGGGCGTTGCCCGGGCCATTCCTCTAGTATTGTTATATGCGTTTAAATATATTTTTGAAATATAAATAATAAAAAAAACATTATTAAATTTTAAATAAGATATTGTCACGTTTGTGAATTTCATAATTAACTATTTCTTTTTTTTTTCTCAATGAATTATGTATATTAATTTAAAATTTCATTTTTGTTATCATCATCACATAAATGTATTTTTTATATAAACAAACGTTAATAAACAACAACAGCGCAGAATGGCATGTACATTTTCTTTATAAAACACAAAAAAATAATATGCCACCGATTGTAATTAAATCGACGATCGGACCAACCGGCGAGAAACTATGCATAATCGAAGCCTCCTTAATAACGAAGATCCTAGACAAATTTGGAATCGAGTATAAACTTGAGGAAACGGTTCAATCAAAGAAGAGAACTCGCGGCTCCCAGGATGACTCAAGATCGTCAACTAGGAGCGAGCGTAATCTGAAGACGCCTAGAATGGACATCGACGAACAAAGTCCCGCCACTGGAGTTTCTCAACAAATGAACACAGCTCACCCACCGCAAGACGATGAAGAAAATAACGACAACGGTGGCCCATGGACCACAGTCACTAACGTGAAAAAAACCGAGAATTCCTCCTGTTATTGCAGAAAATGTAGCAGATTGGAAGCTTCTTTGCCAAGAACTAAAAGACTTGTGCATGGAACCATTCCAATTCACTATTTCTGGCAAAAAGCACATAATTAAATCGAAAAACATAGACGACTTCAAAAAAACCAGGGATTATGTACAGAAAAATAATGGAGGATATTCCTACGGACTACAGGAGGAAAAAACACTGAAAGTGGTATTGAAGGGGGTATCACAACAGCCTTCAAAGAAGAAGACGTCGTAACTGAACTGGTCTCAATGGGCTTCACTGAGGTCATTGTCAAAAGACTCCATAGACAATCGACCAAAATACCGATGAATATAGTCCTAGTAGAGCTACCGAAAAATGAACAAAATAAACGAATCTATGGAATAACCGAAATACTTTACCAAAAAATAGTCGTGGAATCATTCAGGACTACAAAACGAGTGACCCAATGCTTTAACTGCCAGGGTTTTGGGCATGGCCAGCTAAACTGCTTTTTGAATCCAAAATGCGTCAAGTGTGCTGAAGAACACCATTCGAAGGATTGTCCAAGAAAGTCGAAACAGCTCCCACCAAAGTGCGCTAACTGTGGAGAGGCGCACACAACGAAAGCCACAACAACAGCAGCTAAAGCCTCCCAGACAAAACTCCCCTAACACCATACCTCAAGCAAGCTCCACTAAAACAGATGAAGCAACTGTTGAAAAACAAAAGGCAAGTTACGCTGAAACTGCAAAAAAGAAAACTACTCGTTCTGACACCAGGGAACTGTGCGAAAAGTTATTAGAATTTTTCAGAACCTTCTTACAATGAAAGGCAAATTACCTTTAAAAATCGTTGATTTCGCAAAATAAAATTGCAATTTCAAAAATCATCAAATCCAACTATACAAGAAATTGTTCAAAATCAAGGTGACCTCAGCCACCGAATCCGACGACCTGGACCCAATGGCTAGCTGACAGCCAAACACCCAACAACTGCCCTCCTGTAAGGTTCGGGGGGCCACTCCAGCATTACAACTCGCCATGTGTAAATAATCTGGACAAGGTGACTCGCGAGCTGTGCTCGAATGTAACACCTGCAAATTGAGATGAAAAAAAAAAAAAAAAAAAACAACAACAAGGTGAAAATAAAGTAGCTAAAAAAGATGCAGCCTATTGTAATCAAATCAACGATCAGCCCAGCTGGCGAAAAGGTCAGTAAATCAAAACCAACATACTTTTGAAAATTCTTGAAAGATGTGGCATCGAGTACAAAGTAGAAGAAACTCCTTCAACTAAGAAACGAACTTGCGAATCTCCATCTGATTCAACATCACGTAGCCAAAAGACACCGAGAATGGAAGTTGTCTCACAGCATAATGAAAACGATGTCTCCATGAACGAGGTACCTGAAGTTCCTCAAAAAACGCCCGCAGCTTCCCCTCCTCAGGTTGACGAAGAAAACATTGATGAAGATGGTCCTTGGACAACAGTTACACATGCAAAAAAAGCCAAGAATACCACCTGTAATAGCAGAAAATGTAACAGACTGGAAGTTGCTTTGCCAAGAGCTGAAAGACCTGTGCACAGATAAATTCCGAAGTACGATCTGATGAAATAAGCACATTATCAAGGCCAAAAATATTTCAGACTTCAAAAAAATCTGGAATACGTTCGAAAAACAATGGCGGCTACTATTATAGACTCCAAGAAGAAAAACCCCTCAAAGTGGTATAAAAGGGCGTGACAACAGCCTACAAGACTGAAGATATAGCAATAGAACTTGCAACAATGGGCTTTACTGAGACTTCTGTGAAGAGACTTCATAGACAATCAACTAAAAGGCCAATGAATATAGTACTGGAAGAATTACCAAAAAAATGAACATAACAAGAAAATTTACGGAATAACTGAACTCCTTTATCAGAAAATTACAGTAGAATATTTCAGAACAACAAATCGTTGGACTCAATGCTTCAACTGCCAGGGTTTCGGGCACGGTCAACTTAACTGCTTTCAGAAACCAAAGTGCGTCAAGTATGCTGAGGAGCACCATTCGAAGGACTCTCCAAGAAAGTCAAGACAACTTTCCCCAAAGTGTGCTAACTGCGAAGAAGCGCACACAGCCAATTACCGCGGATGCCCTAAGTTTCCAAGAGTACATCAGCAACAGCCAAGATACCCTGGTCAGTACACATCTAACAACCCAATTCCGATTTCAAAAAGATCTGAAACACTTCCGAAATTTGTAGAACAACAAAACCAAAGCAATGCTGAGGTTGCGACAAGGAAAACTTCTCGTTCTGAGACTAAGGACCTGTGTGAAAAATTGATGCAAGTAATCAAAACATACCTACAATGAATTGCAAATTACCTTTTAAAATTATTGCTTGGAATTGTAACGGAATCAGATCAAAGAAAGAAGAATTATTGCACTTTTTAGAATATAACTCAATAGACATTGCTCTGTTCAGCGAAACTCACCTTAAACCCCCTCAATTGATCTAAAGTTCAGGAACTATCAAACCATTGGAACTACCGATTTACAGGAAAAGGTGGGGGAACTGCCATCATTATAAAATCCCTTTTTAAATAAAAAAAATGTCGATTTATACTTCAAACTTGGAAAATACTTCAATCTTGATTGAACCAGATGGAAAAACCCTCTTGCAAATCTCAGCAATTTATAAGAAGCCTGATGCACCATTATTGGAAGAAGATTTGAACCAACTGATAAAACACAACCACGCAATAATAACGCGGAATCGTGCTGCACAATTTCTCTGAAAGAGAAAGCCTCGACATTGTCGCCCACTCGGCAATCCCGATTTTCTAGACTTCGCTGTTTTTTAAAACATTCCCTGGACCCCAAAGGCCAGAACCACCGATCGTGGGTTCATTTTCAACAAGATCTAATCTCCACCACGCCCCCCCCCCCCCAGACTCCCCTTGAAAACTGAAGTAGACATTGATTCAGCAATTGGAATTTTAAACGAGAAAATTAATAATAGCTACTCGAAAAACACCATAGTCTCATCTTCCAAATTAATAAAGAACCCAAATACCATAGCCTTAATAAGGGAGAAAAATGAAGCTCGGAAAAGGTGGCAATCAACCTGGGATCCAACTCATATATATATATATACTTACCTCAATCTTCAAGGAAAGGTAAACCAAGCCCTTGAAGCAGAGAAATCTTAAAATTGGAATAGTTTTATAAGCAAACTTGAATCGAGCCCAACAGATTTCTGGAAAAAAACTGACAAAATCACTAGTTTAAATGCAAATGGAAAACCTTGCTGACCGACAAAGAAATTGGAAATGATCTTTTCGAGCATTTTTCCGAACACTTTTCCAAGGTGGAGGATGAGCTTCCGTCTTACCTAACAGATAACACTTGTCAACATCCCCAAGAGAATATACTATCAATGACAACGCCAAATGTAGTCAAGGAAGTGATTAAAAACCTAGGTAATCACAAAGCTCCAGGCCACGACAATTTTACGCCGCAAATTACCAAAACCCTCCCCATCAAATGGATAGTTTTCCTCGCTGGGATCTTCAATGCTGCATTACACCTGTGCTACTTCCCGAAGACATGGAACATGCCATAATCATAACCATTCCGAAAAAATCGCCTGTCAAATCACCTGAAGATCTCAGACCAATCAGCCTTCTCTCTGCCATCGGTAAGGTATACGAGAGGATTGTTCTTCGTAGGTTGCAGACATACATGGATTCTATTAACTTTATCATTCCTCAACAATTTGGATTCAGAAAAGGACACTCCACAACCCACCAGCTAATCACAGTGATAGACTACATCCAAATAAGAAAGTCCCACAAGGAGGCAATAGGTGCTGTTTTTCTAGACTTTACCAAAGCCTTTGATAGAGTATGGCATAATGGCTTGATAACAAAAATATCTATTTCCAAGGGATTTTATCAAATTCTTGAAAAACTACTCCAGGACAGGACCTTTTCAATTAAACAAGGGAATTATATAACCACGGCAAAACCAACCCAGATTAGAGTCCCTCAAGGATCTATCCTTGGACCCTACCTATTTAACATCTACATCAACGATTTCCCTCCACATCCAAAATGTCAAACAGAACCTTTCGCAGATGAGGCAGAAATTTTAGAAAACTCCAAATCAATAGGAATAATAACTACACAACTCCAAAATTACATTAACAGTATAACCAAATGGTGCAATGATTGGAAATTAGACATCAACCCAAAAAAGTCACAGGCAATAATTTTTCCTCCACTAGACAATAAAAGATGAAAGCCACAATCCACCCTAAAGGTAAACCAGAGCCCTATTAACTGGACTGACAGAGTTAAATATATTGGAGTTACCTCAGACTCCAAGTTAAAATTCAACATGCAAGTCAAAAATATCATAAAGAAATCAAAAATCGCAAAAATAACATTATCAAGTCTGTTTAACTATAGAAGCAAATTGACTACAAAACAAAAGTTTGCTCAATACAGAAGTTGTATCCTCTCGATAGTAACATACGCACTCCCAGTTTGGTGCAAATATATATTACAACCACAGACAAAAATAGGATAAACGCATTTATGAGAATCTGCCTTCGGACAAGTATAGGAGCTCCATTCAACCTATCAGACAAGATTCTGAAGAAGGACTTGAATCAACCCGATCTAGAAGATATGTACCAAACTTCCGCTAAGAAATTATACCTTCAAATGCAAAATTCAAATAATCCAATCATATAAGATATTATACAAAATAAAGGAGATATCAATCCCCGATCCCGACGACCCGGCCCTGACGCTTAGTGAAGAGCTCATTGCTCAACAGCTGCCCTCCAGCAAGGTCTAGGGGGACCATCTCTACTCCACCAACTCGCCATGTGTAAATAGCCAGGACTAAGTGACTCGCGAGCTCTGCTCGAATGTAACACCTGGAAATTGAGACGAAATAAATAAACAACAACATTGTAATTTGCATCTTCATTATTATAAAACAACAACATTTTAACATTTAACACAAAAACGTTACAATATTTTCTTTAAATATATATTAATATTGATATGCCAAGTTTTTTACAACGTCTTTGGAATATATTATATTACTAAATTCTCAAATTAAATTTATTTTACTTGGGACACATTTTAGCATTTTTACAAGTTATAAATATAATTTCATCAGATACCGCGAGAGGCGCTGCTTGCGAGCGAAAGTAGAAAATTTGCAAATAAAATTGCAACGAATATTTATTATAGATCAAACTCAAACCCAAAACCTTCCCAGTAATATAGTAAATAACTTCCTAAAGTTTCACGGCGATTGGATAATCTTACCTTTTAAAAACATCGGGAAACAAAATGACATTCATCGTGTAAACAAACTACGTGTAAAATTATTAACCAATCAAATTAATTTATTATCGCGACCAGTGCGGCGCCAAGCGATAAAATGCTGGAACTAACGCTCTTTGGTTTTACATTAAAAAAAAAGCACATTAACCTTTTTAATTTTTGAATAGCCTATATGTTAACGAAATCTACAGCTACCTACATGCGAAATTTCATAATGATTGATTCTGTAGATTTTGCGCAACGCGATAACAAACATCGATTTTGGGTTCCATTTTTATATATATATATAAAGGAAAGGATAAAGAATTAAAAAAATAAAATACAAATTCAAAAAATAGAAATACGAATCGTACAAGGAAGTTGTTTTGTTATTATCATTATTATTATTTTTTAGATCAGTGCCCTGCGCCACGAGACAGGTGCTTTCAGTCAGGTGTGGTGAAATGTCCAGTATTTAAACGATCATAAATAGATTTTATATAGATAAAAAGTTTTTAACTAGCCTGGAATTTAATAAACGCGCCTTGTATATTCAGCTGTCTACCTTTCTAAAATTTTGCCCAAAGGCGCAACTGGTTTGTAGTTAGTATCAAAAATGATCTTAAAAAGAGTGGGATCTATCTATTTGTAGTAGTGAAACTATTGAATCCAAAATACATCCCTCCATTGTATGTATTAACAAGGGTTTATATAATTCTCCGGAGTCATATGTTTTGATATTTAACATGCAAACATAAAAATTCTTTAAGACCACCGATCTTATACACATTCACCACAGGAAGAAAGAAGGCATAGATGGAGCTCCTGTAACATGCATTTACAAATCAAAAATTTGGTTGTTTCACTAAGATCCTTATAATTTTGAGAGAGATCTTGGAAACCGTTTAAAGTATTTTTAAAAAATAATTCATATGGAATTTTATTCAAAAAAAAAATATTTTGTGTTTCAGAGATTAGTGAGGATTTTGAGTGAGTAAATATTACTTGTATTTCTAGAAATAACACATATTAGACTCATATTATCCACTAATTTAGGTATTTATATTTAAAGTTAATACATTTCAGCAATCCTTTGATATAAATTAATATATAATTGTTTAAAACTTTAAATATATTGTGGAAGTGTAGACAAGTTTATCAGTGAAGTACCCTATCCGCAGTTTTATCAGTCCAAACTATTGTAATGCATTTTATGCTTACATTGTAACGTATGTGTACTCACTAACAAAAGTGAAAAAGACAAATGACAAGATGACACAAGTAATTTATTTGATAAAAGAATTTACTTACTATTTACAAAAAAAAGGGGTAGTAAGTTTATGATATTTTTAGATTTAAAAATATATATAATGTGTTACACATAATAACCTATCTATGGGAACTGGGACCCTAGTTTTCAGTTCATTCATAAATAAAGCTCTAGCTATACGTGTGATTTTACAGACAATGATAATTTAAAATGTAATAGAGATATACAGAACATCACATAAAAATGCCAGTGATTTTTTTCTTTCGACTTTGACCATATTTCATGACCTTTCGTGAATTGGCTGCGAATTCCTGGCATCAAAAAATGATAGACCATTGACCATTTCACAAATAATCCTGCCAATTTACTAAGTCTCCGATTCTGGAAATGGCCGCAACACATATATATATAAAATTATCTTAAAATAAGTTGCATATTTTCTTTACTCATATTATGTGTTTTGTTACAGAATGGAATCAAATTTTCAGGAAAATGACTTCGACGCGCCTTCTTTACTAGGTAAATTGGACAAAGTTTCTCTTTTGAATAAAATATTAGGCACCAAAATAGATATGCATATTTAATACTAGATGAATAGGACCAATTAATTTTAGCCTGTTCAACGAACGGGCCTAGAGAAGCTGCCAGTCTTAAATGGTATTCAAGTTTTACCTTAATGAAGAAATTAAATTTATATCAACTCTCAGTATCGATTATATTCCTTTTAATTCATTTTTTAATATTTATCTATCTCTTATCATTTATTTTACTCTGGAATGCAGTCAATACAGGATAAAGCACTCTTGGTGATTTTTTTCTTTGCAATTCAGAATCTGCCACTGAAACTTAACGAGCGTTTCGTACCTTTAAAGGTATTCGAAGCGGTAAAAGACCCATGAATTGCTATTCTCTAAGGCGAATTATAAAAATTTTTGAGAAGACTGGATCTCTGGAAACAAAACATCGAAAAATATTCTTACAAAATTAAAATATTTCACGAAATAAAAGTGAGCGATTTTTAGAAGCGTCAAGAATTCGCTACAAGGGTACCCGGCAGATTGATATTGATGAAAACTGGCTGCCGAATGTACTGTGGACAGATGAGGCTCACTTTTCTCTAAACGGAGAAGTTAACATATATATATTATTTTTAATTCATAGATATATGAAATATTATATTACTATTATGTTTGCAGATGACGTCTTGGAGTCACCACCAAGTACTCCCAGGCCTTTAACTCAACAGGAGTAAGAGATTATATTAAATTTAAAATACTCTAGTTCACCTTGTTATATCCGTCTGTGCCAAAAAGAAAAACACCAAAAAGGTATACTACCTTGCTGGTTGAAGTAACTTCTCTCTTTGGCCATTAAAATATTAGGGAAATGTTGCTTAGAAAAATCTTCTTTTTCAAGCTCTTTTTGAAGCCTAATCTTAAAAAATGTAGGGAAAATATGTGTAGAAAATATTTGAAAAATGCCCTTTAACCTAAATCGTTTAATTTGTCCGTAGATAGTGTTGCTTCTCTTATTTCAATGTAAATAAGCAACATTTATGTGCTTGCTTAATCGCGATTATCTCTTATATTACTGTATTAATAAGAAACAAACTTCAAATGCAGCCTTTTTTATTTTAATTTTTTTTAGGAATCATTTTCAGGAAAAATTTGACTGCAATTCGATCTACAAAGTTTCTATAACATGATAATCTCGATAATTGTAGTCAAATATGTATATTAATTATATAATCTGTCACGAGGCGTGTACTAATGATAGAAATGCAATATTGGCTAGGGGCCTTAACTCCAAATGCACATTAGAAATGCCCACGGGCAAAACCCTGGAAAATTCCAGTAATTTATTTATTTTTTCAATTTATAAACTTCTGAAAAACACAACACTATCTCTAAAGAAGAATATTGCACAAAAAATCTAATTTGGCATTAGTAAAAAGCCCAAGAAGAGAAATTTTGACATTATTTTTAACAGTAAAAAGTTAAATCAGTATAAAAGGTATACAGTTATCCTATGTGTGTTGCGCACACAATTATGATAATATCTGTATATTATAAGGCTGATAGTATAATATGCTAGATGTCCGGTTTATATATTCCCCTGTTTTTTTCTTTCATTTTTATTTCAACAATCAATCAGCGTACATTTTTCTTCAGATAAATGATTACAAAGAGCTTTCTGGTACAATATTTTATATTAGAACAAGGTTTCGAATCACAAATTCTCTTTATTATTTTCGTTGCATACTAAAATATTTTATTCTATTTTTGCTCTATTAATTGTACATATCAAATGAAAACATTAAGACGCGAATGTTTCTTTCTCCCATAAATCAAACTTCTACTTTCCTTGCTGCGATAAAAAATATTGGAAGGGCTTAGCTCATCAGTGGCGAACCCTTAACGCGCTTTCGCCACTTTAATCTATCAGACCGCTTATTTCGAGCTCTAATACTGTATTGGCTATTATAATTATGTATGCTTAACTGAAGGGTGGAATCTTAGAAATGGTATTTAAGCAAACTATGGACATAAGCTTTTAGGACAGTAGAAATACATATAAATATTTGTATCGAGCAATACTCTTCCGCAAAAAAATAAGAACACGGCCTCCCAATATTTTTTTCATCGCAGTAAGGATTGTGGAAGTTTGATTTATGGGTGAAAGAGATATTCGCGTCTTAATGTTTTCATTTGCTATGTATAGATGGCGCGTTATTGCCTTGTATTAATTTATGCCTGGCTGGCCTTGTCCTTATTGTTTGCGGGTAAGCATTGCTCGGTGCAAATATTTATATGCAATTCTACTGCCCTAAAAGTTTTTGTCCATAGTTTTCTTGAATACTATTTATGGGATTGCTCCCTTCAGTGTAGCATATATAAGCAGAATGAACCAATATATTATTAGAGCTCTAAAGAAGCGGTCTGGTGGATTAAATTGACGACACCGCTGGGAGGGTTCGCCATTGATGAACTAAATCCTCCGAATATTTTTTCATCACATTAAGGACAGTAGAAATTTGTTTTATGGTTAAAAGAAATGTTCGCGTCTTAAGGTTTTCCTTTGCTATGTATAGATGGCGCGCTATTCCAGAGTGTTATTTTTTATTCATATCATATAAGTTTAGAATGAGTTAGAATAGGGAACTGTAAACAGCCAGCATCAGGCTGGCTGTTTACAGCAGAGATAAAAGGTAATAAAATAGGGTGGAACAAATATATACATACAAACATTTATATACAGGGTGTACCAGGTGAATTGGGACTAACTTTGACAGTCCATAAAACAAAACTACTTGAGATTAAAAACTTTTTTTTTCATTACGTAGCCATATTCATGTAAAATGCAACAGTACATGTGTGCGCAGTGTAGTGATGAAGAGTAACCGAGAATTTGAAAATCGAGCTGCCATCATCGTTGCTCTGCGCGCCGGAAGGAGCCCCAAAGAGATAGTGGATTTTCTTAAGTTGCCCAAAACCACTATTTATCGTGTCAAGAAGCAGTTTGATGAGGCCGACAGTAACAAAGAGGGGATAGCTACAAGGAAAAAGCACTCGCGTCGATCGGACAGGGTAAGAGGCGAAGAATTTGTCAAAAATGTCAAGGAGAAGATTGATGGAAACCCTGGGAAGAGCATGAGGGCCATAGCCAAGGAAATGGACGTTGGCTCTATGACAATTGTCAGAACTATCCATGAGGACCTTGGTCTCAAGTCTTATGCCCTTCGGAAAGGTCAGTTGCTGACTGAGAATATGAAGAATAACAGAAAAGGAAAGGCTGCTGCCCTCCTCAACAACCTGAAACACGACTCTTTTGGCATGCTAAGGTTCTTCTCTGACGAAAAGAACTTTGACGTGGACCAAAAGGTAAATCCCAGGAATGATCGCTGGATCTGTAAAGACCCCTCAGAGATACCTGTCGTGATGCACACGAAATTTCCTGCCTCCGTAATGGTCCTTGGCGTTATCAGCAGTGAAGGTGATGTCATGCCTCCCCATTTCTTTGAGAAGGGCCTTAGGATGAACGCTGACACCTACATCAATGTTCTGGAGACCGTTGTAAAGCCTTGGATGGACATGGTGGCCGCAGGAAGGAAGTATGTCTTCCAACAGGACTCAGCTCCAGCCCATAAGGCAAAAAAGAAACAATCGTGGCTGACACTTAACGTCCCTAGTCACTGGGGTCCTGATATTTGGCCCCCTAATTCTCCAGATTGCAATCCCCTCGACTACTATGTATGGGGCGTTGTTGAGAGAGATGTTAACAAAGCTCCTCATACCACCATCCAGTCTGTCAAGAAAGCAGTTCACACGGTGATGACCCAAATGGACAAGGTCATCGTCGCCAAGGCCTGTGCTTCATTCCGCACTCGCCTCGAGACTGTTGTAGCTAATAATGGAAACTACATTGAATAAATAAAAACTATATCCTTTTATCTACTACTGTGTCAAATTTCATTCGGATATTTTAATTTTTACTTGCAAAAAATATCAGTTAAAATACCATTGTTGAAATTCCCAATTTACCTGGTACATCCTGTAGATTATTTTTGTAGACAAAATATATGCTATTGCATTCGAAATATCCAAATTACATGTAAGACTAAAAACGGTTTAATTTTATTCTGTGTAAGTAATGATGGAGAAACATGTTATTGGAAATTATAGTTGTACTGTTATAATGAGTTAAGAGGTCTATTTTTCTATTGATACTCTTTATTTTTGATGATATCAGTGCTTCCAGGAATAATCGCTGTTGCTTGCTTTTTATGTCGTTGTAATGGGTTTTGCTTGTTTTAAAATGAGTGTTTGTCTAGTGGTGCAGTTGTGTTGATAAATTAAGGAGCTATTGTCTTTACATCTTATGTTTCTCTTAAGTATTGCTAGTCTGGTCTCTAATGTTCTGCTGGTTACTCCTACATATGTGCCATTGCATTGGCTACATTTGACAGAATATATTGTATTTGATTTATATAGACGACTAGCCGAATGGCCCGGGCAACGCCCGGGTTTTACCCGACTGGACCCGGCTTCGCCTGTGTAGTGTTCGAGCGAGGTTTACTCATGAATGAATAGAGGCCCCAACTGTTTGTAATATAATTAATTTGTAATATAATTATTTGAATCTAACCTCATATATACACTTTTACACTACCTATTTAATTTCAAAATAAATTAAAATACGTTTATATTAAATAATAACATTTTTAAAAAATCGACTTTCTCGTTCACACTTTTGTATCTATTCAATTATGTATTTTTTTTTATGTATCTCTTTAAAAAAATATCTGTATAGTTTAGATTAAAATATTTTAAGTGGCATATTTTCAAGTCGTATATTTATACACAAGTTTTATATTTATTTTACAAATATTGTATAAGATGTGATTAATAAACTTTGTAAAAAATAATCTTAATACATTTTTAATAACATGACGTTATATTATATTCTAATAGGTAAAATAGGTTAGTTTCAGACGGCTTATAAATTAGGTTAGTTTAAGGTGTGTTATAAAAAGGTTAGTTTCATTAATTAAAATCGGTGAGATTCAGATAGGTTATATTAGGTTAGTTTAATCGCTAAATAAGGTTAGTTTTAGATAAGTTGAATTAGGTTAGTTCTAGATAATAAAAAAAATAATGTTCGTATTTAGAAAAATTAGTTTAATATTTCATATATATATATTTTTTTAATTGTTAAATCTTTTTTAAAATTATATTTTAAATTAATATATTTAAATTGGTAAAATTCAAAGTATTTCACCGAAATTGTATTTTTAACTCGTGTAAAACGCCTCGAAGGTAAGGCGGTGGCAACGTACAGCGCCGCCTACCAAATATACCCTTAACTGGGAACACTCCACAAATATATATAGTAAAATATATGTAGCAAGCTATACAGCAAAAACATAATTTTTTTCAATAAATATGAAAAAGAAAAAAATATAGAATATGAGCAGCTATATAATATGAAGCAGATAAATATAAATCCTACCTATACAAATGACAGCAAAACAAAAAATTGAGCCTACCCCTAAAAAAAGCAGTTATTAAAAATGCATAGAAGCTGCTTATAATATAAATGTTAATAAGTATAAAACGATTGCATGGAACAAACATATATAGTAAAATATATGTAGCAAGCTATACAGAAAAACATAATTTTTTGCAATAAATATGAAAAAGAAAAAAATATAGAAAACACTGCTCTAAATCGTAAATGATTACATGAATATATAATATAATATGAATATTCCCCTTATGAGAATAAAACAGTATACCTTATTTAAATAAAAATGTAGTATCAATTAATTTAGAAATAAATAAATAAATAATAGAAATAATTAAATAAATATATATAATCTTACTATTTTCAAAACGATTTTAACCAGTTTTGGTACCGACGCGCTTCGCCTAGCCAGAACAATGGAAAGGCTTAGACTTTCTATCAACAGTTGGAAATTACACTTACATTTTAATCACCAGTGTCTCGCCGCAAACATAATTCCACCTTCTTTAATTTTAAAAGAACCTGTCCGCAAAAATTATTTTAGAAAAATATTATTTGAAACGGGTAAGAAACTTTTAAATGCTAGAAAATTAAGGAATATAATCTTACCTTTTGAAAAATGCAGCGTGAAACTAACAAAAAAGTTTAACCAATCAAATTCATGTATCGTCGCGACCAGTGCGGCGCCAAGCGGCAAAAGGCGGGAACTAATCCATTTCAATTAAATAATTTTTAAAAAAAGTACATTAACCTTTGTAGTTTTTTGAATAGCCTATATGTTAAACGAAATCTTCAGCTACCTACATGCGAAATTCCATAATGATTGAGTCAGTAGATTTTGCGTGATGCGATAACAAACATCGATTTCGCATTTCATTTTTATAGATATAAGGATTAGAAGTTATATTTTGGTAATCGGGTTTCTAAGAGGTGTACCAAGGTTGGCATGTATGCTATACCATATTCATGTAACTTATCAGATTGTGGTATTGGCCATAGAATTTGTGATGATGCTATGTGTTCGATATGTCAGGATCTGGTGGGATAAGTTTGGATTATAGAATGTCTATGGATGAATGATATTGGACAACCTAACGCTGTAAAATGGTTGGTGATTTTGGTCCGGTCTATTGTTTTAAAAAGAGGAATGAGTGAGAATACGTTTAGTGAGGGTTTTCACTACACGGATTTTATGGCTAACAGGGAAAAATGAGTTGTAGTGGTTTTACGAGGGGTTCATGTACTTATTTTAAAATACTTTTTGTTTTCACTTTCGAGGGTGAAAGAGATTTCAGGGTCGTTACTATTGAGTGTGTTAAGAATGCTTGTAACCTTATTTTTCGATAAAATTCAAAATATATCATCAATGCATCTCCTCCAAAATATAAATTCCAATTTTTTATCTATATAAAAAGCAATATAT
Organism: Cordylochernes scorpioides; assembly: GCA_030710605.1. Classification (NCBI taxonomy): domain Eukaryota; kingdom Metazoa; phylum Arthropoda; class Arachnida; order Pseudoscorpiones; family Chernetidae; genus Cordylochernes; species Cordylochernes scorpioides. The sequence goes on from CP092865.1 coordinate 70,403,100, forward strand.
TCTGTCAAAAGTAACCAATGTAATGCCTTACGTGTGCGAAAAACCAGTAGAACAATAGAGACCCAACTATTAGAATATGAAATAAACAAAAGATAAAGAGGTAAAAAAAAGTACAAATGTGAATTTTACTGGGATCAGATTAATAAATTATATAAATATATAAGATATAAAGACAATAGATCCTTAATTTATCAACACACCTGCACCACTGGACACACATTCAATCTAAACAAGCAATAGCCCATTACCACGACATAAAAACCAAGCAACAACGCTTATTCCTAGAAGCACTGATATCATCGAAAATAAATAGCATAAATAGAAAAATAGACCACCCAAACAAGTACATATAACCATATCCCTGATATAAAAATATATTCCATAATTTCCAATATATTTTTTTTTTTACAATGACTTACACAGAATATAATTATGCAGTTTTTTTTTTAAACCTAATGTGTAATTCGAATATTTCAAATGCAATAGCATATATTTTGTTTACAAAATTATCTATATAATTGTGTGTACATTTTTCCACACACATTCTATTTTATTTTGAAGATATGGCAATAATTCTATTTTATTTTCTATTATAATAGATATATTATAATATATTCGAATTATGCATGCGGGCACATGCAAATGACATTTTTATTTCAATTACTTTCGTAAAAAGATTCAATTTAATATTGTGCCCTAAATTATTTGCCCGTTGAAGAAAAAAATTGCTCGGATGCTTGCCAAACCTCAAAATAAAAAGAAAGAAACCTTTTACCCAAAATTTAATATTTTCTCTATTTATATATTTGTATTATATAAATCCGACGCCTGAAACTATTCACTTTTAGTAAAGTTTAGCGGTCCTAGAATATATTGAATTTTTATACCGACATTATTTTATACGAGTAATCTAAGAATTATTATTTTTTAAATCAACGAATAAATTAAATAAAAATCAACGTATAGTTGATATTTATTCCGACAGATGGCGCAAGCTATCAGCAACTTTTATTTGTAAGATCAGGAGATGCCTTTTTTAAAAAAGAATTATGCACCTAATCCCTCTTAGTACAATTTAATTTTTTGTACTACAGGGTGGTCCATTAGTCCCGAACCATTTTATTTATATATATATATATATATATATATTTTTAATTAGAAGGCAAACTAGAATAATAAATAATAACTATTTTATTTTAAGAAAAAGGCATCTCCTTATCGTGCAACTGAAAGTTGCTGATGGCTTGCGCCATCTATCAGTATAAATATCAACTATTCTCGTTGATTTCTAAGTGAGTTGATTTCTAAGATTTCTAGTTGATATTTATTCCGATAGATGGCGCAAGCCATCAGCAACTTTCAGTTGCACGATAAGGAGATGCTTTTTTCTTAATTTATGCACCTTATCCCAGTATAATATCTAATTTGTACTATTTTTTCACATATTTTATTTTAGGTAATAGATTAAAGTTTTTCAAATATATTCAAATTTAATAGTTTTTCAAAATGTCCTCCATTTGCTTCCAAACACAATTTAAGTCTTTTAGGGTCACTTTGACAAACAACAAGCACATAAATCTGCATCAAGAAGATTAAATTTAGCTATTTAGGGAAGGAAGATGATATATATTGTTGCGTTGGTGGTTGAAGAGAATAACTTCAGTGGATACAAAGGATCTTTAGGACTTTATTTAGGCCTAGTGATAAAATATTTACAGAAGAGTGCAAAAATACAACAACAACAAAGAAAACAGCAGATACAAACTCACCAACTGCAGTACAGTGAAGGAAAGCAAGCGCAGAACAGGAGACAGAAGTTGGTAGAACCTTCTAGAACTTCCAGGAAGTGCACCGGTGTCGGCGATAAGCAGCATTCTGACCTCTTGAGACAGCAGCGTTTGCTTTGAGTCCACCACGTAACTTCGTTCTTATTCCTCTAGGCATGAGTCCCTCATCCCTATATATCCCGGAGCAGATCTTTCCAGAACGGTCATGGTTGATCAGCCAATCAGAAAGCAGCCAGAGCTAAGCCTTGGGAAATCGCTTTAGATTGGCCAATTAGTTGTTCTTCGATTTTTCTACATTTTTCTTGAATGTTATAAAACATTCTATCCTGGAATGCGCCCATTTTTCTTATTTTTCATTCTACGTAACACTTCCCCTCCTTAGGACTGATCGTCCCGAACAGCCAATTGTTCTGGAACAGTACCCCTGAAAGGTGCGAATCGGTTGTAGTCCACTTTGGGTTTCGATATCCGGGTCTTCTGAAATCGATAGATGACATCATTGAGGCACTTGATGATCTTGTAGGGTCCTTCCCACTGATACTGAAGTTTAGGAGAAAGTCGATTTTTCCTTTGAGGTTTATGGAGCCAACCATTTCACCCTCTTTAAAAGTCTTTTTGGAAGTCTTGACGTTGTACCTGTCTTTAAGTTCCTCACTGTAAAAGTGAAGTTTTTCTCTTGCCCACTTGTGAATGGCTAGCATCATTTCTTCCAGGTGAGATATGAAACGATGTAACGTAAATTGGACGACCAAGGAGCACATCACAAGGCATTCAGAGTTCATGGCCAAATAGCATTCTAGCAGGACTATAACCAGTAGATTCATGCTCAGCTGATCGCTTGGTCATCAGGAGAATGGAAAGATGTTGATCCCAGTATATTTGATTCTTGTCAACAAACATGGTCAGGTGTTGAGTAAGAGTGCTGTTAAAACTTCAACCATCCCATCAGATTGAGGATGCAAAGGTGTAGTTCTTTTTTTCTCAATGCCCAGTGGTCTACACAGTTCTTGGAAAATATTCGATTCTAAATTCCTTCCTTGGTCGGAATGCAGATTTCTTGGCACTTCAAAAATTCAGACCCAATCTTGCAGTAGCGCCTCGGATACATTTGAAGCCTCTTGGTCTGAAATATGGACTGTTACAGGCCATTTAGTGAAGTAAACCATTATTACCAGGATGTACTCATTTCCTAGGTCGCTTTTTGGAAAGGGCTCCACAACATAAATGGAAATCCGTTCAAATGGGGGACCTACATTGTAGATATTCTACTTTTCTTTGGATCTGGTTGTCCGTACCTTTCTCGCTGAACATTGTGTACAGTTTCTGCCCTATTTTTCGATATCAGCTCGACTTCCTGGCCAACAAAATCTTTCTCTATTTTTGGCCAATGTTCTTCTGATGCCGAAGTGACCTCCCGTGGGACTGCTATGCATCTCCTGGAAAACCAAGGGTACATGAATTCTGGATAACACCAACTTCCAGGATTCATGTGTGTGATTTCCATCCTCCCTCTCCCATTTTCTGTATATTACTACATCTGGCATGGTCAAAGAAATATAGAGAAACAAGAGACCTTTGGTTTTAAGACTGTACGGAGCCACATCTTCCCGGAATGGTCTTTCATCTAATTCCTTCCAATTAATCACTGGCAAGATATCTCGGTCTTCAAGTTGAGCTTTTCTTAAAGCTTGGCCAGTCCAGTGTTGCTCTTCTACTTCATCGCTTTCTTCCACTGTAACTTGCCTTACGCCATATTTGTCTTCAGCACGAGCACAATATCCACATTGTGGAACACATGGCCTTCTTGATAGCGCATCAGTATTCTGTTGGCGTTATAAGGACGATGTTGAATATTGACTTGGCATTTCAGAAGTCTTTGAATCCATCTGGCTTGCAATCCTTCTGTGGTCTTGAAATTTAAAAGCCATTGCAAGGAAGCGTGATCACTCCTGAGAATAAATTCCTGTCCATTTATGTAGTGATGGAGATGTTCGATAGACTTGACGATAGCCAGCAACTCTTTTATAGTAACACAGTAGTTTCGTTCAGGCTTGGATAGGGTCTTGCTAAAATAAGCAATTACTTTTTCTTAGCCTCCCTGCACTTGTGAGAAGACGCCATCAATTCCTGTATTATTTGGGTCTGTGTCCAGGATGAAAGAGTCTCCAGGTTTAGGATAGGCCAGAATAGGAGCAGCCACCAGCATCTATTTCAGTCTTTCCATGTCTCGCTGGCAATCAGGAGTCCAAACAAACGGTCTTCCACTCTCAGTCAAACGATGGAGAGGTCTTGCAATATTTGAGAACTCTGGGATGAACCTTCGGTATTAAGTGCATAATCCCAGAATGCTTCTCAGTTGTGTCAAATCTTTAGGAGTTGGCTATATCCTTACAGTTTCTGTCTTTTCTGGATCAGTTTTAACACCTACAGCAGAAATTATATGCCCCAGGTAGGCTACTCCCTTTTAAAAGAGTTTTCACTTCTTTTGACTCAATTCAAATTGGCAGCTTCCAAACGTTTAGACACCTTCTCAATGTTCGAGAGATGCTCTTCAAAGTTTTTCCAAGTACAATGATGTCATCCAAATAAACCAGACACGTTTCTGTAGCCATTCCTTGCAGAACAGCTTCCATCAGACGTTCAAAGTTTGCTGACGCATTGCAGAGCCCGAAAGGCATTACATTGAACTACCACAATCAATATACAGTTTTAAATCCAGTCTCTTCTTTGTCACCGGGATGCATTTCTACTTACCAGTGTCCACTTTTCAAATCCAGTGTTGAAAACCATTCGGATCCAGCCAATATATCTAGAGTTGCATCAATGCGAGGAAAAGGATAAGAGTCATTTTTGGTGATATATTTTAACTACCTATAGTCGACACAAAATATTGTAGATCCATCTTTCTTTTTCACCAAGACAGCTGGAGAAATCCAGGGACTTGAAGATGGTTCAATAAAGTTTTGATCAAGCATCTCTTTTACCAAGGTTTCCGCTCTTTGACGTCGATTAAGGGGTATCCGATGGGGTGCTTGTGTAATTGGGCTTGATTCACCAGTGTTGATTCTATGCTTTGTCAAATCTGTTCTTCCATAGTCTTCTGATGATTGGCAATAATGTTGCCGGAGTGTTGCCAGTTCTCTCTGCTGTTCAGGTTGAAGTTCTTTCTTTGTTTCCTCCCAGACTTGTTGAAGATGATCTGGAACATTGTCTGCCCTTCGATACTTCTGAATCACTGGATGGTTTGTCTTAATCAAAATAGCAGGTTCTGCATTTCCAAGGCGTAAGCCTTTCTTGATGGCACGTGCAGAGTCATAGAGATATACTACCCTTACTGGTATTACGTCCTGTCCAGTGTCAATAAGTTATTTTGCTACGAGTCTCCATCCAGGATGGCAACATTTGGAATGACCTTTGTAGTCTCCAACTGTCCTTTGAGGACACATTCACTGCATGGTGGCACTTGTGTATCTTCTAACGCTAACACTAGGCATGCTTGAAAATTGTGAAGTTTTGAGGATATCATGAGAATAATATCTTCATTGCTGGTCCGCAGCAAGTTCCGCCCGATATCTATCTAAAGTCCAAATTTCTTCAGGACATCCAGACCAATGATGCACTCGTCCATGATATATGCAACGTAGCCTTTATGCTGAAAAATCTTGCTCCTAATTTGTATGCTTAGCGAGACACAATGGTGTACTTTAGCCAGCGCATCTGTTGCAGTTTGCAGTGAAATTGGCTTCGTTCAGACTTCAGCAGGCTTAGGATACAGTTTCTGGAAGACATCAGCTCGAACGAGGGTGACATTATCTCCAGTGTCAATTACCATGTCGCAGCTTCCTCCATTTATGAAGCCCCGTAGCAATAATCCATCTTCTGTATTTCGAAGACTGGAGTCTTGGATGGTACCATCAGGAGCATTCTTGAATGACACAGCCAGCTTTCATCCCGAAAAGCTGACAATTTATAGTTTTCCTGGTTATTCCTAGGGGCTGAGGAGGTTTTAGAGTTATCTGGACGGTTTTTCCTTATGTGCCATCTTCTCCAAATTTCCAGCAATCTGTATCACTGCGCTGTTTTACTTTTCAGGGGCAAGTTGGAGAAATGTGATGATAGGCTCCACGGGTCCAGCAGCGACCTTTTTATCTCTCTGGTTTATCTAATATAACTTGCCTAGCCACGCGATAACTTCCTCTTGAGGCTTGTTGGGCAGCTTCCTGGCTTGGACAAGGGTTTCTTTTAGAGTAGTCGCGCTTGAAAGTCTGGCAAACATCTTGGTTTCAGGGTTTTCGATGGCATCAATAAAATGTTGTTGGCCCATAAAATTATTTAAGGACTTTATTTAAGCCTAATCGATAAAATAATTTGCAGAAGAGTGCAAAAATAAAACAACAATAAAGAAAACAGCAGTTACAAACTCACCAACTGCAGCACAGTGAAGAAAATCAGGCGCAGAACAGGAGACAGAAGTTGGTAAAACCTTCTAGAATCTTCCAAGATGTACACCGGCGTCGGCGGTAAGCAGCAGTCCGACCTCTTGAGACAGGAGCGTTTGTTTAGAGCCACCACGTAGCTTCGTTCTTCTTCCTCTCGGCATGAATTCCTCATCCCTATATATCCCGCAGTAGATATTTCCAGAACGGTCATGGTTGATCAGCCAATCAGAAAGCTGCCACCTCTAAGTGCCACTCAGTTGTTCTCCGATTATTGTACTGTTGTCTTTGTCTTAGATTTGAAAAAAAGAAAGACAATACAAGGTCCCGATGGCTTAACCTGAACTAAACGCTCCTAGCTTTACAGTAATGCTGGAAACTGATTTGAAAATTATAAATTGGTAAATCAATACCTTTGTTGCAGGGATCAGTAGAAGTGTCACAACGTTGGATGACGAGGCCTAAGTTAGTAAACAGTGATAAGAATTAATACTTATTGAAAGAAATATTTATTTAAAAAAATCAAACAAATTAATATCAATACAAACGTTATTCAAAAACAATTATTAAAATTTAAGAGGGATAGTTCCTTTTCTGGCCCGTCAAAACCAAACGTTAAGTCGAAAAGCAGCCTTTGTTTACCGGAACTTTTAGGGCTGAATTCTTTTGTTCTTGCTCGCGCATGCGCGGGCGGCGGCAGCCGGCCGTGTTGCCACTGTTCGGTTGGTCCAAAAAAGGTACCTATTTTCGCGACATATACATTATTATTGAACGTTCTAAAACATTCTATTCTGGAATGCACCCTTTTACTTATTTTCTATTCTACGTAGCATATTATATTTCATCTCTCTCTCTCTTCTCTCTATATATATTTATTAATCGATTGGAATTTTATTTTACCATATTTTGTGTTTATATCTCAATTTCAGCCCCTGTTACTATGTTGCAGAAAGAACAATATTATGAATCATTCCTGGGGAAAATAACGGATTTATCAAAACGTTATAATGAATTTCAAAAATTATAAGTAAGTATCAGTTTTTTAATTTAAAAAATGGATACTCCAAATGGCTAGACTAAAATAATCTTAGAATATGAAAGAACATAAATTGATTATGCGTTTATGTCTCACACTCGTGTAAAAATAATGTGGAATAAATATATATATATAACATTATTTTATATATGATATCATTATCTTCAAAAATATTGTGTATATATTATGAAATATTTATTTGCGATGAAATATATTTTTGAATACTGTCCACAAAATTCCTAAATCATTTTGAAGGTAAATGAGGTTTATATGAAATATGAGAGAGAGTATATAGTAATAAAATCAAAAACGCAAATCCAAACCACGAGCAGATGAGCTTTTTAGATGGCAGAGCGCCATCTAGTAGGAAAGAAATCAACTAAACGTTGATTTAGCCTGTTCCCTGTTATTTGGACAACCCATTTCTTGGTTTCTCAAGAAGCCTCTGAGGCCAAAACATTTTTAGTCGCAGTGGTAGAGCCTGCTCCACGCTGACGAGGGCCAACAGCCCGAAACGCGTTCGTGGATGGGCTTTATTGCTTCATCAAAAATTGGGTTGGCTAAATATCAGGGAACTGGCTAAATAAACGCTTAGTTGATTTCTGTTTCCTTAGATGGCGCTCTGTCATCTAAAAAGCTCATGTGCTCTTAGTCAAAATATACCTTTTTTTAATTTTAATACCAACACCTGACCTTCATTATTTTATTTATTTTTCATTATTTTTTCACATACACACATATATTGACATTTTAAGAATTACCAAATTATTTTCCCATTCAGCTTAACTAATAATTTGAATTTTTTTTTCCCCTTTTTTATGTTCTCTTGAAGGTTTTTTTTAGTGGTAGTCTCAAATCAATTCAAGATATCAAATCATTAAATTTAAAATGGTTATAGGATCAGTTTGAATATTATAAAATTTATTAATCTGGTTTTTAAACCTTATTGTCATTATCTTTTAGAATCTCACACATAAATTCCAATATGTTGTTATAACAAATTCAAGAGATCAAGATCGATCGACGATCATCGAAGCATATTCTAATATCTTATTAAATTTATTTTTAAAATATTTAAATGCGGCCTGGTCCCAAAGTTGTAGAATAATTGAATTTGTTTAGAAATTTTAAACACAATCATCTATACTAGGTGATATGCCTATTTGTTATCATTGGTGGCTACGTGATTTAAAAAAAAAACAATATATTTACAAGTGTATATTTGATTAAGTGACGCTGAAAGGGATTTTTTGTCGCCCATAATTGAAATTTTAACAAGTAAAATAATTAGGAATGTCAACATATATATTCTTCGTCACGGAAGTTACTAACTATGGAGCCATATTCTTCATACTATTTTATAGTTCAAGAAAAGAAAGCCGATAGATTTAATAAATAGTGTATTGTTTTATTTTCAAAATATTCAAATAAGATAAAAATGTTGGACACCAGCGCCGCCACTCAAGTATAACACGTGACCGGAAGGATGACGTTGGCCCCCCCCCCTCCTACTGACTGTAAAAGTTTAGCTTAACGACGCTGTTGTTTTTGTTTACCTTCTACGGAGGATGTAACCTCTTTGTTTCCTCTCTTTCCCTTTTTAAAATCTTTATATAAACTATGCTTTAATAAATCAGTTAGTGCAAGGCTCTTGTCCTAAGTATAACCAAGTACCTTGTCTACACCCCTACAAGAAAAGATTATGAGACTGATTGGAGCTGCCTGAAGCATTGAACGGTAAGCCTATTTATTTGTTCTCTCTCCCCCCCTTCAGTGGACGCCATCTTATAATGGAAGCTAACGAAAGTTTAACGAAAATTACCAAGCTAAATGGATTAAACTATTCCTCATGGAGCTTCCAAATTAAGCTCATTCTGATGGACAATGACTTATGGTCAATTGTTGACCCAGGCGAAGTCAAACCCGAGGGAGGGGATGTTGGTCTAATCAACAAATTTAATACGAGGCAGAATAAGGCTTTAGCAAAGATATGTCTCTCTATTGGTGAGGAGCAGCATAACCATATCAGACATCTAAATTCCCCCAAAGAAGTTTGGGATGAATTACAAAGACTTTATGCACCCAGGGATAGCAAACACAGAATTCTCCAACTGCGTCGAAAGTTGTACTCCCAGAAATTCTGTCAACATGCGAACATGAATGCCTATTTGGGAAGCATAAATCTAATAGTGAGTGAACTCACAGGTGTAGGGGATAAAATTGAAGACGGTGATCTAAGCATGCTAATTCTTTGTGGAATGCCCGAGGACTGGGATAATGTTATATCAACAATGTGTAACTTACCAGAGTCAGAGTTCACCAGTGCCAACATCAGACGTAAATTGTTAGCTGAGGCAGAGCGCCGGTATGCTACAACAAATGAAGGGATGGGTGCACTGTCAGTCAGGAACTCTAACAAGAAACAATTCCCTCATGAACATCAAGGTTCTAAAACTGTTAGAAAATGTTTCGGATGTGGGAAAACAGGGCATATTGCACGGGACTCTTTCAAACTGAAAAAGAATAACGGTAAACAACAGGAAAAGGGAGCGATACATCAACATCACGAAGCAAAGAACTTGAATGTGATGTATAATGCAGCAGTTGAATCAGAAGAGGATACGTGGGTAATTGACTCAGGTGCCACGCATCATATGACTCCGAACAGAAGGTATTTTTCCACGTTGAATGTAGGACAACGAGAATGTAGGACAAGTGACCACCATTGATGGTACATCACATTCAAACATAGGAAGAGGTAATGCTCAAGTAGATCTGATCAACAATTCTGGACAACTTAGAAGCATAGTTGCTCAGAATGCAATGTTCGTACCTGGGATCAGACATGGTGTACTCTCTGTTCTACAAATTGTGGAAAATGGTCATGAGGTTATCTTCGACAAGAAGGGATGTCATATCTACGACAATGATCATAACTTGATGATCAGAGCAGAGAAGAGAGGAAGGCTCTATCTCGTCAGGACTGCTCCGTCCAGATTTCCAGAATCAGGAGAATGTTCAAATTCCATTGCTCAAACCAACAATTTTCGTAAATTCCCACTAAATTTATGGCATCAGAGACTCATGCATATCAACTATGACACCATAGTAGACATGATGAAAAGAGAAGTTGTCATTGGTTTGAACTGTCAGGCTGGAAAACCTGATAAGTGCTCTGATTGTATGATTGGAAAATCGACAAAAAGACCTTTCCTGAATTTGAGATCTACCAAGGAAACTCAGACACTAGCCCTTGTTCACTGTGATCTTATGGGATCGTTCAACATTGAGAGCTGGGGTGGATCAAGATTTGTCTTGACCATCATTGATGATACATCAAGATATACAAGGGTATATTTCCTCAAAAGGAAGGGCGATACTCTAGAAAAATTCAAGGAATGGATGAAAGAAGCTGAAAATCAGACGGGATTTTCTCTCAAGAGGATCCGTACAGATAGCGGACTAGAGTTCTGTTCATCTCCTTGGGATATTTTCACGAAGGCCCATGGTATAGTACATGAACGCACACCATGGTCTACACACCTGAACAGAATGGTGTCGCCGAACGCATGAATAGGACTTTGCTGAACTTAGTGAGGAGTACTGTGAACAGTTGCAATCTGCCAACCGCCTCTTGGGCAGAGCTCACCAACACAGCAGCATACTTGAGAAATCGTGTTACAAACAGACACAATGAAAAGAAAACGCCTTTTAAATTGTGGTTTGGAAAAAGACCTGCTCTGCAACATCTGAGAGCAATCGGCTGCGAAACCTTTGTTCATGTTCCAAAACAAAGAAGGAATTCGAAGCTTCAGCCAAGAGCCACTAAAGGAATTCTCGTGGGTTATTCTCTACAGGGACGAGGTTGGAGAATCTGGTTTCCTGAAAAACGCCAAGTGGTGTAATCTAGAAATTGTGTATTCAAAGAAGAAATCCTCTATAAACAGCCCAAAAGAGAAAGGGATACTCTACCATCTGTCCATTTCTCCTCGAAAGAGGCCTCCTTTCAAGAAAAAAGTAATGCAGATCAACCAGTAGACCGAGAAACTGAAGAACTGATTGGAACTACAGGTGGAATAGATCAGCTATCTGAGACTCTCCCAGAGAACCTGAGAAGCCATCCTATGACACTCCGAAGTCATGGAAAGACGGCAGAATCTCCGGAAGAGGATGTAGTGGTAGACAGATAAATGCCACAAGTGCAGAGGACAATAACCCCACTTATGAAGAAGCCATGAACAGCCCTGAGGTAGTTAATTGGATTGAAGCCATTGAAGAAAAAAGGGAATCGCTCGAAAAACATGATGTATGGCAGCTGCAGGAATTGCCGAAAGGTATCAAACCTTTAAAATGTAGATGGGTACTAAATAAGAAAATCAATGCAGTGGATTGAACCACTAGATACAAAGCACGTCTAGTCGCCAAAGGCTTCACTCAACGTAGAGGAATTGACTACAACGAAGTCTATACTCCTGTTTCCAGTTTTGAAACTATAAGGCTATTAACGGCGATAGCAACAGAAAAGGACTGGTTCATTGACCAATTCGACGTGAAGAGTGCTTATCTTCATGGGACACTCAATGAGACTATTAACATGGAACAACCTGAATGCTTCAAGAAACCAGGAGAAGAAAACTTGTTCTGCGAGCTTAAGAAATCAATCTATGGATTAAAACAGAGCGGAAGATGCTGGAATAAATTCTCAAACAAACAACTTCACGAAATAGGATTCCAACGTAACCCTATTGATCCGAGCATCTACGAAGTTGAACTTGAAGAAGGAAGGATCATTCTCTCAATCTATGTGGATGACATCTTTGCCATTTCAGAGAATCAAGCAGCGAGAAACAAATGCAGAGAACTCTTAAATTCCAGTTTTGAAGTGAAGTATCTAGGACCAATTTCTCATATGCTTGGAGTATCCTTCAAGAAGTCAGAAGATGGAAGTATGACTCTTTCTCAAAGTAACTACATAGAAGAACTGCTTCAACGTTTCAGACTACAGGATGCAAAAGATATCTCGACTCCAATGGAAACCAATCTTGACCTGAGTGTAAGGAAAAATGGAAATTCCAATGAGCGGTTTCCATACCGTGAACTGATCGGAGGACTGTCATACCTTTCTCAGAGAACCAGGCCCGACATCGCCTACGCAGTCGGGATCCTATCCAGATACTGTGATAACTACACAAGAAAACACAAGGTACCGCTTTGAGTACTATGGAATCGGAATACATTGCACTGTCATCAGCTGTGAAGGACATCACATGGGTACGGAATCTGATGGAACAGCTGAAAATGTCAAGTTTGATTTGTGGAGAAACAAAAGTATTCTGCGACAACCAAGCTGCAATTTCCCATGCGGAAAATTACATCGACAAATCAAAAACTAGACATTTTGCCGTAAAGTACCATTTTGTTCGAAAAAAGATCTCAGAAGAAGCAATCGGACTTTTCTACACTCCGAGTGCTGAGAACCCTGCTGACTTCCTTACCAATCCTCTTGCTAGAAGCCAGCATGAAAAGTACTGTAGAGCGCTGATGGACTATCGGAATAAACGTCCAGCTGAAGTTATTCCGGGAGGGGATATGTTGGACACCAGCGCCGCCACTCAAGTATAACACGTGACCGGAAGGATGACGTCGCCCCCCCCCCCCCTCCTACTGACTGTAAAAGTTTAGCCTAACGACGCTGTTGTTTTTGTTTACCTTCTACGGAGGATGTAACCTCTTTGTTTCCTCTCTTTCCCTTTTTAATCTTTATATAACCTATGCTTTAATAAATTAGTTAGTGCAAGGCTCTTGTCCTAAGTATAACCAAGTACCTTGTCTACACCCCTACAAGAAAAAATAATGTAACAAAATGAGGGAAAAGCGAAAACATGTTGAAGCGAACTTTACGAATCCAATTAAATTTAAAATATGTAATTTTATTACCACTAAAATTACCAAATAAAAATATTTAAAGTGTAAAAACAGCTTAATTTGTCAATAATAGTAGTCTTCAGCGGAAAAAATACTCAATTTACGAATACTTTCGAAACAACAATTATGGTTCACACTAAAACAAAAAATGTAATAATTTATAATTATCCATAGGCCCAAATTCATGAACAAAAAGACACAACGAATCATTAAATAGCACAGGTCTACAAAATTTTAAAAAGTTTATGATGTTTGAGCATTTAAAATGCTTTTTAGGTATTCCAATGGCGCTGATTTCGAATCTGCTCTTAGTTTTTCTGTATGTCATCAAAATCTATAGATAATGACCATAAAATGTATTTAACCAAAATAATATTTTCATAAAGAAAACTATAAGGTCATTATGATTGCTTCATAATTTTTACAATCATCACATTTCAAAGTTCCTCTAAAACATACGCCATTAACTTCATACAAAAATAAAATATCAACAATTAAAATAAATAAATCACTTACAAACATTATACCATCACATCTAATTTGAAATTGTCTAAAATTAAATAGGTATTTAAACTTTTATTAAATTTAATAAAAATTATTATTTCAACCATAATTCATTTAAAAGCTATGCCATCAATTTTATGAAAAATATTTTAACACATTAATAAATTCACTTCCAGGCATGGTTTACAAAAGAAGATTATACAAAAACGACCCAAATATTTTCTGTTATAAATGTGGCGAATATACTGTAAAAGCGCAAATAAATGCAATATAAGACCGTGAAGCGGGCGTATTTCGCATATTTTGGTATAAAATCAGGAGACCAGTACAAGAAATGGGCTCCACATAAGGTATGCAAAACGTGTGTCGAAACACTGCGCCTATGGACAAAGGGTGACAGGCAAATGATATTTGGGATCCCTATGGTATGGCGAGAGCCAAAGAATCATGACAATGATTGTTACTTTTGCGTACAAGACTTGAAACACTTTAACAGGAATGGTAAGAAAAAGCTTATATACAAAGACCTACAAGGTGTGTCCAATAAATAATGAAACCGGTCGAATACAAAGAAAATAGAAATGATACTTTTTTTAAAGTCTATTAAAAAAATAGTAAGATTCAGCTACACTGCGGTATATCATATCACGTGAATGCGCGCGTAGTAATTTCTTACGTCTCATGATTACTCGTCAAATTATATTTTATTGTTTCTCGTTTACAATCAATTTTAGCATTCATTTTTTTAAAGGAAATCTCGTCCAAGAATAAGAGTTCGTAGATGCGCGTCCATTACTACAAATTCGTGGGATAATTCAGTGTCATCAATTTTTAAATCTAAAATAATGCTACCAACCATATCTATTTTTTTCCCGTCGAGTCCTGAACACGTTTTAGTGAGAATATTTATGTCACGGCCAGCAAAAAGTGTTGTTCTTAGGTCGACCACTGAAAGATCGGCGCCTGTATCAATCAAAGCTTCGCATAACCCTATCTTGTCCACATTAATATTAATTTTGTACCTAGGGTCCAACTTTCTAATTCCATTTATGGTCGACTTGCTTTGATTGAGGGAATCAGGCGCGACACTTAGTTTAAATCTTCCAACGCGGAATATGCAATACCGCGCTACGTGTCCTGGCTTGTTACACTTGAAACATATTGGTCTCCCGTCTTCTGTCCTATTCCTGT